>JAAGVU020000113.1:4143287-4153630 GCA_011763525.2 Mormyrus iriodes
TGGGGCAACCCTCAAAGAAAGCCCACAAACAAACAGACTCCCAGGTTCCCTCAAGCTTCTGAATCAAAATGGTAGGGCGTACAGTGAAGTGGGGGGGGGGGGTTTATCAGCTCTCATGTTGTTGTAGTATCCCCGAGTGATCCACGTAATCACCGAACAATGCCACCTCTCTGCCACCTATGCTGCTCTTCTCATGTTCGCTATATGCAGGTAGCGGTAAGGCCGTTGTGTTGATTATGGTGATCACGTCCATCCATCTGTCTCATTTTTCGTCCCTGTCGGCTGCAGCTCAGCTCCCCCATGAACTCGGTTAGCAGCTCGGAGGACATCAAGCCCCCGCTGGGTCTGAATGGCGTGATGAAGGTGCCCGCCCAGCCTTCCGGCAACCCGCTGGCACTTACCAAACACATTTGCACCATCTGTGGTGACCGGTCCTCGGGTGAGTCCTAACACCATATCTGATCTCATTTCATGCTTACACTCCGGTTGGTCTACAGATCTTCAGCACTTTGTGGAGTTAAAGACTTTGAATCCAGAGTTGGACTCCATTAATCGATACAGCCCTTGTAGATAAGCTGTCTTGCCCTCGGCAGGTAAACACTATGGAGTGTACAGCTGTGAGGGTTGCAAAGGCTTTTTCAAGAGGACGGTGAGGAAGGACCTGACCTACACCTGTCGAGACAACAAGGACTGTCCCATTGACAAGCGCCAGAGGAACCGGTGCCAGTACTGCCGCTACCAGAAGTGTCTGGCCATGGGCATGAAGAGAGAAGGTATGCTGCATGGCCATTACCATTCATTTTACATCCCATGCAATTTTACAAGTGTAACCTCATATATCTCAGTCACTTCCTACAGTGACCTCACTTCCTATCATTCACACGCTACCGTGACGTCACATCCCTATATTTACTCACTTCAGTGACCTCATATCCCTCCATTCACACACTACTGTGAGCTCACATCCCTTCATTCACTCACTGCGGTGACCTCACATCCCTTCATTCACTCACTGCGGTGACCTCACATCCCTTCATTCACTCACTGCGGTGACTTCATATGCCTCATTGACTTGAGAGAGTGACCTCATAAGCTTAAATCACTTGGGAGGGCTACCCTGTACACCAGGCTTTTCTAACTTAGAGCCAAGCAGCTTGGCAGCTCAGCGCACTCATCAGGAAGACAGCTTTGGTTATCAGTCTCGATAAGCCGGCCCACTGTCTGAGTGGAGCGAGGCGCACAGACAGGCATCCGTCTTCCTTTATATTTAGCTTGTTTCCCCTCACCACCCCCACATTTTCAGCCTGGAAGACATGCAGTACAAACCGGCCCTAATCCACATCTGGTTTGGCAAACGTGCAAACGGCGTGATTTATGGCCAGGCGAGTTCACCCGGTGAAAGTCATGGTCCACGGCGCTATCCACTGCAGAACGAAATTTTTCAGTCGAGAGACATTTGACAGATGATGCGATGTGATTTTATATGACACTTTATAATTTGTAGTAGATGAGATTAAGTTTTATAACGAGGATGTGTCGAGACCAGTTTTCTCTTCTGGGACCTTTCATGTTGAAGTTTCTTTAAGAGATGTGATCAGTTTGGTCTTTAAAATTCATTATGTTTCTAGTATCAAAAGTTCGTGTTTCACATGTATGCCGTATATGATGCAGTGGCACAGTCCCCAGCGGTGGATACAAAACCCTTTCTATGAGAAATTTAAATTAATCTGTATTCCCCCGGTCTCAGCAAGCAAAAACAGAACTCACCTTCCTTCAGTTACTGCGCCCCGTTCACCTTTCCTTGACTTTGAAGAAATATTCTACCCTCCACTTGACCCCCCTCCCCCCATCCAGACAGCACCTCCTGTCAAGTGGGGCCCCATCAGCCCTTTTCCCAAATCTGCCCCCACCCCCTCCCCCGTGATTCAGCAGTCCCAAACCAAAAACAAAAAAGTGGGAGGCGAAGTGTGCTTACAGCAAGAGAGATAGAGGCAGGGGGGATAGACCCCCCCCCACCCCCAAACCACGGAGGGCGGAAGTGTGGTTACTGCTACCTTGGCCGCGGTGAGTGTTGGCGCCCCGCTCACACTGTCTGCACGCTTCGCAAACCACTTCCTGCATGTCCACACCAACAGGAAGTCAGGCTCACTAATCTGGAATCTGCTTTTGCTTCACGATACAATATTTCCATCAATAAAGCACTAGCAACCAAGCTTACTTTTTAGATCAAACTTTTCACACTGTGCAAGCATAATTGCTGGACAAGTTACAAATTACTGCAAAACAACAGTACAACATAGTGAAAGCACATTAATACTCATTTATAACTCACAATAAGCAGAGTAACTAGGAAAACAACATCAATGTGCCAATAATAGAAGTAATGTAACATAGTAGAGAACTGTACTGATGTCTTGTGAAGGCATAAGGAAGTTCAAAGTAAGGGGGGGGGGCTTCAAGAAAGAAGCTGCAGGGCTGTATATTTTGGTAAATTACTTTGGAGTGGGTGTCAGTGGGTTAGGCCTCTGTGCTTGTGATCAGAAGGTCGGTGGATTAATAGTCAGCCTCTGCAGAATAGTCACATCTCTGCTGGGCCCTTGAGCAAGACCCTTAAGCCCCTGAAAAATCCTCCAGGAGTGCTGGACAATACAGCCTGACCCTGTGCTCAGGCCCCAAGTTTCATTCTCAGCTGTATGTATGTATGTATGTGTCTGTCTCAAAGGAGAGCAAGACTGCATATAGGAAAAGAAGCATTTTAATGTACCTGTACTTGTGCCAATAGCAAAAGGATCCTTTTATTTAATGAGGGTCAGCTAGAATGGATGACAGTCCCTTGGCTAAAACAATGGCATCAACTGTAAGTGCAGTTCTGTGGCATTAGTGACCGAAAACAGAGTCGTTACACGCAGCTGTCCAGGAAGAGCGTCAGCGAGCGAAGGACCGGAACGAGAATGAGGTGGAGTCCACCAGCAGTGCCAACGAGGACATGCCTGTGGAGAAGATTCTGGAAGCAGAGCTGGCTGTGGAGCCCAAGACCGAGACCTACATTGAGACCAGCCTGGGCATGCCGTCCAGCTCGGTGAGTGCTTCCTGTCAAATTACATCACTTCCTGTTGCCACCTGATAAGATCCTTTCGCGCTGTGTCCTCAGAGAGCTTGTGTCAGCGATTCAGTTTTATGTGAAATTTCTTGTGTTGTTTTAAAAGACTGATTCCAACAATTTTAGGTCAGATCTCTGTTGTCAACAGCCTGGACCATAGAGTCTAACCCCACATTCTCAGTTAAACTGGAATCATGCCGAATTATACTGGGAAACCTGGTGCATCTGTCAGTGGTTGGGTCTCCCAAAGGTTTGGTGTCTCCAGGTGTTTGTAAGTGGAGCTTTTATGGGTCGTGTTTATCGGCAGTGAGGGAAACATTAACGTCTACAGTGGTCTTTCAGAGACATGAGTTAGTCGTGTCCTTTACTGACTTATGTTGCTTCCTGAAGTGTACGTTACTCTCCAATAGTGATAGAGAGAATTATCTCTCTTGACTGTTTGACGTACAACCTGTGGTATTCTTTGATCTGCTGCGTCGTTAAAAGAGCTTGATCTCTAAGATTAAATGAGGTAAGAAAGGCATTCATTGTTAATAAAGTGTGGGAGCTGGATTAATATGACAAATTCAAGAAGCAGTTATGCAAATAAAATACTTTTAGGAGTTTCTCTACTGCTGTATTTGTACTGGTGTGTTTGTCCTGGAACCTAGTTCTAAGAAGGCCTGACACCTGCTGGTAGGAGTGGGAAATGCGGCCTCCACGATTCATAAATTCCTCATCTGTGCCCTGGCAGCGCCTACAATTTGAGATGGCTCTTTGGGGACGCCCCGGAATGCTCTTTCATGGCAGACAGTAAACATCTCTGTGTATTCATGCTATGTGGGCGCAGTCGGCGGGTGTGGAAAATGAAGAACAATGCCACGACGAGCTCAGAGTAATCCCCAGAGTGTGTATTGGCAGTAGTGTTGCCGAGGTAGGAGATCACGCGCTGCGTCGCTGTAGTCCAGACAGAAAGGGTGGGGGTGGAGAGTAGGAGGCCGGCATAAGGAGGCGTCTTCTTGGAACCGAAAAGCCCCGAAAATGGAGACGGGCCCAACGTCTCGTTATTGGAGCAAATGGGGGCTATTTTACAGAGTTACAAATGTTTAAGGTGAGGGGTGATGTTTGTGGCCCTCGCTGGGCCTTCCTGCATCCACTGGCCCCTGACGTCCATGCTTTGACCGGCCAGGTACGGGCTTAGCGATCGGCGACTGTCACAGCCTGCTGAGATCATGAGATCACCCAGATCGCTGCTGAAGTGTCGCTAGTGTGTGCTGCCAACAGCCACTAGCAAAGAGAGACCTAAGCGCCTAATGTCCTGGGCCAGATTTAAGGGGGTAGGATCTCCCGGGCTAAAGTCATCATTTGGACCCTACCTGCAGCATAAAATGCTGCTGTTACATCCAGAAAGAAAATTGTAGCCCCCTGCAACCTGGGGGAGTCTCCTAGAAAGGCTCTTGATAAAATTTCCAAACGTTCCCAACACATAAATCAGTTCCATTGTTTGTCTTGTCACCAACTGAATGCCATGAAAAAAAAATCATGGCAGGACTTATCATTTCCACTTCGTATCATAATTTCTTTCAACTTTAAGATGTTTGTTCCAAAAGAATTATAATATTGTTCAGAATTTTATCCAATTCTAAGAATGTTCTGTTAGTGCTAATGGCATTCTGCAGCCTGGTGATGCAGAGTATAAAAACACTTTCAGTTTTAACAGCATGCTGAAAAACAGCCTTTATAGGTTTCTGTGAATCTCTGCTTCCTGTTTGAAAGTGGTGTACATCATTAGAGTAGACCATTTTCCTGTGTTTTGTATAAATCGTCCCTTTGTGTTGCTCACTTTGCGTTATATAAGAAATGCTAGCCACTCATTCCCTTTAGAAACTAAAGTCACAAACAGCAAGCAGTCCCATGGGGGGCAGAATCAGAGGGATGTTTATTTCACTGCTCTTCGATCAAGAATAATCACTTGGCTGTTAGTGATTTTAATTACAAAATAAATGTAAATACCTTTGTGCTTTCTTGCTTGCAGGGTATATGAATGTTTGGTGCGGAAATTCGTTTCGCAGTAATTGAAATCCAGCTTTGGGGGGAAAATGTTCGGATGAGCCTAAAAACCCTGTTCTGCCACGTAAGGTTCATACCCCTGGATTCGCTTCCTTCTTCGTTTGTTCCCAGCTCGGCTGCCTTCTAGGAATGGTCAATAGCATTCCGGTATTTAAATTGTACATGTCGCACCTGTCACTTTCCATATTTTGGTGATTAAATTCAGGCTGGGTCGTGTTTAGAAACACGTGCTGGGACTTTCACTTTTAGATCTCTGTTTTTGTTTTATTTTTCACATACGACATGCTGCAGTGGTACATTGTTGCGGTTGATGTCTTTAGCTTATTTGCCAATCAGTCCTTTGCCATCCCTACCATGATAGGCGATGATTAAGGCTTCCCTGCTTAATATCATTGACTAGTCTGTTTATAAAGCGTGAATAGGACTCTTTCATTCAGCTCTGACCTTTTAACATCCTCGTTGGCACTGCGCCCTGCAGGGTAGACTACCCCTGAAGGTATTGTTTTTTTTGGGGGGGGGGGCTTGACAGGGTACATCATTTCAGCGCATGTGTTTAACGAGTGTTTACTGCCGAGATGCGTGTACAGTGGCGCTCAGGTGTTCATGTTGCTCCTGCCTTTGAACCACGTGTGGATTAAGTGATTAAACTGCTTAAATTAAAAGTTTCTGGACAAGAAGAAGGTGCTCTGTAGGGGAGAAAGTGGTGCCTCTTATCTCACATTAGTTTCAGAATGACTGAACTGAGAAGTGTGGGAAGTTGATGATAAATTAGTGCAACAGAGAAACACCAAAACGAGTGACTGCACTTTTGCACATCTTCTGCATCTACTGTTACACTTTACATCATTGTGTCTTCTATGTGAACTGCTCTGTGTGCCTTTAATTGCCCCTTGGGGACAAATAAAGTTTTTTTAATTGAATTGAATTTAATTGAATTGAATGCAAGAGACACTCTTAAATGTGAGGGATGCAAATCACTCTTACTGAGGGTGACTCCAATGCGAACATCAAGGCTGATACACAGGACAGTTAACATCACAAGACCGATTCGGGCATGAGTGCAAGACTACAACAAAAACCAGGTTAAAGTTATATGAAACAAAGGTCACATGGTCCCTAGTGTGATGTGCAGGACCTGGTGAGCACTGGAGCACTTGAAGGTTCTGCAGATGAGCTGGGTCTCCCCTCTCTTTGGGGTCTAGTCCCACCAATGCAGACTTGATGGTGCAGTGAATGATGAGCAGCAGAGGGGGCTGGTGTGCACGCATTGGTTTGTAGGCCTGTGCAGATGCAGGGAAGTTGTTGTGTTTCGTCGTCTTGGCGCCTTCGTTGCCTGTCTACCTGCAGAAAGACGGTAGCTTTGGCACAGAGGCTGAAGAATCCTGTTAGTGTTCTGTTCTGCATTCAGCTTCTGGTCCGATCCACCATCCGCTCTGCTGCGAGGCAGGTCTTTGGAGACCAGTGTGTGGGGATCTGGTAAGGAAGAGGGCTACCGAACTCCCTTCCAGGGCTCCTCATGTCAAGGGAGAGAGAGGAGTGCTGTACAGGGCCACATTATACGGCCACACTGGCCCTCAAATCGTATGTGTTCTTCATTCAGGAAGTGCTTTAAAGGCCCCTCAGTGTGGAATGATGTTTTAACCAGGCTGGGGGGGGGCTGGCAATATAGGTTTTCCACCCCGACACTGCTCCAGACCATACTTCAGGTGTGATGGAGGACTAGGGGAAGGGGGGCCTGTTCTCACCCTGTCGGCCTGCCCTCCCCACCGACTTCATCAGGCACTGCCCCCAGCCGAGGTAATTCATTATGCTGCCTCCCAGGGGGAACCCGGAGCTGTTGCTTAATAGCTGGGTTCTGGCCAAACCCAGTAAACTGTATTTATATCGGGGCGACCCAGGTCGGCAGCTAAGCGGGCAGGGGAGACGTTCTTCACATCAAACACGGAAAAGTGTCCTTAAGGAACGCTCTGGACTCCATTTGTTTTCACTTCCCCTGGAACCCCCCCCCACACACACTAACTATACCATACATCTTTTTGTCCGCCTCAGTTACACAGCTTCAATTAGGGGATCGAACCCCTGCGTTCCGAGCTCATGCCGACACTGAAGCCAGTGTTTTCACACAGTTATGATTCAGTTGACGGGGAAACAAACGTATATATTAAAAAGTCAAGGAGCGTCACGAGCGCTCACATTATCACAGGCTTTCCAGGCGGGGCTGACCTGCGGGAGGGTGCAGAGGGATGCAACTGCTGTGCCACGTCAGGGTTGGAGACGGACAGCATTTCAAAGGCTGTCTGGCAGCAGGGGGCGTTCAAGGGCCCCTCCCTGTATGTTAATGACCAATCATGAGCAGTGCAGCCTCCTGTAACTGTAACACAAACAGATGTTTCGGTCCGGTTGCTGGTAACTAACAGCAACCTGCATAAAACAGAGCACTATCCCCCCCCCCATGTCACCATTACACTGTAACTGGAGTGGCTGCCGGCTAGTAATATTGACAAGGTTGACTTGACAACTCTAGAGGATGTCATGGGCAGAGAGAAACGGGTTGAAGGTAAACAGTTTAAAGAAGACTCACGTGTCCATTGGTGTAAATTATGGTGAGGATGGAGGGAGGATTTCTAACTCCCCCCAATAATAAAACCAGCCAATACAACCCCCTGAACCCCCTTAAATGGCTGGAGACCTCAAACCCTCCAATGCTCAGCCCAAAGTTATGCACTTGCACGCGTCACTCATGAGCGTCTCTGCACCCTGGAGCATTCTGGGAGTTGTGGTCTGTTCACGCCATCGTGCAACACCCTTATATTTTTTGAGAATAAATTAGCTGATTTGCTGGCACGTAAACAGTATTGAGGGCTGGTGTTTCGACTAATGGCCCCTTCAGTATTTTTTGACAGAAAGGTGGGTACAGGAACATTTGCGGGAGGTCTTCTTAGCAGGAGCTAAAATAACAAACCACCTGATTGGTTAGCTGGATCACATGACAACCCCCCCCCCCCCACTAATTGTATAAATTCCAGGGGTGTTTCATGCAGCAGATCAGGATGAGAACGTACACGCCAGCAGAAAGATCTAAGCTTCCAGAAGGGGATAAATTGCCTTTATGTTTTTTTGGTCCTGGGTAGCCTGTCTCTGGGGAGTCCGCTTGAAGGGGTTTTACAGAGCGATCACTGCCAGGCTTTGATGGTGTGGAGAATAACAATGAGCCATTCTGGCAGCATTGTTCTCAGGGTACCTCAGTCTCTGTGGTATGTTTTGACTGTTGATTATCCATCCATTCATTTTTTGTACCCATTTGTCCTATTCAGGGTGAGGGGGGCGAAGCCTAACCCAGAAGTTGCGGGCACAAGACAGGGAATAACCCAGGATAGGGAGCCAACCCATTACAGGGCACACGCACCATTCACACCTACTGATGATTGGTGACTACAATTAACCGTAGCATGTTTTTGGACTGTGAGGGGGAAACCAGAGTACCTGGAGGAAACCCCACGATGACACTGGGAGAACATGCAAACTCCACACACATGGAGCCATGGCGGAGACTTGAAGCCCCAGAGGTGTGAGGCAACAGTGCTAACCACTGTGCGGTATGACATGGGGATGTCAGTTATGGCAATTTCAAAATATATAGATTAATTATAAATTAATGAGTATATTTTTGTACGTTGTGATGGACCGGGTGTCCAGGGTGGACTTCTGCCTTGTGTCCTATGCGGCCTGAGATCGGCTCCGGACTCGTCTTGACCCTATATTAGATGGATGGATGGATGGATGGATGGATGGATAGATGAACCCAAAAAATACAAAAATCCTGTCTGAAAAGTCTTGTCTCTGGAGCAAAATATTCTGGCAACAAATAATCGGCTGATATAATTTCATGTCATCAGAAATGAAACAACTAAATAACCTCAAAACAAGGAAAAACGTTAGTTGGCACAATATTTAACTCGTGTTTGGTCCTAACATTTTAGTGTAGTGTAATACCATATTAATATTCCCACGAGCAACTCTTTTGTATTATATAACACTGTGTGATTATGGACTCTGAGTTTTCTAAGCCCTTTCTGGATTTCGGTCGCTTTGGGGTATTTCAGTTCGAAGGTACAGTATGTAGTCTCTTTTATTCCCTTTTCTGTCGTTCTGCATAGAAGAGGAGGACAGCTTGTACACCCAGCCCTGGTCCTCTATCTCTCACGTCGCGTATGTCTAGCCTCTGTAAATAAATCTCTCAGCCAGAAGTCTTTCCCTTAGTCTTCACTGTGTATAACTACACACACATTCCGCTAGGGCTCAGCCCAGGACTGAACTCTAACACTGATAATCCCAGGCTAAGGGCGCAAAGTCATAATGCAGAAAGTATAACCTCTCAAGATCTTTTTCAGTGAGAGTGAGAGAGCGTTTTTGGGTATGTACTTCATTGAAGTGCATTACATTAGGAAGTTAGGTGCCCCAGATGGCCCGAATGGTGTTATGGCCTCATCGCAAGTGTGTCAATAAGCAGCTGCACTCATCAGCAGCTTGTAATGAGCTGATCGTTATCTTGGCCACAGACGACCCAGCATGGCGCCGAGGCCGCGCCCAGCCAGTGTGATCTGGTGGCGACTGGTTAGCGCCCGGCCGCCTCGCATGTCTTGTGGGTTGTGACTTTTTGTAGACAAATGTCACGGCATTGTTTGATCTGGACGCCTATTCAAGCAACTATGGCTGTTTTACTGATCACCTAAAACTAATGGGTACAACAACCATGAGCTTTTAGGACCCAAATCAGCAGCTAGTTGATCAGCCAGCGATCGGTCTGTCGAGGCCCCTGCCTTCGACCGCCACCCGATATACACTGCACCCGACCCCCACAGCCCCCCCTGCAGGTAGTGAGCCCACAGGAGGGTGGACCCATGTTCCCTCTTCGGGCTGAGCCCGGCCAGTCCCCATGGGTAAGAGGGCTGGCCACCAGGCGCTCACACTCAAGCTCCTGCCCCAGGCCTGGCTCCAGGGCAAGGCCCCGGTCTCCCCAGTCCGGGCGGAGTAACCTGATCCTTTGTGGTTTTCTTCATGGGGGTCTGCTTGAACCGCACATAGTCTGGCCGCTCACCTAGGACCAATTTGCCTTCGGAGACCCTACCAGGGGCAATTGCCCCAGACAACATAGCTCCTAGGATCATGGAGGCACACAAACCCCTCCACCACG
>JAAGVU020000113.1:4161984-4185844 GCA_011763525.2 Mormyrus iriodes
CTAGATTCTATAGAATTTATCCTCATTTTGAAAATGGACTGGGGTCACTTCAACCCCAAAAATAACACAGGGGTTATACTGATAAACTATATGTAGTTCCATCCAAAATGTTCAAAATCTGTTAGTGGCTATGCTGCTGTACTCTGGAGAAAGTTGTTTAACCCGAATTGCTTCAGCAAAATATCCAACAGGGTAAATGGGTAGAAATGCGTTGAGTCTGGAACAAAATGCAAATGTAGAATTTATGTTTAAAATTGACGGAAACGTTTTTGTTTTTATTTAAAATCCTTGTTTAAGAAGACAACCAGCTACACATTATGCACTGGTGAAAAGGGCAAATAAATCCGTCTGTAATTATGCAAAAAAAATAATCATTAAAAACAGCAATACACACAGTTTACTATAAAATCCAAATTTTATTTGCCTACGACACTTGTAATAGGATCCGTGTCCTGAAATAAGTAAAACTGAATGCCAGCTTTAGTTTAAGTGAAACATGGATCGTCCCTTTTGGAGCTAATTACGGTTTCTTATCCTCTTAATGTCTAATGTGGACTTGCCTTGATTTCTGAGAAACTCAGGTCCGACACAAACGACACAAATTAGGTCAAATTACACATAAGGCATTTTAAAAATTGTTTATGAAATGCGAATGTAATTAATGTAATGTAAGACTAGATACAAAACCCTTTCAGCCAGCATGAACTAAAAATCCAACTGGAATTGACGGTGGACACTTATTGTGTGTACCTTTCCTTTTTAAGACAGCATTTTAAGGTTCGAGTTTTTACCTTCATTTTTACTTCAGCCAAGTAGAGTCGTGTTTCTGCAGTGGTGCAGTCGGCTCCTTGAGGTTTATCCGGGTGGTCTGTTTGGAGTGCGGCCGAGGCTTCTCCAAATTACAGAATAAAGCCATAAGCAAGCAGATTAGAGCACAGTGCAGGATCTCTCACAGGAACCCGACTTAGAAATATCTGCTGAGAACGGTCCGCTGAAACATCAATGAATAATCGTTAATGCTTTATACATAACACAAAGCTATATTTTGTCTATATGTATATGTCTGTATATTTATAAATTTGTTCAATGTTACTGGTTAATGCAGGGGAATATGAGGGACAGGAATACGTCTGTAAGATCAGGCGAAAACAGGCACAGAAATACGTTGTGATGTGCAGTTTTCATTCATCTGTTTGTACGGGGCTTCTTGTTTTTGCCCTGAAAATCAGCATTTAGTAATACCAGCGGATCGGAGAACTAGGATAGATGGCACCCCGGTTTCTAAGTGTTCGGCGGCGGATCTCCACGTGTATTCCGGCGGCGAAGTCACGTGGTCCCGCCGCAAACCTGGACCTACGGCGGCCTGCAAAGTACCGACCGATAGCCCAGCACAAGTCGTTCGCTTTAGCTGTGGAAATTTAGCGAAAAAAAAATAAAAAATAAAAAAAATTTAAAAGATCTGTCTAAAAATCTATTTTTGTACAAATGTATTTTCCCTTGCTTATGTATCATCTCATCATGTTGTATACATTATTTCTGTAAATGTTTATTTTTAAACAGCTTCAAAAAATAATGGGGTTACAGGGTGGATGTCGATGCTCACGCCTGTCACCTTTTATGTTGGCCTCGTTTTTTTTTTCTTTTTAAATTTTTGTGGTCCATCCTTTAAAGATGGACTCTGTCCTCTATTGTCATTTTCTCCTATTTTTGAGAAAATTAGTCCTCTCTTTGTGGGTTCTTCTATAATGTTCGTTCAACGAAGATTAAAAAGTTAAAATACTGCCATTTTTCCTATTTCTTGCCGCCAAAATGCATCACTTTGCCATCAAATGTTGTACACAGGATTAAAAATCCTTACTTTTCTTAAAATGGAAAGTTTCTTTGGTCAGCCGGAATGACCAGCTGACAACAGTAACACAGAGGTGCATGTAAAAAAGTATTTTATTGATTCACAGGTTATTACTGTCAAAATGCATGTTCACAGAATCCAGAATAATACAGTATGGCGTCCATGCAGCCCTTCATCACACTGCATCCTTCAGACCCAGAAAGGGAGTCAGATAAAGATTTGACATCATATTTTCCCCCAACCCTAACTTTATCTCTATAAGGAAAAAAGTTATTTTTATTCCCTAACAGCTAAAGTGTATATATAAGCATATATTAAAAAAAAACAGAAAATTAAGTTGAAATGTAGTAATTTTGCTAATTTACTAATACAGAAGCATAAAATTTGCGCATATATACAGTCCATTTTATCAGTTTTATTTGGCGACCTAAATTGAGTCTAATGACCAAATAAATTATCTTAATATCAGTTATATTATACCAGCAGGAAAGTAAGCCTGGATGACAGCCCAAAAAATGAAGCATAATAAATCACAAGGTTAAGAAGAATTTACTTTGCAGAGCACTTGTGATAAGATGTCCTGCTTCTAATTTGCCTGGATCTCATTCTAAGTCCTGTTTTGAAATCAGCCTTAAAGCGGAAATACATTTCAAGATGATAAAACAACAAGGCTTATGAGGAAACAAGGATAGTCTAATGCAGGAAATGCATTCAATGTGCTCTTCATACTTCAAAAGATATGTTCAAACATTTAACCTTTTACTGCAACTTACACCCTTGAAATAAATTGAGTTCCATAAATATTGGCCACATTTTCAATGCACAATTTTATAGCACCAGAAAATAAATCCGTAAAAAGCAGCTTTACAGTGGCGATCTCTTGCAGTTTTTATATAGTCCCTTGTGGTGCGATTGAAAGGCAGAGTGTAACAAAGCCAAAAATATTTAAAGGAGTCGAGAGGTGAATGCAGTCACAGTAACCCGATAGCCTCGCTTCCAAAGCGTTACAGTTTGCTTGCTCGCATTCCTGGAGAAAGAAATGTGTAACTGGCACTGTCCCCCCAGGAACGCTAACCTATCCCATTCGTATAACTTAGAATGGGAGTGTGCCAACCTTGCGGCGGGGGGGCAGGGTAGGGGAAAAATTTTGAGAACAAGTGATTTCATTAGAGTACTGCTTCAGTGGAAGGGGGGCAGACGCTATGGATCTTTCAGCAACTGTACAGGGAAAAACTGAATGCTCATCTTCACAGCTGGATTGTGCAGAACAATGGCCGGTTGTGGAAAGCACAGATACGATGAACTACATCGTGACATCATCACCACGGGGGCCTGACTTCCTGCCTGTGAGAGGTTCTGTTGTGTGGTATCAAGGCAGATACAAATGTCAGAAATCGTCACACAGTTCGGACACTATACTGGGCCAGGCTGTTTGCTCTTTGCAAACTACCACAACACCCTGGAAGCAAATTGCTTTTACTTCAGAAAAAGGCATCTGGGTGACGGGCCGTACAAATTCCTCAGCATATTCTTAAGTTGACATCCCTATTGTAGTAATCAGTAGTGAAAAGATTAGCCTTGTACAACAACTCTACTCTCTTCACAAGTAAAAAGATTGGTTCTAACAAAAGAAGTACTCCACAAAAAAAAAAAAAACATGGGTATCGTAGACTGCGGTCAACTATAAGGCTAAACACTACAAATGCTGAGAAACGGTTATGTCAAACTTAAAAGCCAAAGATTTAATAGCTAGTGTTTGCTAATTAGGTTTGATTAGCATCTGAGCTTGTTTGAAGTGTGAAGATCTGTTGACAGCACATATGCCCAGTGCTTAAAAGGTTTGGATTTTAAAGGTTCTCAGCTTAAGGCTTCGAAGAACTCATGTTGAATTGTCCCAGCCCCGCAAAAAAGAAATATCACGTGTAAGAGACTGCATCACTTTAATCAGACCAACTTGCTTTGGAGGCAGAGAGTAGACAGGCTCTATGGCACTTTGGAAAGTGGTCTCCGGGCAACAGGAACGAGACGAAAAGCTTCGGTCTGGGGAGGCAAGAGAACATGTAAGTTCTCATAGTACAAAACAAAGTTCTTTTCATTGGAGGCCCCTTTAAGGAGAGGGGGAGAGAGAAGGACACAGATTTTTCAGTAAGTGGAGACAGATTTGGTTTGGATGCTGGGTGACTGTTTCGGATTTGCTGGACCCCCTTTTCCTGAACCAGTTCTTGTAAAAAGGGGGGTGGGGGGGTGGATCCATGGGCCATGTGTGACCATCCTGGCATTAAAGTTCTCTTTCCAAGAGGACAAAAGAAAAAGATTCTAACTAAAACAATAAAATGGAACAATAGGCCAAATTTGGCGCTTAGCAGTCGCTCCTCCACAGCTTGATGGTCTTGTCGTTCTCTAGAGCTGCAGACGCTATGATGTTCTCCGTGGGGTGACAGGCGGTGGAGATCACCACGTCTGCAAGGAGGAAAGAGACAATGGGCTTTGGTGTCAAACAAGTTTGTCCAAATCCCATAACGCTATACATCCATGCCATGCTCGCACTCTTCTCCCCCCCCTGAGGGGCATAGAAGTCATCTCCATACCTGTATGGCCTTGCAGCTTCTGAACTATCTCCTTGGTTTGCAAGTTCCAGATGTACACCATGTTGTCCTCTGAGCCCGACACGATCCACTAGGGGGCAGAAAAGCCAGGCAATGATTAACCACCATCAACGCAGATCAAACAGCCAATGAGATTGAAGCTATTATCCCTAGGACAGGAACTTATATCCAAAGCAACGGGGTTTGGGGGGAGGATTTCTCTGGTGATGCGGTCTGCTTTTGTAGGAGGAATCCAGTCAACTGACCAGCTTCTCAGCATCACAAATGCATTAAATTACAAAAATACTCGCACTTTTGGTAGAGATCTGGACGTCATGTACCTTACCACCAGTGACTGAAAAGTTCGCAAACACACAGTACTTCTCATTCTTATGGCCAGTGTAGGTTTTCAAGCACTGAAAAACAAATGCATGTAATCAGGAAGGAATCTATTCACTTATGACTAACAACAGTCACGAAGACAATACTACATCTATAACTGAACAAGAATTTCTTTTGTTTTGAAAAGGCAATTCCAGAAAAACTAACAAACATCTAACAGATAGCAGCTTCAGCTAGCAACTGATTTTATTGGTTAGAGTTATGCAATAATAATAAAATGTAGTAATAATAATAATATCATATCTTTACCTTTCCTTTGCTGTAGTCCCAAAGTTTCAGGGTGCTGGGAAAAAAACAAATGGCCCAGTGAACAAGTAACCTAAAAATGGTGTGATTTAGACCTAGTTTTGGAGGGGGGGGAGGCGCAAGTCTTATTCAAATGAGCAGGTATAGCATCCTTTTGGGGGGGGGGGGGTATCACTCACTTGTCAAGGGTGGCGGCCAGGATGTATTTCCCATTGGGTGAGAATTTCACAAAGGACACGGGTGGGTTATCATCATCTGCCAACAGTAACATCAGCGTTTCAGGCAGAAGGCTGCTGGGGGTAATACTGATTTGCATAATGACAAAACACGATAAAGTACTACAAAGTACTACTGAAACTTCCCTGCAAATCGCTGCCTTGTTTTATTACTGGAAAGACAGCCAAATTTCTAAAACTTCTACTGCTCTCTGTTCTTCGCCGTCTTACGTCATAGTAGGTCGAAAATGAAACTCCTCTCACCAATGAGCGTTTTGAGACACTGTCCCGACGCAGTGTCCCAGATTCGGCTGAAGGCAGACAAAAAGGAGGAGATGTCCTGATAGAGTAGGGGCGGAATTCAAATTCAGGTCAGGAGGACTCGAGGCATCTTACCAAAGGCCGTCGTAGCTGCTGGAGACTATCAGTGAGCCGTCTCTGTTGAAATGAACCTGGGGGGGGGGGGGTGTAGGGGGTGTTGGTGTTAGGCATTAGAATTAATGTGATTCACTGACAGACATAACAGTAACAGCTTAGCACACACGCAACAAGTCCTCACCGCTGAGACCGGGTCGGAGTGCGCTGGCAGTGTCTTCAGGCACTTCCCGGTCTTCACGTCCCATATCCGCACGCTTTCGTCAAACTGTGGAGACAACCCAATGAGGAGAGCTTTCAGCTCCAGGGCCTGGAACCCTCAGGGTTTCACATTCCTTCCTCAGGAGTGTCTGTACGGACCGTACGCATGCAGCCCAGATTTGGGGTCTAGAGGACTTTTTGCACATCAGTGCGCATTGACTGCACATGTGCAAGAAAATTGACTGGGTGTTTCCAGTAGGTGGCAGCACTGACATTCACAGAGCAAACATCAACAAAGAAAGAGTAGAAGAAGAGTAGTTGTAGTTATAGATACTTTCAAAGGGCATAATCAAGCAAAATTCCAAAAGACACATTATATGAGATTTCTCCACAAGTTCCTGTGAATTTATTCTGAGGAATCTGAGAGGGTGAACTGGGAAATTTTTCTTAAACTGGGTGATTTGATACAGAACGACGCATATATAAAAATATAAAACTCATCACTAAATGAGCACTAAGACGTATTCTAGTGCACTCGCGGCAAGAAAACCACCCAAACATTGGGCTAACAATAGAATTCATTCAACCCAAGACGACAACATCTGCCCTCTGCTGTTGTGGTGGAAGATCACTGGTGTACCCATACACCAACCATAAGCTTTTCCATACACAGACAAATATAGAATGCACACAACATCTGCAGGCACGACACCAGAGTGTCGTATGGACTAGGCTAAGCAGTTATGAAAAAAGACTGGAGAGTGCAGGCGCAGCACAGGCAGAGTGTGGACTCACCGATCCAGACACAATGAGGTTGGACTGCGGGTTGAAGTTGCAGCAGAAGACGTAGTTGCTATGACCTTTTAGTGTTTTCAAACATTTGCCCTGCCCAAAAAAAAGATGATGCATTACCAAAGGTGAACCACAGGTGTCACTGCTGAACAAACAATCCTTCCACATCTGCAATCTGCCGCTTTCAGCGACAGTCCTGGCTGGTGCACAGTATTACTGCAGTTACCATGGTAATCCTGCATTTATATTTTTAACACCATCACCATAGCAATAAGCGAGATGCTTTTAAACCAAGGGGCGCAGGCAATATGTGACTAAGTGTTTTTGTAATTTCTATATATGTTATGCTCAAAATTAGAATTTATTTAATTACACACAGCCTTCTGTTGTATTTGGTTAGGATTTTGTGCTTGAAAATTAAATTTTGTAATAAGTAAACAAATCACGGGTTGTGTGGCCTTCAGTTACACAAAGGTGTCGGAATTACAGGAAGGCTTTGCTTGTAGGTTGGCAATATACAGGTCTGTTTTCCATGCAGTACTCTTCCTATATTTATTAGCCAGAGTTCAGAGTTTACGCAGTCATTCCCATATAAACACAGGCACGTACTCACACCAGCAACATGTAAACGTTTAAAAGGCAGCTATGGTTTAAATACCCCTGAAAGTTCACCTCTCCCCTCCAAAGCTTTGATTTCTGACTCGCTTATGACCCCAGCCCCACGTCACACTCCCCTCACCCCTGCTCACTCACCGAACTGACATCCCAAATTTTCAGCGTCTTGTCGTCAGACGCGGACACCAGCAGATTGGAGTCGGAGGACCAGGCCACATCCGAGATGCCCTGGAGGAGTCAGTCACAGAGATGTAAGAAGAAAAGACCCCCCCCCCCCAAAGCAGGCCATCCCTTAACCCCTAAGAAGAATATACCATCAATTAAGGAAATATTTATATTAAACACTGGGGTTTTGTCAAGAAAGTCATTCCAAAACCAAACTGACCCTAATCCTTCAAGTGGCCTTTCCAAAACCTCGGCCGCATTTGAAGAGAGACACCCTTACTTACCAGCTTGTGGCCAGATATCGTTTTCTCAAACTTTCCATCGTAGGCTCCCCATATCTTGATCAGTTTATCAGCAGCTGTTTGGAATAGCACAAAAGCCTTATTACTCTCCCTTCTTTAAATGCTTCAGGGTCCCTCAAAGCTCACTGACAAAGACACCAGCCCCTGGCCACAATAAATCAGCTGAATCCATAAGCCCCCACTATAGAGGCCAATTATGAACATGACAGGTTGGTCATTGACATGTGCTCGGTATATTCAGTGCTGCTTAGGACCACTGAAGTGTTTAATCAAACATTTACTTCTAAATGTCAACTGGGCATCGGCACTCAGACAGCTACTACTGACTTATTAAAAGCCAGTTCAATCCGTCAATCAAGCAAACAGCTCGACGGCCATTGGGCAGGGGGTGGAGCCTGGACATATGGGCCAATGAGATTACATCACCGGCGAGGTACTCACATGAGCTAGCCAGCCACTCGCCGCTCGGGCTGAACTTGACGGAGGAGACTGCTTTCGTGTGGCCAGCTAACGTGAACTTCAGGGTGTAGCTGGGCTTCACCGGAGCAGACTGCATTATACATGCATCACAGGGTCAGAACGCGAGGCTTACAGCAGCAAAAAGCATGCAGATGTAAGGCCTATACTCATTATCAGTATATGCCATCAAAACCCATCAACAATCCATATCCACTTATCCACTACCGGGTCACAGTGAGCCTGAAGCCACAGGACGCACAGGGTGGGACACAGATGCACGCACAGACACAATGGGTTTGATAGCGAGAGGAAACCAGAGAAAACAGATTTTAAAAGCCTGAACACATGGGGAGACCATGCAAGTTCCACAGACACAAAGCTAAGGGCGGCATCTGACCCCCAACCATGGAAGGCTAAGGCCACAGAACCACGGAACCACTGAAGGAGCCAGACATGCAAGCAAAATCTATTTATACAACACAGTGTTTCCCAACCCGGTCCTCGGGGACCCCCAGACAGTCCACGTTTCCACTCCCTCCCATCTCCAGATGTCTGGGGGTCCCTGTGGACAGGGTCGGGAAACAATGATAAAGCACCCTTCTCAGACACAGTCAGAAAGTGCTTTTACGATTTTACAAACAAATTACAATACGACAGCAAAAACGAGTCACCAAAGCAATGGGGAAAAACGGCACAATAAAACGAAACAATAAATCAATACAACAAGACAATACATATATGGTCAGATATAATAGCTCGATACATATTTAATACACAACACTGGGTAGGTGATTATGGAAGATGGACAGAAGGACACATATTTAACACAAATATACACATTGTATCTATTCACCAATATATCACCTACTTGTCAGCATTATACACCGATCATTTGTAGAGCAGTTAATCTCATAAAAGAATCACTCTGCTCATATAAGCATAACATATCATAAGCAAAACTCAGAAAATCTGTCCCATGTCCAACTTAGAGAGATCGAGGGTGGGGGGGAGTTCACACACCGCGATTCGAATTTGGAAAGACCAAAGAGATTAATGCCATTCTGTATCAAAGCTACTAACGTATCACGCAACGTTTCTCCGTCATCCAAAAGTCAACAAGTGACCAGGATTTAACCAGCCACGAAAAACACCCTGGTGGCTAGGTGTTAGAGGTACCAGCTGAGTAACAGGAATTAATAAAATAAAATCGAATGCAGCGTGATGTGCGTTTCCTAGTTCAAGAATTTAATTTTCCACTCTGGAACACATCACAGTCAAATCTAATTCTGTATAGCTCACTTCAGAGAAAGTGATTAGGAGAGAAACTGAACAGTTTCGTGACATGCGTGTCATTTAGTGCATGTGACCCAGCAAACGGGCGGGTGTCCAGCTACGTGAGGGAACAGTGGCACAGTCGGTTACGGGCCCATGGGCACCAGCACCCCCACCCCTACCTTGCTCTGACCGGCGGAGGCAGAGGACGCAGTCTGCGCCTTCACGGCCTCGGCCTCTGGTTTCTTCTCCTCGGTTGCCATGGTTACAGGATCACAGGGATAGGCGCCGCCGCGGCGGGGCTATGGAGGAGACAGGTGCAGCACTGCTGAGGCCGTGTGATCTCCACCACCGGAGACCACATAGGACAAGACGGAACACGGCTGCCTACCGTGAAGTCGCCTTCACTGCAAATCACTTAAAGTGCTTCCTTTGATACTGTACTTAAAGAATTATCACAATAACTAAATAAAATCCACAACAGAATATCACTTTGGCACTAAACCTACCGATGCAACAGGAATTACTTGAATAAATTACCTTCTGTTATTATGCATTTCTGTGTTCCAAGGCTTGCTTGTTTGCAGGGGGCACCGCTAGTGATTTTGGGCCCCATGAAAGCGTATTATATTGGGGCCCCAGCTTAGACGAATACAATTATGGTTTTTTTCCTTTTCAAATTGTTCAGGGCCCCTGTCATTCATGGGCCCTTGGAATCGCCCTAACTTCTGCTCCTTTACGGTGCTCCTGCTTGTTTGATTCGACCGCAAAAGTCTTAACAAGATTCATAAAAGGATTCTAAATTAGCATACATCAAATCCCCTTCCCTAATATTAATGTAAACAAAGCATTTGGCTAATTAAATTTAAAGTAAGCGTGGCTTTGGTAAGAGAAACTAACTAGGTACCGAGCAGTACCATAGAATAATATGTCAGACAGAGATTGTTAGTCACGACCCGTTTTAGCCTGACTGTAGGAGGGTTAGGGTTAAGGTAGGTCTGATTCTCTATGCCTAACAGGCCATTTCTAAAACAGCGACACTTGCTTCTCTGGACAGGTTCACCTTACCACCCGGTTGGGGAAATTTTGCTGTTCTGGGTACCTAAATACCTGCTCAGTGCGATTTAGCCCTTTTCAATGTTCTACCATAATAATAATAATAATAATAATAATAATAATAATAATAATACTTATTAGATACTTTATTGATCCCCATGGGGAAATTCGCTTAACACCTCCCCCAACTTGCTCTCCGTAGAAGGGAGTAATCTGGCCAAAAAGGGCAGCCACCCATAGCAGCACCCAGGGAGCTGGGGGTTAAGGGCCTCGCTCAAGGATCCACAGACAAGCCGAGGCCGGGCTCGAACTGGCAACCTTCCGATCACAGGCACAGAGGTTAGCCCACTGAGCCACACACTGCCCCCTAATAATAAAAAAACCAGACCAGGGTCAAAACTCAAAAATGAATGACTACGAAGCAGTCATAAAGCCTGTTTTCTCAAATCACAAAAGTAGATATTACAGTTACACAACAGCCACAGAAACATAAGTGACCTACACTACTCAGTAGGTGGACATTGAATGACTTTGACATCTAAGGGTATCAAACGATTGCAAATGAATAAAACAGTTTGGGGAAAGCTGCTAGCACAAATTAGAAGCTGTTTTCTGGGAAAATTCCGATATTAGTTAACGGCCTCCTGGGAATGGAAGGTGTGGGAAAACATCCGAAGTCCTGCTATGGAACAGAGGAATGAAGAAAAATCAACTGAAAAAATAAATCAAGTGAGAAAGCTGCTGCTTGCGTGTGAGGTTTTTATAATATTTAATCCATTGGTCTCACTGCCACACATAAGATCTACCCCCTCAACAAACAGGCTGGAACACTTTTACTTTCATTTCTTAGTGAATAAACTTGGGCTACCGTTTCAAAGGCTAAGATCTGTAGAGATAAATAGTTCATCTATCAGATCGAAACTTTGTTTTTTTTTAATAAACAGATACAACTGACGTTCGGCTATAAGTAATAATCGTGAAGATGGTGGCGGCAGGTTGGTGGGGATGAAACAATAACTAGGCATATTTTACAGTGCATATCGGATAACAGGGCACAGAAGTCAACGTAAGTGATATTATGTAATATTTTTCTGTGAAGTCGGTGACAAATGCTCAATTTCTGATCCCACAATATTTGTTTAGCCATTACATCGGAGAGTGGCAGGTATATAATACATAGACAACGCATACGGAGTAAGAGTCTACAAATTTTTGTCAGACAGGAGGCAAAGGACCATTACCAGATCTTAGACAAATACGCATACCGGCTCGTATGAAAGAAATCCGCAGGCTCTGCAAACCTTTAAATCTCCAAAATCGACTGTAGCCGCGTAAAATTATGCCAAATATCTACATACGGTACGACACGTGTGTGTGATTAACGCTGGATGGCCATCCACTATGGCCAGCTTCAGACGTCTCACCGCCTACTACGTCTATATCTAAATATATAATTATATTTAAGAATGGATCGCGTATATTGAAGAAACAACGCATTAGTCTGGAATTAATACTGTCCAAAAACGACAAGCATAAAAGAAGGCGGCACTAGCTGAGTTATTAGCTACGGGCTGAATAGGGGCCTTTTGCGAGTCCTATCCCACAACAGCACTGTGTTTACGCTGTTCATGCACACCGTGACCCATTCTAGGATCGTAGCCACTCCCAAGATTAACGCAGCGCAGATGCATGCTCTTTTCATTACTGTTTTATTTAATGCACTGTATTGCTGGCTAATTGCTTAGCTTGTTACTCCATTCAAACAATAAAAAGCGGACACACTTACGCTCTGGCGATCGGCGCGACGATGTGCAGTTTTTATTTATCTCACCTAACGAGTAATTAACTGGCGGTATAAATTCCTCTTATATAACAATAAACTGGCTGAAACTGTAATTGTCTTTTCGATGCTGGCTAACAAGTAATGAAGCTGCAGCGTTTCGGCTTTGAAGCTCAGGCGAGGAATGTGGCGTTGAACAGCCAACGCGCATGTGCAGTCTGAAGCTAAGGCGTATTACAGCCCTACGGCGTCCGCGATGGGTCAATCCGTCAATCTCTGTATTAAACTGAATCTCTTTTCCTTTCTTCGGAGGATCTTCGGCGTGTGCCAGTTTATGCAAGGAGTAAGTCAATAGTGGTTTTGAATATAAGCCAATGTCAATATTATACGGACTACCTTGTAACACAACTGAAATATACGAGATGTCTACATTGAACAGAGTTAATATTACAGTAATACTATTTTGGAACAATCGTATCCCTTTGCGGGTCTGAAAAATTTGAATTTTAACGATTCTTTCAGGTAACTTTAATGCTCCCAAATGCACCTAAATACACACCAGAAATCTTCAGTCTGTTTTATGTATACAAGTCATGTCATATCTGTTCCTGATTGTGTTTTGTCTATCAACATGTTCTTTTCTCAAAATAATATTGCTACGTTGCTACAGTAAAACGTCACACTTAAAGCCTTAAATCTCTTGTATATCTATCTAGGTGTCGCGTACCAGTATAATCAATAATTATATTAAAGTATCGAATTTGTTATTTAGCTATAGAAAACGTATAATGGTATATTACCCTTGTATTATGACATACTCAAATAAAACAAATTTAATAACAAATAAATGTCTTTTATTTCGGAGAATCAGCTTCGTTTTATTTATTAAGCCATGTCAATATCAAGAATCACATCATTCCCAAACCATCAAGTACATGTACTAAGGTTAGATAGGGGGTAACTGGGTGGACTGGTTTCCTCCCACAGTCCAAAGGCATGAAATTTGGCTAATCAGTAAATTGCCTAAGAGAGTTTATGTGTGCATGTTGTTAGCAATTAAAATTCTACATAAATTCTGACCATATTGTTGTGCCCTGTGCGGGGGAACCCGTTTTGTGCCCTGTGATGTCTAGAATAGACTACAGACATGAAAACTGAATGTTTGAAGTCAGATATGTGTTTATTTTACTCATATATCACTGCTAGTCCAAGCTCCTTAAAAATTGAGAAATTGTATAAAAACAGATCGTATGGGTCTCTTTCCTGTAATCTTTATGGAATCTTAATAGGTTGATTTTGTAAATCCTATACTTTGCTACAAAGTCTGATTACATGTATCCACTATGACCCTTGTCGCAATTCTTATTCGTGAAACTTAAAAATGTTTACATTGGTTCGCTGCTTGCGTGTGAGCTTTTTATGATATTTCATCCATTGTGTTTTAATTAGGCAAACCCGTCAAACAAGCTGTGGTGACACACGCTTTGTGGCGATCAAAGAGTCTGCCGAGAATGAACAGCTGGGTGGCGCTGCTGGCAGTAGCGTCGTCTGTCGGGAAACGTAGTCCTTCTGAACCCGACAGGATCGCCAGGCGACGCGCATATAGCGCCGATGCGCATGCGCATGACGGGGGGGGCGGCATTTCTTCTGCCTCATCTTTATGCTCTTTAGCGTTGCTCTAATAAAAGACGAGCTTTTAGGAGGACTACAAGCAAAACGCTATCGGAGTCGCCGAGGAAGTAATGCGTTCAAATATCCCCCTCCCTCATTAGTGCATATTGAGTAAGGGCATTCCGTAATCCAATTTTGAAAGCTCGAAGTATTTCCTTAAAAAACGCATTGAGCCTACGAAAACTGCTTGTTATGTTTTTATTCCGACAAGCTGTCTCTGTGTTGCAACAATGTAACAAAGCCCGGTTTCGGTTAGCTGCTGTAGGCGGGGGCTGTGGTTAATGTGCTGCGTGCGGACATAACATAGTTAACGCGTTTGAAGTTTGTTGCTAAATTCACTAGCGGCTGTCCGACTTGCGTGAAGTTGAATGCGTGTGGAGGCGGACGGAAGGTGGGTCTGTAGCGATGGTGGGAGAGGCAGCCCGCTCGTTTAGATATAGGTTAAGTGGCTGCATTTCACACTGCCTATCCTTTGCCCGCCATCTTTTACGAGAATGTGTAGAAAAACGGTTTAAAAGCAATGGCGATCGTTGTTTTTTTTTTTTACACCACTCTTTACTTTTTATTTTTGCCTATAATGCGGGCAGTCAGTGTGGTGATGAATCGCGAGGTAGTGAGCTAGAGATTAGATCGGCAGTCCTGCAGTTTGTGAAGTAAAGTGTGATATAAGCATGAAATCAGACCGCCGACTGGTGACTTCGGCTTGTTCGGTCGCACGTATATGAAGGCTGGGCAGCTGCTGAAGCTGGATCGGCGTTAAAAAGCGCTTCGTGGGGCTGTTTCTTTAGGCGGGATCTTGTCCTGACCCCCCCCCCCCCATGCTCGCCTGCGACCACCGGCTTTTCCTCCTGATTGATTCTTGTAGCCAGAAACGATCAAAGAACAAGCCGATGATTACATTGTAACTGTAGCATGAAACTTGGTAGCTGGTCGGACTGGCTCAGATTTCAGGTTTGTATCCCTGCCGATGCTTGAGTTTGACATTATTTTCCGAGCGTTGCGGTCTGTGATTGAGTGGGGGATATGCGATATGCGACAATTTTTAACCAAATGTCATTTTCCCCATATATTTTATTTGTAGTAATTTGGATGTGTGTTACTTTTCGGAATTTGTTCTCTCGATCGTTAATATGTTGTCGATCTGACAGTAATTACTTTTTTTTTCTTACAATGTGTACGTGTGTCGCTTCGATCGGCGTAATGGTTCTTAGTCGCGAATTATACAGTCGGTGGCAGAAACCGCGCTAATTCTCACAAAGCTTCTGCGATCTTGTAATAAACCCAGAAGCGCACAAGAAATCCAATTAACTCTGGGAACTTTTCAGTACAAGCAGTAAAACTTAAATCATTTCACTCCAGTCGTTTTGCTAATGACTGAGGTTTGTGCTTGTCCTGTTTAGTACTCTCGGCTTTGTTGTCATTTCGGTTGTACTGTAGCCATTAGCAGTGTACCAATTTAGGCTTTTTTCTTGTAGAAGTTTAAAGTCATTATTAAAGGACACAGCACCACGTATGCAATTCCCAATACACGATTCTACAAGCTGTACCAAGCACGGGTTGTTTGCTTTAAACCTTATCATGTACTTACATTATTAAAAGAAACGCTGCTTTATTACGGTGCTTGAGAAATACACCCTAATAGTTTCTTTTGATGTCAGTTTAAAAGCGCATGGTTTGGTTCTCAATGTCCACTGGGTTAATGGAGATATTGAAGAATGAAAGCCAGTAAAATATTTTTCAAAACAATTTGCTCACTATAAACATGGTGTTTAAGAGCAGAAGGCCTCAAAAAAAAAAGAAATAGCCTTATATGATAGATCATCCCTTTGGTGGGCCAGGTAGAATTTTGGTTTTTCAGAGCGTTCTTTGTCATCACTTATGTATCAGTTGTGTAAGTATGAAATGTCATGCTTCCCTGAGATAATGTTACTTATTCGTGTTTCACTAAAGCTTACGGTCCAGCTGTAAGTTAGCTGACTAATTGTGGTCTTCTCCCTTAGCCTGCTATGAGATCTTAATCACAATAAGCTGTTTAGGTTTTTTTGTTTCCCTGGGACCTTTAATACTAACTTTAATGGTAAGGGAGCCTACCTTTTTGGGTGCATGTTTGGTGTCTTTCAATGCCATTCTGTGTGTTTTCCACTTTTGACTTTAGAAGGTTCATAGAATGAATTGTAACCAGTGCATGAGGAGTCATTAAAATGCTATTAGTTTCTGTAGCCAGAAATGCTTTGATTTTGGTTTTCATGTGCTCTTTTTGTGGAGAGTTTCTTAGTTCCCATTAATGCAGAAAGTGTCTCTGATGAATGGTGCAAGCTGTCAGTATTGTGCATAGACTTACACATGTCTGTCTTATTTCCAACTGGATGCATGCAGAGATGTATGTTTTTAGTTAATGGTGGTATTGTATCGTATTGTATTGTATGTCTTTCTGGCTGTTTTATCTGGAATTTTCCGTCCAGAGGCAGCACTTGAGAAAACGAGATATTGGTTCCATGCTCCCTTGCGCCCTCTGACTTCATTCTGTCATTGCCATGCAGTTTATATGCTGGATTGTCTGTTGGACTTTGCACCCAGACCTCTCCAGAAGCTCGACTTATCGATCCAGATTCAGAGATTCGGCCAGGAACGCCTTTTGCTTTTCACTGCCTCTGTATTGTTGTCACGGTCTGGTGTGCACTTGGTCCAGGCTTAGAGGACTGGTGTTCATTGGTAATGGATACCACCAAATGTCATTTATGTGTGACTGAGTTCTGCATAGGCCATGCTGTGCTTTTGTACGGCAGCAAGCCTGAACTGATAAGTGGCTGGTGGCCGTCCCTGCGTTTTGTGACACTCTGGGGAAGTGTTCATAAAACTGTCGAAGAATGAGTCAGACGCAACGGGACTGAGTGAGAAATCTTTTTTTCGTGAAAGACTCGCATGTCAGATCAGCCCGTTTTGCCGAGACCGTACTTGGAATACCTGGCCAGTAGCTTCTTAATGCTTCACTTTGCTGTTTTTCTCCTCTGTGTGATGGAAACAGCCCAGCTCAGGGTCAACCGTGAGGCTTTTTTAAAATAATTCTCTGCTTCAGCAGTAACTAAGGTGGGAGGATGTGTGTGACCACGTGTGGAAGTAACTCTCCATATATGCAGGTGCTGGTGTTGCTCCAAAGACTTATTGCATTCCACAGAAGCATGAAGCGGTTTCACTTCCCTGGTTATATGTCTTGCATGTTTCTTTGTCTTCTCCTCTACAGGCCTTTGTTGGCCAGCTTTCATTCAGTTTTAGGTGTCTTCTGTGAACCTCACATGCTTGTAAAGAATGTTCTTTGTAGGGAAGGTGTCACCTGTGGTTAAGTCTGTATTTTTTACTCTTTTTTTTGCTTCTTTTATTTATTCTGTGTGGTTTTGCGCGAGACCACGGGAGAGGTGTCTGCTGCGATGTTTGTGCTTGGATAGAGCCAGTGGAAATATTGTATTTGAAACGGGAATAAATGCCGCTCTGTTAACTTTCCGAAGCTGAAAAAGAGGTCGACTGTGCTCTGTGGAACAAGGAACATTAATGCATTTCCATCCTCACTCGCTGAACAGGCCCCCGTCTGCTTTTTAATGAGGTATCATATGGGCCGGCATAGACATCAGGGCGAACGGTGTTTGGGTGGGAGCCTCAGGTGTTGTTTCAGCTGTGTCTTGATTCTTCCTCCTCTCATCCTTTTCAGACCAGCTGACGGCTGTATTTGGTCCTTCGGAGACCATAACATCAGGCCCTGAGATGGGATACACCTCCCCCTGGGGACGGGTAGAGAAGGAAACGCAGAGTGCCAGCTGAAGATAGGAGAGTGTGAAAGTATAGAGAGAGAGACAGAGATTGTGGGAAACCCCCTTCCCCTCGCCCCCCGTGCCAACATGTCAGTGGGGACGCCGGTTGTCCAGACCCCACCCCTGGGTGTGAACCCTCCGCCGCCAGAGGTGACAAACTCCAACAAGGCCGGCAGGAAGACCAACCAGCTACAGTACATGCAGAATGTGGTGGTGAAGACGCTGTGGAAGCACCAGTTTGCGTGGCCCTTCTATCAGCCTGTCGATGCCATCAAACTGAGTCTCCCTGTGAGTCTGGAATGGCCTTGTGCCGGTGCGCCTGTGCGTCTGGAATGGCCTTGTGCCGTGCCGGTGCACCTGTGCGTCTGGGGCAGCACTGAGTGTTATTTACACCGGTTTGTGTGTGATCTGGCCTAAACATGCGACACGATGCCCTTAAGTGGTTTTTCAGCGTCTTATGTTTTTTTTTATTCAAATTTAGAAATAAATGTGTTGTACATGCAGGTGGTGATTTAGCATTAGTCGTGATACAAAAAAGAAAAATAATCATTTCCGGATCATCAGACAATGAAATGTGGTTCCAAAAGTGATCCCATATTGGTCTTATACTAATGGATTTTATCCATGGATATTTAAACTCTTTGCTTTCCTGCTTGTAACTAAAAACGCAAGTAAATAATCACAAATAATTTTCTCCCCCCTCGCTTGTCAAACGTGCTGACTGCAATGAATGGGGCCGCCTCTATGCCTGCGGTTCCGTCCAGGATTATCATAAGATCATCAAGAACCCAATGGATATGGGGACCATCAAGAAGAGGCTAGAAAACAACTACTACTGGAGCGCCAGCGAGTGCATGCAGGACTTCAATACCATGTTCACGAACTGTTACATCTACAACAAGGTAAGGCTTAAAACGCCTGGTCAGCACTGAAAGATACCCTTCCTTATCGGCTGCTGTCCCTCTTTACATCTGCTTTATGTACTAAAGCTGAAAGGAGCTGTCTGCTAGACATGTTTGCAGTACACTGTGCTTCTTGATTCAACAAAATGTCTAACAATGGATTTCTTTTTCAAAATCCTTTTTTATTGGATAAGATTCCAAGCCGAGACGTCAAAGACTTACTGAAGGATAATAGATAGTGCTGGGCATACTCCTCTTTCTCCTCTTCTTTTCCTTTACCAGCAAACGGATGACATTGTTCTGATGGCCCAAGCTCTGGAGAAGATCCTCTTGCAGAAGGTGGCCCAGATGCCTCAGGAGGAGGTGGAGCTTCTGCCCCCTGCCCCCAAAGGCAAGCGCAAGCCTGGGCCTCCACCCACCACAGGTACCTCCCCCCCAAGCCTGGCCCTGATGGCCTCCGTGAGCCGTGACGAAGGGGCGGGCTTGTGTTAGCAAGCGTCAGTGTGTGAAAACCAAGTGTTGCTGATAGGCCAAGTCATGCTCTGATTTCTGGCAGCAGGGGCTCAGCAGGACCCCGTCATGTCCGCGGCCTCCCCATCCCTGACGTTCACCAGCCCGCCGGTGTCCCAGATGCCCATCATCTCCACGGCCGCCCCTGTGCCCACCATCACCCCCAACATCCCACCGGTTCAGGCCACGCCCACTGCCACGCCCATGATGCCCGTGGGCCCTCCCGCTCAGCCCGTCATCAAAGTAAGTCTAGTGCATGTGCTCTTGGGACCCTTAAGTCGTGATGTAGAGTTCGTAGTGATGGACGACCCAGTGGGGGTGTCAGTCATACGGGAATAAAACAAGGAAGTGGATCATGGGTGTGAATTGAGTGCCATTTTTACTGAGGTTGTTATAGTCACAGGTCACATGTCCATGCGCAGATTCTGGAACATTCTGGGGCCACGAAAGTGGCTAGAGTGGCTTCGTCAAAAGTGACAAGGGACTGTGTGATACTTCAAGTCTTGTGTGTATAAATCCAAAGCTGCGATGCGGCCGTTCTCGGCCCTGCCTTCCGGTCACTGGTGGTGTTCCCCTCCCCGCAGAAAAAGGGCGTCAAGCGGAAAGCGGACACCACAACCCCCACCACCTCCGCCATCACGGCCAGCCGCGAGGAGTCCCCCACACCGCAGGAGGCGAAGCAGGCCAGGCCGCCATCCCGCCGCGAGAGCACGGGCCGCCCCATCAAGGCCCCCCGGAAGGAGCTGGAGGATGGCGAAGGGGCACAGCACGCCGCCAAGAGGGGCAAGCTCAAGGAGCAGCTCCGCTACTGCGAGAACATCCTCAAGGAGATGCTGTCCAAGAAGCACGCTGCCTACGCATGGCCCTTCTACAAGCCTGTGGATGCCGAGGCCTTGGAGCTGCACGACTACCACGACATCATCAAGCACCCCATGGATCTTAGCACTGTCAAGGTACATCCATCACAAGCTCCTGGCCAGTTGATGATCACTTCTCAAATTGCTGGACCCTTAAGAGGGATGTGCGGTCAGGCGCACTGCAAACGTTTCCACGGGGTGGTTTCTGGTTTATTGGGTAAGGGTACTGTGGCTATGATCAGAAGGTTGCTGGTTCAAATCCCACGGTCAGCAGAGTGATTTTGCCGGTGGTTGCGCCAGGCACTGATTCTGATCATACTTTGGATTAAAAGCTTCTGCTAAATGAAATGTAGATGTAAATGTCTTCTGGCATCTTGATTATATTTGTAGCTCCACACCTTGTAGGAAATGGATATTTATCGTAGTAGATTCATCGTAGGAGTCAGAAGGCAGCGTTGCGACACTTTTGAACATGGACCAAAGCCTCCAGATGGCCTCTTTTTTTTTTTTTTTTTTTTTTTTTTTTTTCCTTTTTGATGAATGGAGCGTGGCGATGGAGATCTGATCTGGCAGTCCGTGCTCTCCCTTTCCTGCAGAAAAAGATGGACGGCCGGGAGTACCCAGATGCCCAGGGTTTCGCGGCTGACGTCCGGTTGATGTTCTCTAACTGCTACAAGTACAACCCCCCAGATCATGAGGTTGTGGCGATGGCTCGCAAGCTGCAGGTAGGTGTCCCCCACCCCCTCGACTTGGTTTTAGGGTTTTGGCACGTCCTGTATAACCGCACTCCGCCCCGCAGGACGTCTTCGAGATGCGCTTCGCTAAGATGCCGGATGAGCCGGCAGCGCAGAGCCCGCCCGTGAGCCCCCCTAGAGTGGTGGGCGCGGCGGGTAAGGGTGCAGCCAGCGGAGCGAGCAGTGCAGACAGCTCCAGCTCTGACAGCTCCGACTCGGAGGAGGAACGGGCCACGCGGCTCGCCGAGCTGCAGGAGCAGGTGGGTGTCAGGCCACATGATTTACGGTAATCGCGATCAGTTTCAATGCTGGACCTGTCAGTTCTTGGCATTCATGGAACCCCACATGTTGATATATGTTCATGAGTAAATATGGCCTCTCATACCATGACATCGCTCTGTGTACAGTGACCTGTTGTTCTCGTTTGACCAATGGCAATGATATCTTTGACTCTCTTACCAGCGATTCTCTGTGGAGCCCCCCAGTGGTAACGGGGAGGGGGAAAAATACAGGTGCGCCAAAAGTTCGCAGGTGATTGACCGACACTTCACTTCTCCACCCTGCCCCCTAAACTAACTCCAGAACAGAGTGCTATGTGCTTCGCCCTGCTGAATCTGCCGGGTCGGGAGGGGCCGGCGACAGGAGGCTGCTCATGATTGGGTGTGGCTGGGGGAGGGCAGGGTCCCGGTGGGGGGGGGTCACTGTGCTGCTCTCGCTCCGTCGGGGCTTGCTGGGTGGTGCATCTCGAGGTTATGCTGATGCATTTTGCTGTCCTCTATAGGTTTCAGTGATGCTGATTCGTGCAGCTGGTGAAATGAGAATTTAGATCATTGTTTTTAAAATGATTTCATTTCCTGTCCAGCCAGTATAATTACCCCCCCTCTGTGTTTGTCCCTCTCTTTGTTTTCACTAATCACCACATGCTGGCACCAGAAGGGTTAAAGTCCTTGATTGGTTACCCGACGTGTTTTGATTTCTTCAGAACGGAAAGATCCTACTGCCGATGAGCCATCAGGCCGATCATCCCTATTAAAATCATCGCTGCCACCAGAACTGAATGTGTGAAATGAGTTTTTCGCAAGAACACGTCTGTCTTGTGTGGATGTCTCTTTATTGGTTACGAGCAAAGCTATTCGCCCAGGTGTAGCAAGCAGGGAGACTGCAAAGGCCTAGGATAAACCGAATCAAATACGTCACAGACAGAATGTAGATCTCGATTCAAAAGCGGCGTAAAACTGCTGAGATCATAGTTTGGGAAATCGATGTTAAAGCAACAGAGCGCCTCTCGGAGGTGAGTCGAGGGGCTGTGTTTGATGGGTCCGCACTTGAAGCTATGCTATGCTATCCTGTACTAGCTGTGCTTCAGCCTGACCTGGCACCATCCTCCATTTTGCCGAGAGCTGACCGTCCGCTCCCCTCTCCCCCGCCCCCCTCCGCAGCTCAAGGCTGTCCACGAGCAGCTAGCTGCCCTGTCCCAAGCCCCCGTGAGCAAGCCCAAGAAGAAGAAGGAGAAGAAGAAAAAGGACAAGGAGAAGCACGGCAAGACCAAGCCGGACGACGAAAAGAAGCTCCGGGCTGCGCAGCCGGCCCAGCCGAAGAAGGCGCCGGCCCGGAAGGCCACCAGCACCGGCACCAGGTAAGTTTACCGGAACCTCAGCCGTACAGCCCGATGTGTGAGCCTTGGACGAGCCCCCAGTGATGCATTATCTGCACATCGAATCGATGGGTGTCGGTTCTCTGTGGCAGTGTTTCTCAACTCGGTCCTCAGGGACGTCCCAGGCAGTCCATGTTTTTGCTCCCTCCCAAATCTCTGCTGGGAGATGGGAGGGAGTGAAAACGGGGACCATCTTGGGGGTCCCCAAGGACCAGGTTGAGAAACACTGTTTTACCCCTGCAAGGGGGTGCTAGTACAGTAATACCAGCTTTTACACCATAGGCAACCGTGAGGTTAATGTGGCCAATAAAATAACACTTGTCAACAAATTTTGAGGACATTTCAGAAATGTCCTTTTTTAAAAAACAACAATGGGTGTCTTGTGTGCCTCTTTATAGTGATGGCTAAATGGAGCTTCATGAACCATCTGCTGTATTTTCTGACCCCACTAGATGGTGCTGTCTTATTAAAGGGGCTCAAAACATGCCCCAAAGTAAACCAAGCGCGCCATCTAGTGTACAAATGTAAAATGCAGCAAATGTTCATGAAGCTTCGTTTAGCCATCACAGAGGCACACAGACACCCCTTAGTTGTTTTTTGACAATCTTTGTTGCCCAGTGTAATTATCTTGTGATAAATCAGAGGACTTTTTCGCACCACCTGTGCTCTCCCTGCATATCACCCCTTGCATACTGTTCAGTAACTGATAGGCCCACGGGTTATTTAAACAGAGTTCGGTGTCTCTTTGACCACCGCAAACGTGCAGGCGAGTGAAGAAGGGAGCCCCGGGCGCGAGCTGTGAGTCTGATGACGAGGACGACTCTCCGCCCATGACGTACGACGAGAAGCGGCAGCTGAGCCTGGACATTAACCGCCTGCCGGGCGACAAGCTGGGCCGCGTCGTACACATCATCCAGGCTCGTGAGCCTTCCCTGCGGGACTCCAACCCCGACGAGATCGAGATCGATTTCGAGACGCTCAAGCCCTCCACCCTGCGTGAGCTCGAGCGCTACGTCAAGTCGTGCCTGCAGAAGAAGCAGAGGAAGCCTTTCCGTAAGTCCTGGCCTCCCAGAGCACTCCCCTCATCCAGACACCACCTCAGCTTCTGGAAGCCTTTGTGTAAGCAAAGCCCTGTTTTTCAGTGGTACAGTGCTTCAGTGGAATCCCTGATCCCAAATCCACACATCACAGTGCTTAACGATTTTTTTTTTTTTTTTTTTTAATGGACTACATTCTGATTTGGTTATATGAGCCGGCTGCCATTTGGCTGTAGGGTGAAAGCAGGGTAGTTGGGTTAAGATTTTTGGGGTTTCTTATAGTTCTTTCCCCCCCCCGCCCCCCCCTTCCCATTTCTTCTCGCCCTCCCGACCCCCCGCACTCCGCCCTCCACCGCCCCCGACCGCCGTCCCCCAGCC
>JAAGVU020000113.1:4201578-4242120 GCA_011763525.2 Mormyrus iriodes
CTTTTTTTTCCTGTTTGGTGGGCGGTTTTGTTATGGTTTATGTTTTGGGCCCCTCCCCCCCCCCTGGGGTTGCTTTCTTTCTTTCCCCCCCCCCCCCCCCCACTACATCCCTAACCCTATCCTGTACCCATGAAGTTACGGCAACTGTATAAATGGCTTGCTGTTTAGGGTACAGAACTGTTTGGGGGACAACAGACATGCAGCCAATCATACACACACACACACACACACACACACTCAGTCACATATCTTTGTGGGGACCATCTATTCACTTCTACGGGCATAGCCCTAATCCCAGTTATACGCGTAACAACCTTGACCCCTACCCAACCTTAACCATAAGTAACCAAACAAAATACAAGACCTGGCATTTTTAGTTTTTTGATTGCAGTCACGGATTTTTATAAAATTGAGTTTCCTCTTGTGGGGACTGGAAAAATGTCCCCACAACTTCCAAATAAAAGGCATTTACTACATCATGGGGGACATTTAGTCCCCACTATGTAATATATACATGCCCATACACACATATACATAAACATGCTTAACCAAGTTGCCCCGCATAGTAGCATCGCTCGGAGCGTGGCAGTTCTGGAACGATGTCTCCCTCAGCCTTCCATGGTGGGAATAGTGACACAGGTCTCTCTAGTGCACATCTAGTTCAACTTGGACTTGCTCACTTTGTATATTTTGTAAATACCGATTTACTGACTGCAGTCTATTCTGATCTGCATAATTGCTCATACTTTTAAATCCGTTTCTCTTCCTTAATATTATTTTCTTAATTTATGTTCTGTGTTGTCTATGAACATATAGACCAATAATCCCAAGAAAAATTTACAGTGCATGCCTGCGTATCTGCCCAACAAAGTGAATTTAGGTTCTGTGAGGTTTCATGACTGTTCAGCCATCCGTCCTCTATTGCCATGCAGAAGGGGTGAGTCCCAGGCCCCCTGTTCCCCTGGCTATCAGTGCAGGTTAGCTCAGTGAAAGGAGACTTGTATGGTTACTGACACACTAGTAATGACCAGGTGGTCCTCTGCTCCCTCTCGACTGTCGCCTGACAGGCCTGCTATTGTTCCGATGTCTGACTGCACCGTACACACTGGGCACTTGGACGTTCAGTCAATTGACTGTCTTTGCGCAGTAGCACAATGCGCGTTTTGGTTTATATGAACTGTGTAATTGTTTGCATATGTTAAAGTATTCTGGCTGCCTGGGGTCAAATGAAATAGGCTGAGATGCTTCTGGTATAGATGTAGCTTGTTTCCTAACCATGGGTACAAGCGCGAGTCAATGATTTTCATAACCTTGTGTTATTCAGGGTTTTTATATCGCTCTGTTTGCTAGTCTGCTTGTCCAACACATTTTGTGGAATCCATGCAATACCATTCACACTCAGAATGTAAAGAATTTCAGAATCTTCCACAGAGCTTTGTGGACTCTAAATATAAGTCTCACTCTTTTTTTTTTGTGCTGTAGACCTAGACCTTAGCCTGCGGACTCAGCTTGTATGTAATGATGATAGTGTGTCAATAGGAGATTAGGATAACCCTGAACACTGCTTATGTAACAGCTTCTTGAATAGGAAGAGCAGCATCATTATGGCAATCCTGGGGGGGGGAGCTCACCCAATGTCAGTGCTCCTTAGTGCCGACAAGGTGTGATATTGACTGACATCAGCAGCTTGCTCTGACCTCAGATCAGGTGGAGATACCGCAAATACCGTATGGAACACTAGGTCCATTTCACAGTCCTTCCCTGGGCACTTAATTATCATCAGACCAGGGGGGCCCCCGGTTTCGGTCCAGTGGGGGGAGAAGGACACCCCTCCCACCTCTTAGGAAGCACTTTTTGGCATCTACGACGCGAGGTTTCTGAAAAAATTGCCTGGAGTAACTACGGTGTCCTTTCTATTCCAGTGTAATAGCCATGATCCTTTTGGGCAAATCCATTGCCCCGATTACCATACCATCAGCCTCTCCAGAAATCAGAGCTGTCGGGAGGTGGGCAACCGAGTGACCTGTAATGCAAGTGATATTTATTCGAAGTCTCTAAGGCTAAGAGAAGTCTGGGAGGGTGCCTTTGGGTCTATTGCTCATTCTAACTGGGAAATCTGTCATTAGAATACTTGCCCATTGGAAAGTGAAGATGTCCTCGTGAGATTTTCAGCTGTCAAAAAGATGGTTTGAAAGATAATGTGGGTCAGTTTAAATATGGGGGTGTTTTGCTGTCGACCGCTGTGGCTGTATACCCTTGTAAAATTCTTTGTTTATACGGCTGGGGATGTTGCACATTTGATACCTATTGCTGTATTTTTACATCCTTTTCTTCTGGTGCTCTAACCGGTTGTTTTCTGACGCCCTGGTAGACTTTTCAGTCTGTCACACACTAGGCTAGGCTACATATTCATTGCTCTTGCTTTCGCACCATGATTTAAGGTTATCATCTGCCACTCCTCTATACTTTTCTGTCCTTTATCCAGTTTTGGGCCACGCTGTGCCTTTCTGGGGAGATTTGATGCTCCGTCTCCATCTAAAATTTGACAAAACATAATTGTTTGGACACTAATGCATTCCAGGAAGTGGGAGGCGGCCTTCAAACGGGCCAGTCTTTTGTCATGTACTGTGATTGGTCAATGGGTATGTTGACGCATGGATGTGGATCGTATCTACAAATGTTGTTCGCTGCGCTGTTTATAACGTTTGTTCTTGACAACAGTGGTTTTCTGTAAATATTGTCAAAGTGAAATAACAGAGCGTTAACTGCAAACATCCAGTCATCCATCTCAGTCTCGACTTAAGGGCACTTTGTGTTTGTAGTCTATAAACCTAAAGCTATATAATTTAAAAAGATTTTTCATTTGAGGTAAACCCAGGGAATGCCTCCTCTTAATTTGGCTAATATTTCTACATGTGGCCAGGCACTTGTGTATTTTCTTGTTTTGTTTAGCTCTTTGTTTTGCTAATGATATCCCAATTCTATGCTGTAACGCTGGTTAGCACTGCAGTGGCTAATCATTGTTGCCGAACTAGCCATGTATTTGCTAACTGACGGTCTACGACCCAGTCCAAGTTCCTGGTTCCGAGTTTATAAAGAGAAATCCAGCCTGGATCGTCCTTGTTCAACCTCTGTTCTTGTTTCGCACAGAGGTGGGGAAGGTGATGGTACAATGCGAACAAAATACATTAGCTTGGCGAAGTCACGCTGAATAGGAACCCTGACCTGCAGTACGTTGCTAAGGATACTGCAGCATGGTAGCAGAAATGCATTTCGGGGTAATATCCTGTGGGCTTTGTATACAGTGTAAATTGCAGGAGCAGTATCTTTATGGTGCAAACGACGCTTGTTGGTGATAATTTTTCTCACTGGATGGTGCATGTGGGGTCCTTCTCAAAGCCGATTGTTTCGATGATTGATTATATAGTTATTCACGATCCCCCTCAGAATGACCAATTTCGCTCTTTACTATAGCAATTAAACAGGAGGCATCATTCATTCTGGTAACAAAGTCGCTTCCTGCAGAAGCTGCGAGTACCGGCGTGACTGGGAGGGACGATCGTCCATCTCGGCGCAGAGGAATTGCACCCCCTTGTCAATCAACGTCCTCTTTCAGGGCGAAACGTGTGACATCCTCACTGACTGAGGCCAGCACATTACTGCGATGTTAAACAAAGCAAATTCACTCCCCGTATGTCACCCGTGAAAACCATTTTTTTGGGAATGTTACATAGGAAGGGACCGCAACATTTATACTGAGCAAATTACATTGCATTTTCTTTCATAGAAGCTAGTAAAGAAGAGGAAAAGAAAGATGAGGCAGGTGTGTGGAGGGGGTCCGGGGGGCGGGGAGGGACTGGGTGGACAGTTTCTGGAAAGTTCTTCTTGGTGTGGCCGTGCTAGGGGCATACTGGTGTTTTCCATCGCCATGGAAACCTCGAAGGCTCCGAGTGGCTGTTCGTGTTGCTGTTTCATCGCAGGAGGCCCCCGCCGGTTTTGATGGCAGAAAAATGAAAGCCGTTTGAAGGTGTAATGTAAGCCGATGGCCCGGCGGGGTTGTGTCTCCCAGAGGACGAGCTCCTCTGCGCGTTCCCCAGGCCCGGCTGCAATCCGCTTTTTATGAGTTTTCCCCCTGTGCTCTGAGCCCCTTTTGGCAATCCCCTTTCGCCGGATGTTTGTGCGTTTCAATCTGGCCCCCCCCCCCCAAAGACAGGGTTCCCAAAATAATTGGAAGGTCGTGGCAAATTCCCTCCCTCCCCTTGCTTGCGAAAACGAACCTCCTCTTCCTGCATCCAGCATGGACTGCAAGGCAGTTGCGTAATTGCCCCCCCCGCCCCCCACTTGGTCTCCCACCCCAGCTTCAGCAGACTGAGAGAAAACATCTGGAACTGGAACAGAGGGCTGGAAACACACCCTATGGAGCCGGGCTGAAGGCATGTCGAAAATGTGCTGGGATTCAGCCACCGGTGTCTTCCTGGCCAGAGCCGGGAGTCCTGGCAGCCACAGGCTCCACGGGGGGGCGGCCAGGGGGCTCCCGCGGACCTCTCTTCCTTATTTCATAACTGAATTCCTTCCTCCGATTCCACCCGCTCCACCCGCTCCACCCAAGGTCTTGCTGATCCATGACGGAAATTAGGAAAAACGTCGTTAGGTATCCCAAACAGACGGGAATCGCAAGCCAAACGGTGGGAAGGTTGACTCATCCTGCCGGCACATTAGGATGACCTGGAGTGTGGCGGAGGGCAGGGCCGCGGAGAGATGGAACCCCCCCCAGTGTGGTGTTTATTTCCAAAATGAGGCTCACATGATGCAAACAGGAATAGCTTCTGGTTGTGCCGGGCCTAGAACTCGGTACACAGCCCTGGCAGACCTTCTCGAGTCCTACGTGGGGCTCACGGGATGCCTCTGCTATGTCCGTAGGAGATGAGGTTCATTTCTGCCCCAGAGTTATGTGATCAGCTGCAACTTGCGACAAACACACGGTCGGGGCAGATGGAGAACCGAAAATAGCTTACATACCAAATTTTCTAATTGAATCCAATTTCTCTGGCGCTGAATGTGTGTGTTGTTTTTGGTTTTTAAAGTTCATAGAAACCATTTTTATGAGAAGAAATGTAGTTCTGGTGTAGTTCGTTGAAGACTTAAGTGTTTTCGAATGAAATTTTGATATTTTTCATTCCATGTTAGTCATGGAAATGTTTATTTTTTTTAAGGGGGGGTATTATGGGAGGACTGTTGAGTATGCAAGGAACAAAGGCCATTTATTTTTCAGTTTTATCACTTCCAGGACCAAAACAGATCAGCTGTTGTGCAAAGTTTATTTAGAATAGCTTAGATTTCTTGCAGACATTGGGCAACGAAAATATAGATTTTAATATATCAAATGATGATTTCTGTTCATAATTACCTTCTTTCACGGTTCTGGCGGCTTTAGGATTCGTGTCTTCTTGTCCCCTTCCTCCCTCGGGGTGTGGACAGCGTAGGCGCTCGAATCTGTGCCGCGTGCTGTACGAAGTTCACTTCCCTGGGTGAGCCCATCTGTAATATACCCTTGAGCAAAGGTACTTCACATGAATGACTCTGGTGAAATATTTAACCGCTTAAATTGATTAAAGACCTCAGAGAATTAACTAAGAAGAATAATCATCCATTGCTTAGCGGTATATATGCAAGACCATGTGTCGAGCTCTTAAATAAGTATAAAATTGTTAAACAAGTATAAATTTCCAGAAAGTACTACCCCTGGCTTTTTTCATTGGCTTGCCTTCATAATAACTGGCCGTAACGTTTCCTTTTAATGAGGAATTATCTAAATATCACAAAACACTCTTAGGGGGTATTCGGTGACTAATGTGCCTAGTCATTGCTGGCCATTTTAACGGGGATAAGATTTAATTGCGTTATTCATTTGTACTGTTTATAAGTTTGTATTGCTTAATGAATGGGGGGGCTGAATTAGCCAGTGAGCTGGACAGATGCCATCCCCCTAAAGGTCGGTAATGCACTGAACCAAATGTCCGCGCAGTCTGCGCAGAAACATGCTCGGCCGTGTCTGCACGAGCAGTTGCTCTCGAGAGACACCTTCTGCAGCTAAGCGCTGCACCTGTTAGCTTCCTGGTGGAGAGCGTTTGGTGGCACACGCGCACACACTCGTGCACATGCACAGGAGGGGCTCGCTTTCCATCTGTGCACCGTTAACTCGCTCCATGGGAAGCTGTCGGATGTTTGTGGAAGGTTCTCCGTGCACATTTGGGCTGTGCACGGTACTGGGGGAAAGCGTTGGTTTTTCAGCAGCAGTTGAAAGCTCTGTTGCACCCGCTGGTCCTTGTATAATCTCCCTGGAAAGGGTGTGTGTGCGTGGAACTGGAATTGACTGAACTACGCAATGAAATGTTGATGAAATGAATGAACTGAAACAAATTTTTTGCCATATATTGTGTTCTGGCAGCTGGTTTAAAGTAAATTTTAGGTGCTAGATTTATATAGGTGCTTTTATATAGTGATCTATAGAGTGTGATCACTTATGATCTTCAAGGGTTCATGTGAAACATCGAATGCATTTATGGCGCTGAATGCTTGCATCCCATGTACAGTTCTTCCTCTGGTTGACATACTGGCACAACCTACACACATGCTATACACATATATGTGCTGAAAATGTGTCCTTGTCCAGCCCCTACCCATCCCCCTGCGGTGTCATGCAATAGTCTGACCAGCACCTGAAGAGAAGCCCAGGAGATGATGAACTACATGATCTGGGGCATTAATTTACCAGTCCCCCCCACCAGGCAGCAGCCACTACTTTGCACCCCCCCTTTCCTCCATCCCTTTATCCAGAGCACCATGAAAGCTCCTACTCCCCCCAAGCTGTAATTTAGTTAAGCATACACCTTTGCTCAGTTAAGTGTCTAAATCCTTGGTACTTGAACCTACGGCACTTTGGGCTGCGGGTTAAGTTTAACTGAGGAAACATGTCATGGTTGATAAGATTATCCTGAATACCCCCACAACCCTCTGCCTGACCCCCCCCCCACACACCACCGCCATCCAGACTGCTCAGCTGTGGTAGCTAGACACAACAACACCAGCTTAACGACGTTAAAGGTGAAATCACGATGTTCACAAATATGACACGTTCTCAGGCGCCTTGTGGATCACGCCAAGATTATCCACCACCTGGCAAAAATACTCGACTGTGTAAATGGCTGTTAATAATAATAATAATAATGCTATTTTGGAAGAGGATTCGAGATGCCATCGCTCACCTAAACAGCATAGCTGCCCGTAAAAAAAAAAGGCAGAGATTGACGAATGAGCGTTCCTCACCATCTGTGGTGCTTGTGTCTGTGTCCATGGTGATGCTGCTTTCAGAGGGGGGGGTTCTGTAGTGTGATTTCCTGAGATGGATACTGCAAGGGGTTTCACCAGGAGGCCGGGGGTAACAAATGGGGTGTGTGGGATGTTTTGCCCGCGCAGATCGATACCGAGACTATGTGTCTGTGTGCCCGTGAGCGACACCGACAGTTCAGCAGTATATTACGACCCAGTGACACTCCATATCATTATGTATTTTTTTTGTCTGGGTCCTTTGTCTCCCCGTCTCAAATCGATTCAAATCATGTCACGTCTCGAAGCACGCCTGATGCATCATGTCATTCGTCATTGTCTGGTCGGTGAGTGACAGTACGTGACAATGCCACCGCAAATGGGTTTTGACCCTCATATCACGTCCCGTCCCTCCCGCCGCTAATTCAGGCTGAATGTCATCGTTGGCAGCACTGAATTAAACGTGCTCAGGTTGGCTACGTCGGTCTAGTTTGGGATGACATACTGGATTTTGTATGGGGGCTGTGCTGTTAGCTTGGCCTCACAGCTGCCTGGTTGTGGTTTACCATCTGCCCTGACCTCTGTGTGCGTCTTTGGCCATGTGTCTGTGTGTCTGCTGTCCGTCTTTCTCCTTCAGGGGCTGTGGTTTTATTTTGTATATATATTCCTATTCATTTTTTTTATGTTTGTGTTATTTCGCTTATATGTTGACTTTTTACTCTCTTTGCTCTCTGTGACGTGACCTTTTATCATGTAATTTATACAGCCTCTTCATGTTTGTTTTTTATTTAAATCATTAGCAAATGAAATGTTGTTTACTTGTCTCATTGTGTAGAAAAATGTAAGAAATGTGTGATGCTGTGGGCCACCCAGGAGTTTCACTATTCAGCATGTCAAACAGACTTATCAGATCTCTTCTGGTACTGGACTTCCTGTCCAGCTAATAGAATATCACCGTCTTCCAAAAGCAAAAAGAGATAGGCTCCTGGATGACCAATCAGCTTCCATGAAAATACAGGCCATTTCCATCAGCGGTCCCATTGTGGTCCGTATTCAAATGAGCAGACAGTCATTTGCTGTTTGTTAGTCACATGTCCTCCACACGACAGCGACATGGCATGAAGATTCCAATGTCAGCATTAAGGCAACGAATGCCATTACAAGATTGCAGCACATGCCGTTCTGTACCGTAACGAGATTACTGCTGCCGGGATGGATGCTGTTTAGCTCCGGCCTGCCTGTCAGGGTTTGCGAATTCAGAACCGATATTTCTATTACCAGCAGTACAGATGGACCAAAGGATAAACAGGATATGCATAATGTCAGTGTAAATGATTGTAATGGCCTCCTCTGGAATCTGCATGTTTTTTCCATCCTCCTGATTGGCTAGCAAAAATAATGACCCCCCCATCACTCTTTCTTTTTATTGGGTTTTCTTACTCTCCCTTTTCTTTGAGGTTTTTTTTCCAGCCAAAGACCAGGGCAGACACACAGGTCTTGCCATGTCTCTGTCCCACATGTGGAGAGCCGGATGAGGCCCTGGGCCCTCACACCCCTGCTGACACCCCCACCTGAGCTGTTTCCATAACACTTAATTATAGGGCTCCTGTTTTATTTATTTATTTATTTGATCAGCATCACTTTTGCCCTGGTAGTGACACGCATGGCACCTTAAAGGCACACTAACCTCTTTCTGGGAAACACATGTTGTTTTCCTGCCAGGATCTAACAATTGCGCCTTTAATAGCTATAGCAGATTTGAGTTTGGAGCCACGACCTGAATGGGCTTGATTATATTTCTGGGTAATAGAGTTTGGAGAACCCCTCTTTGCAGAGTGAGGTGCTGCTTTTGGTTGAAGCGTAATGACTTCAAACGTAGAACTTCCAGCCACCCTCGCCCAGGTGTTCATAAAGTGTTCCACTGCGAGACCCCTTCCCTGCTGTTAAACGGCACCATTTCCTTACACAGCGAGGTGTCCGGTAATGATCTGGTTTATTTTTATGGTTCGTTCATTTGCCGTTGCCGTCTTGAGCGTTTCCGCTTCAGAACCTTCTGGTGCGTATCATACTGGAGGGCCCTTGCTTCACCTTGACCCATTTGGTGGGATTCCTGCATGCCACGGTCAGCGGACTGGCAGCCATATCGCTGAAAGGAGAAAACCGCATCCCAGGACGTGCTCTCCTGCAGACTCTCACGTGTCGTTATGTCCTCGGGTGTAGGAGATATCACGGCAGCCTTCAGGAGAACCAGATCTGTTCTAGAACTGAAGAACGATTTGATAGCTTTGAAATCCATATGGATGGTGATCCGCTAATACCTCCCTGCCCCGCGGCGCCTCTGCCCAAGCGAACCCTCTTGACGCCATCCTCATCAGCAGCGGTGCTGCTGAAGTTGAGGTTGAGAAAACGAAATCCTGTTTTCTTCTATTTTTTCTTTTCCAGAATAGATATCTGTCCTACATTCAGAAAGTACTCCCTGAGCAGGTGGTGGGGGTTGGGGGTAGGGGGAGGAGAGTCTTCGAGCTGCGGTGACCTTGAGAACCCTCTACCTGATTAAAGCCAAACCTGGCTGGTCTGAAAGTGTGGGAAATGAATGAGCAGCTTTTCCGTCTGACCCGCTTAATAAGCCCCGAGTCCAATTTAAACACGGAAGGGTTGAAGGGCACTTCAAAAAAACACACACTTCCTGTTCCCACTAGCGGTCCCTATATCCTGTCATGCCAGATTACCTTCCTTGATTTGAGACTTACTTCGTCTATGTTGATCGGAATGATGCCTCAGTTATTCTCGGGCCTCAGCACAGGTGTCAAGGAGCAGTTAGAAGCTAATGGACCGCGCACACCCCCCCCCTCGTCCCAGCAATTTTGTAATTAAAATAAGTGCATATCTCTGGCACAGTAAACGGTGGTAAGGGGGAGTGAAAATTGTGAGTGTTGGTCACATCCAAGGGTTTGCTAAATAAAATAAAATAGCTTGGCCAATGCTGATATTATGGTCATGGTCTGGCCTAATGCTGTGACAGCAGGATGGGGTGGGGGAGGGGCAGGGTTTGTAGCGTGACTTGGGGCTTAGAGAATAGAAAAGAATATGTACATGTGGGTGGGGGCTAGCTTGGGGGTCACTACGAAAGGGTAGCTGCCTTGTGGTACCCAGGAACCTGGGGTTAAGGGCCCTGTTCAAGGGCCCACTGACATGTGACTGTTCTGCCGAGGCGGGGCTCAAACCACCGACCTGCCGATCACTGGTACAGTGCTTAAAGAATGGGTGATGGTAGTTGCTCAACGCTTCAGTCCCACCCCTCCCTCCCAGGGTTAGTTTAGCCTAAATTAGCATCGGGATGTAGCCAGGTTATGTTTAGTGAATGACATGTCTGTTCTGATGAGTCAATTTATCCGGCTCTGGCCCTGTTTCTGCTTCTGACAGATCTCACGTGGGGGGGTTCTGTGTGTGGGGGGGGGAGGTTTCTCCACCCTGCTGCTTGAGTCACCCAGTGGGAGGGAGCAGGTTGATTCATGGGTAAACTGTATGTTTCCGTGAGGGGTGGAGGTGGCCTGTATCAGAGGGGATGTAAATTGCAGAGAAGTAAAGACAATGAAATGAAAAAGCAAATGACAGTTGTGCTGGGATTGCAGAGCGGGCCGCCCAGGCGTGGTATCCCAGTCCAATTCTCCATTCATGCGCGCGTGGGTTTGCTGCTGGCAGGAGGAGTGCTTGCACACCGAGTGGGGGTGTTGGGATGGAGGGGGTAATGTGTTAATATGGGGCCCTTCACACCGCTCTGTAATGTGTACACTCTGCGGTTTCCTGTACAGCCCTGCATAGGGACTCCCGGCTGCATCACGAAGTCCTGAACTGCCCAGTCATCGCTGCTTTCTCTGTCCTGGATATCAGCTCCCCCTGAGCCCTGTCCTGCATTAAATGATTGAACCCATCTGTTTGTGTGTGCCCCTGCCCCCCCCGGATCTATTGCCGCCTTGTGTTTTATTTGACTCTTATGTTTTCCACTTGTTAAACATGGTGCACTGCACTTAGGAGCTTTACTAGATTCTGGCTCAGAAAGGGGGGGCACATCCTTGTTTGCTATAAAACACTCAGAGCTTCCCCCATTTCTGCTAACAGGAAGTGACACGGCAGCTTCCTGTGCAGAGCCTTCCTATTGGCACTTAGTTCCTTGGGCAGCAGATTCCGCTTCAGCATTGGATGTACTGGTGGAACCCCAGCTTACCTCAGCTTACCTTACCTACCTGTGAAATTGACTGATAATTTGTCCTGATCTGGATGACCTCTCTATGGTGGTCAGTGTCCCTCTGGGTAAATATTGGTCACCAATTACTCTAAGAATAGGCGGTTTATGTACCCATTCATACACATTTGTGACTCAGGTGTGATTATACTCATCCCTGTAACAACATTATTACGTTTTTAGTATTTAGATGCCCTTCTGTTTCTCTTTTGGACAAAAAAATGAGAAATAAAACACCACTTGGTTTTACAGCAGAATCGGAAAAGGTTGCTCAAGAACATTTCCAGGGGGAGTTTTATTAATTTTGCCAGGTTTCATAATGTATCACATCATAATGGGACGGTATTATCAGGTGGTCCAATGGAACATGCAAAGAAGCAGCCGAAACAGGAAGTGGGTGGGGCTACACAACAGGAAGTGGGTGGGGCCACACTCCTTGCACGGCTTCTGAGGAGCAGCATCCGGCCATTGGCCTATCTGATCTCTCTGAGCAGAGTTAATCAAGAAATCAGACTTGACTGTTTCGCCCCACCCCCCCACACCTCTTTGTGGACATGGGAAATCTCAGGCTGCTGTCGCTAATGGCAACATTTCATCCAGTCCTAAAAATATCAGGAGCAGGATGAGATGGAATGATAGGATTCGGGGGGGGGTTTGCAGTTCAAACCGTAAGGTCATTGTAGCTTCGGGGGGTTAGTTAAGGGTCCATTCTCAAGCGGGTATAGAGGAAATGGTTGGGAGGACAGTGTGGAATTTGGGACGGGAGGGTGGTTTATGTGTACCTGTAGACCGCAGACACCCCACTCACATGCCAGTTCAGATTTTCATGATGTCGTCGCTGGCAGTTTAGAAAAATGTTGGCTGCTAGTGGGGGGTGGGGTCACTCACTGACAGCCAGAAATGTTGCTTCACCCTGAAAATGTATTTTCATTTGTTTTTGTATTGTGTGTTGAATTCGTCTCTATTTACTAACCTATCAAAGCTAGTTCAAGAGTATGTCATTAAACCAATGTGACCGATGTTGTTTATTAGTTGTTGTTACTTGTGGTTTTTTTCTGGATGCACTTGTTGCACTACTGGTTGGCAGTTTGTGACTGTAGTTTGTTTCCCCTGTTGCTGTGGCTGATTGCCAGTCTTGGTTCTCTGTGGTCTTACTTCTTTGGTTGCGGTTAATCTTTTCTGGCTACAGTTGTTTTTCCTGATTGATCTCAGCCCAACCCAGAACCAGGCAGTCGATATTTTTGGGTATTCTGAGGCTATGCACGCTTGTCTGAATGGGCCCCAGCTTTATATAAACATTACACTGCACCTGGAAAGCAAATTTCCAGCTAGACGAAATGCGAAGAAGGCCGATTTAATTTGAAATCAGCATTTTAAATGAATCTCCCTCTTCCTGTGGCAGAGAGGCGGCGGGGCCTTGGTTGCTATGGCTTGATGGGGCTGCTGTTTTGTGGCGTGGTGATTTATTTGTTTGTTTTCAGTTGTAAATTTGATTGTGAGGCAGTGGCTGGAGAGGGAGTGCTTGAGCAGGCGGGAAGCGGGAGTGGCGCCATGACGTCCCAGCGGTAACGGGCTCGGCACGCTGTCTCGCGATGCTCAAGTGCAAACCGTGGTGTTTCAGGGTCATTTATGGCTTCTTTGCCTCTAGGTTACTGTTCAGGCTGTCGGGCGAGGGCAAGCAGAAGAGACTGCATGTGGGACCTTCCCACACTGACCGTGTCAGGGGCCCCCAGGAGGAAGAACTCCCCCCCCTGAAAGCAGTGTAATAATCGATGAGGGGAGGATGGGCAAGGCTGTGGGTTTCCAGTAATGTTTTTCTAGGTGGGCTTGCTGGTGAGGAGGTGCATTGTCCGGACATGTGGTGTGTGAAGGTCCAGCACAAGAAGGGGCATTTTTCAAAAACAGCTTAGTCCTGGAGATCCATTGTGAGGAATTGTGTTATCACAACTAGGGTGGGGGGCACATGTCCTACAGGGGTGTTCTAGGATGGATGAGTGTTCTATTTCCAAGTGGATATTTCAGGTTCAGAATGTAAAAATCCAGACCAAGATTTAGTTTCAACCAACCAGTTCTCTTTGAATATGAATCTTTGTACTCAACTGTTGGTTGAAATAAAATCTGGATCTGGATTTCTGGACTGGAACTATCCACCTCTGCCCATTTCCCACTCATCAACTGCACAAGTAACGTTCTCTAAATATCGATACTTGCGATTTGGCAGAGACAAGAGTCTCATGAATCGACCAATGAGTCTAGCAAGTATGGGGGAGCTGTCAGTCTTTCTGTAAATATCTCTAAAAGAACATAAAATGTAATATGTGGCTGGGCACTGCGAAGGCATTTAGCGGTGGGCATTAGCCTGGCATTTAGAGTCGGAGTGTGAAGCCTGAGGAGAGAACGTCAGCCTCTGGCTTGTAGGTAGTGGGTAAGATGGCGGCTGAGGCACCTGTGATGGTGGGAGGGTGACTGCAGGAGCTATAGCCCGCAAACTGGCCCTTCTGTGTGGCTCTCACGGTTCCTCACACTGACTACCCAGCATGCTTTGGGATTTGAACGTGGCCCAGAATTACACAGAGTGGCTTGGGGGGGGATGTGAGTTTATCACGTAGAATGAGTGGCCTGGGACGCACCCAGCCACTTGGCACAGATAGCGTGGCAGCAGTGCCCCGGCCCACGACAGGACTAAATCTACTTTTTACTTTCATCCAAAGATATCAGCCTGTTTGATCGATCCAGCGATTAGCCGTGGAATCCAAGGTTCCCTGGTTCTCCGCACATTTTGGGGATGGTTCCCCCACACTGCAGCCACGGCAATGGAGGTGGGGGGGCTAGGACACTGCATCGCCAAACCCAAGACCCCACCTTCTGTTGATATGTGTCACAGGATATCCTGAGATCTGCCCCTAAAACATGCTGGGATTCCGTGAGACTTTAGGAATTTACTCGTTTCTCATGAGTTAGGTGAAAGCGAATTCGATTCCTGAGGAGGTTTCATATCTGGACCAGCCTGTGATTGTTGTATTTTTTAAATCCTCAACAAGCCTGTGCTTCTACAGAAAACTCTTAACTGGAGTTTTGATTCGATTTGCGACATTCTGTTTACCCTTATGTACCCTGCTTGCTCCCTAAGCTAGCTTTGACTTATGAATGACTTATGAAAGGACACAACTGAAGAACTTCCTTGTGCCAATCCATGATCCCGCCTGCTTGTGCTAAATCAGGAGGACCAGGGGGTGGTGCGAGGAGAATGAAGTCATAGCAGCCTAAAAGCCATCTGTCAGAACGTCTTAGGTCCACGCCAAGTCCTGCATCATCTTGCATGAAGTCTCTGAGGACAGCTGAGGTCCTCCGGCTTGCTGATGGCTAATCTTCCTCTGGTGCAGACATCATGAAAGTCAAATTTTTAAACATTGAGGTTTTAGACACTGTACATGTGTGCAGTCTGGGGTTGACAGTCCTGATCTAATAATGAAGTGTTTCTGAGCCTTGACTCTGTGCCCTCCCTGAATGTCGAGGAGCGGGTTTGGCTGTCAGCCTTGCCGTTAGCGAGTGACCGTTACCGATTATCCACAGCGAGCTCCATGCTGTAATATGTCACTAAACACCAAAATTCCACCTTCACCTTCTTTAGTTCACTGGTCCCATATCATACCTTAGGGTAATCACCTCTCCCCAAAGCTAGTGCTCCTTGTAAATGTATTATAATTTTGAGTCAACACTGTGGGTAGATTCAGGCCTGGACTGGCCATCAGGAGAATCAGGAGATTTCAGTGGCCTGGTCCACCAATCAGGATGGACCTTTAAGTAATAATAATTAAATAATTAGATAGTGAGGCAAATTTAGATATTTTAGTACATAGTGCAAACACAGTATGGTCCTGCACCATGCCTCTCAGTATATAGTGGATAAATAAAGTACTGGGTATAGTTTAGCTAAGTAGTTAATTAATAAGTGTTAATTTACTTTATCAGTCAGTTTATAAATAATTATACTCATCTCTGTAACTATCAGTATTATGCTTTTTTGGTTTTGGTGCGGTATATTACGGGTGTGTCTCGTATTTCACGATAAAAAGATGTGACCCGTTTTGAACCAAGAAAAGTTTCAAGAAATGATAGCAAGCGGAATATTTTTGTTCAGACTTTAACGGGCTGGTTTAGAAATGGTAATTGAATTATTTGCATATTGCCCCCTCTCATCCCTCACTATAGAAATGACATGAAATGGCCCGTTTGGGCCTCTGTGGCATCTCCCAGACTCAGGGCTTTCTCCCCAGCCTCGTCCTCTGTGTGTGTTTTTTTAAGGAATTGAATAAGGAAAATAATTTAACAGCACCAACGTGGTTAATTAACTATTATAATAAACACTTAATTACGTGCTATTGTAACGATAATGAACCATGGCGGGATCCAGGCCCCCTGAACAAAAGATGCTAATGCGTCAATTAATTCCACCTCTAGCCTTTTTTTTTAATGATAGCCTGATTATAGATGGTCCATTTACATTTTTAATTCTGTGACATTGGTAGGAAGTCATTCAGCAGGACTTGGCGGAAGACTGCCAAAGAACATCACACTTCCTCGTTCTGTTTCGGTAACCTGATAGTTTTGTCCTCTGATTTAAATTTAAGATTTGGTAATAGTTATAATAGACAGTTATTTTGCATGCTGGGGGCGTGGATCTGACTGCCCTGTCATGCATAAAGAACACCAATGGGAGCGCCAGTCCGGCGCCCATGTGACCCACACTGTATTGACACAGTGTGTAGGTACCAGGCAAATGCAGCTCTCTCCGTGCTGTACCATGGTCCCTTTCACAGTATAAAGTGGGCCTTCATTTTACACGTGTGAGGGAGGAGTCTCCTGAATGAATGATTAAATCCAGAGAGCAGGCTGCCCCGTTTGTTCCCAGTAAATTACTTACTTTGTAACAGAGAAAGGGAGTTAGTTTGATTTATTCTCCCATGGATGAATGCAGTGGGTCTGTCACTGGGAGTCTCCACATACCATGAATTAAGAAGATGGGTGCTTTGGCTTGATTAAATGGGCTGTTTGTTGTTTTTTTTTCCTCCTCCCCCTCCGTCCACACAGGAGGAGCCAAAAGCAAATGGAAATATGGAAATTTGACTGAGTTTGTTTCTCAGAAGGAATGATCTTTCGTTTTCCTCAAAACCGGCATAGGCGCGCATCACCGGGGGCTACGACCACATGCCTGCCACATGTGGGACGCGTACACACCTGCACTCACCTGTGGGGGGGCGATGTCCAAGTCCAAATGCTGATAGATAATAAATCCCGGGATTTTTTTGGGGGGGGGTCACTTTATCTATCTATCTATCTATCTATCTATCTATCTATCTATCTATCTATCTATTAATTTTTAACTTTAATTTTCATTTGCAATAAATGTATCTGTTAGGCGGATGACAAATGTGTGGGCCAAATGATGCCCCCCCTCCCCTTTGTTGTGCATGGGGGGAGGGAGGAGCCCCCTCTGCATTCTCTGGCATTTTCATAGCCTCTCCGGGGATGATCCATCTGCAGACACGTGTGTTGCAATAAAGCAGTTCGATTATGGGATGATTTAGTCTGGCAGCTCTGTGCGCCCCCCCCCCCATCAGGCATGACTAGGCCAGTGTGTCTGATAAGGGGGCAGTGCTCTTTTTCATCACGTAACAAAGATGACCCCTCCCCCCTCCCCAAACCACGCTTAACCTGTCATCTGCATATTCATGGCTTTGCCCATGAATGCGGCCATTTGTGATAATTATATAGCCCCTCACTCTCTGCCTCCCTGGGTGAACAAAGGAGTTAATACACGATTACCGAATACGACTTGCTCCTGACAGGCAACAATTACTGCTGATTGTTGGCCAAATTGGCCAAACAGTCACACCTTCCATTAAATGCGATGCTATCATCTTTAATAACAGCCATAGGTAGCTATCTTCAGACAAGCGTGACATCGCACCAAATCTGTCCTCCTGCGGATGTTATATGAGATTGTTGAAGGAATCTATATTAGCTGGGTCGCTGTTTGTCGCGCCAGTGCTTAACGAGGACCATGGGCCTTATCCGCAGGTCCACAGCTTCTCATCAGAAGCCCAGTTTTTTTTTTTAAGAGGCTGGGTAGTTTGAAGTACACCTCCCACAAGGATGGGTGAACAAGTGGTCCCTGAGGCACGGAGCTCGTGAGAAATTTAATAGCCTCTGAAATGTCAGCGAGACGGAGACGGAGTCGTGCCGGTGCACTAACACCGTGTCCATGGGGTTCAGCTATGCTTTAGTCTGAATGTTTGACTTTCATCTGTTAAACCTTAATTGGAGCCCAGAGTTTTTTTTCTTCACTCCACCTAGACGGCGATTTTAGAGGCGCGCCGTACGGTCTCATGGGGCGCTGACCCCTAGTGTTCTGTCTGCAAGGGCGTTTAGCGCGGTGCTGATTTCCCGCTAGACTCGAGTAGCTGGCACCAAATGTCAGCCACTGGCGCAGTTGCATCTGCACAGACATGCCAGTGCATGGTAGTGATGGTGGCTAAGGTTGACACTGTAAATGGATGCATTTATGTGAAATGTTCTTTCAAATGTTCTGCCTCAGATACCAACCAATCTCCCATTGGGCATTATTAGCACAGGCTACCCATCCTGTGTTACCTGAGGCTTAAGCGCACAGGGTTCTGAGCAGCTTCACAGCACACGAGTGACCTTACATGCATGTGTATGCTGCATGGTAATGTGCGAAGATGCATTTATTCAAAACATTCCGCGGTGAGGCAGAAAATTACTATTGTATAAAATGACTTTGGAAACACCTGTGTCACAATATGTCTTGTTAATTTCTCTGGTGTTCCATCCTATGGAACTATTTATTGCAGAGAGTCTCAAGATCCCAGACTACTTTTTGTTATTGAAAGTGTGACCCCACTATTTTTATTGAAACTATCGAGGCTTTTGTCGGCATGCCAACCGCGGAACCGTGCATGTTTTGATCAGAGGGAGAATACGAAATTGCCGTTTTTTATGGCGACCCGTGCTCTTCTGTTCCGGGGGTCTTTCAGCCACTTTTCATGGCTGCCCTTAGTCTGTGTTGTTTTTGGCAGATGGCAAACACGCAACAATGGCTAATGCCTTAAAAGTTGATCCCAAGTAGTTTGCCAGTGAGGAGTGCAGTCAGTATGAAGTTGGATGGGTGAGATTTGGAGGGGGGGAGCAGGTTTGGATACTCTTTTATTTATAACACCTAATGAACGTGTGACCTTTGGAAGTCTAAAGGTTCCCTCGGCTGTTCTGCAGACTTCTGGTTGCCTTTTCACCCATCCTCCTGCCCCCACTTAAATCCCTTTGACTCCGCGCTGTCGGAGTTCGGGAAATCCAGGTGTGTGCGTTGGCTTTCAAATCAATTTTTTCTCGTGTAATCTGGTTGAGGGTGGAGCAGAGTAACAATTCCTTTCACCCACTTGCAGAGCATTGCAGTGTAAAGTCATATTAACCCAGCTAACAGCTCCAGGGCTGAAGGTTACAGCTTTTTTTTTTGAATGTCTGCTTTGAAATGCTGGGGATTAGGTTAAGACTGGCAGATTTTTGTCTGTCTGTCTATTGGCATGTGACTCAGAGAGTTAGGCCTCCGTGCCTGTAAACAGAAGGTCACCAGCTTGAATCCTGCCCATGGCAGCATAGTCACTTGTCCATTGGGCCTTTGAGCAAGGTCATTAACTCCCCAAAATGCACTTGGGATGCCAGAGCAATGGCCTAACCCTGCACTCAGACCCCAAGCTTTGCTTTCAACTGTATACATGTGTATCTGTTTCAAAGGAGAGCATAATGGCGTACGTAAAAATAAGCATTCCAGTATACTTGTGCAAATGGAAAAAAATATAATTTTTGATGATCAACAGTTTGGTTGAATGCTGTCTCTCCTGGAGGATGTGATGTCATCAGGGCACCCCCCCCCCCATGTTCATATGTGGAAGAAGCCCATGCAGTGGGGGCCAGAGGTCATAACCTTTTCTGTTTGCCTCTAAATCTTAGCTATTGATAGAACTGTTTGTGCAGTATTGACTTCTGCCTCACGCCCCAACATCACGTTCGCGCACACTTCATTTAGAGCAGGAAGTCATCGCACTTTTCACAGTGCGGGGCCTCACATTCGCCGGCATGCCTTTTCCAAGCATTTACCAATCAACTGTGGGGGAGGGGGGGCACGCATGTATCTTAAAACAAGCCCACACAGCCTGAGCTGGAATCCGCATACAACGGCAAGCTTGTGAACACTAACGTGTAAAGGCAGGATGAAGGCTCGAATGTAACAATGGGGTATTTGACACCTTCTGGTACTGGTGGGGGGAGAGACAACGCTGCTGATAAGAGCTTCTTGTCATACTTGAGTGTTTCTGAGTTGAGTGGTCGACACAGCTAGCCTGTGCTTGTTGTATTTCCTCTCCTTTTTGCCTAAACAGACCACAGAATGACAGCTGATAAAAGCTCTGAGCTCCAGCCCTGTGGCGGCAGTTGATCTGAAAGATGCAGCTCTGTTGGAGGGGCACTTGAGGTGAGCAGAAAGAGGGTGCTACATCGCCCCCTAGGGGAGCTACAGCTCCATAGCCAAGGTTGGGAAAGTGAATGCACCCAGGTAGATAGTCAATCATGAGGGCCTTGCTAGAGTAGGCTTCCGTCTTGTTCCTCCAGGGTTTGTGGGTCAGAATGAGGGCCTGGCTTTCCTTGCACTGTTCTCCTTCATGTCCTCCTGTTCCCTCCCTTAATCCAAACATATACATAGAGACATGGATTATGGTTTACCTTGTGCTTTATAACCCTTTTAGACTTTTTGTAATCATGTTCTATGATAGATGGGTGAGAATAGGTCTAGTGAACATGGAGTGAAGAGAGAGTACATGCATCCAGTTTAGCTGATGTGACTCGCGCAATATGTGACGTAACCTTATAGACTCTGCTGAACACTGCATGAAATCGGGTCAAATGTGTTGAATTAAGCTCTGCAGAAACGTTCTCTAGACATTACATGTCAGGTCAAACAAGCCTTGCCATTAGCCTCCATGTTGAATGATGTACTTAAGGATAAAAACCAGAATTTTGTTTTATCTTTTTTTTTGGTGATGTCAGGTGATAAGCTGCCATTTGCCTAATGTTTTTTCTTTCTTGGACCGTAACTGAATTGAAAATTAAGCAAGTTGCTTTAATATTTAAACGTAATTATAATAAATATTACACATTATGCCAATTATATTGGTCCCGCAAACCCATTTCAAATACTTCAATGTTTTTATTAAGGACATTATAAGGGAGCTAATGAGCGACTGTAAGTGAGATTAGCAACCAAAACGTGCCGCAAATTATATTAGTAATTAAAAGGTTGTTATGCACGCATGTGGCAGCTCAGGTAATCCGTTGCGATGGGAGGTGTTCGCTTGGACCTTCCCCTCCTCCTACTCACGGTAACGTTTGCGGTCGTGGCCGGCGGGATTCGGAGCTTCGGTCCGGGAAGAGAGACCGTGCCCTAGCTAAATAGCGTGTCGCATCTCCTGGAGGACAGACTGCGTTAAGTAAAACTCTGACACCATAACTTGGAACTGCCTGAGAGCATGAATTTAAGCCACCTTACCGCTCCCGGCAGCAGCTGAAACGAGTGTGCCGGCGTCAGCTAGCCATGATGTGTCACGTGACATGCTCCGCGGCAAGCCTAATTCATACTTCACTGTTCCGCGTGCGCTTTGAGTTGCGGACGAGGGGGTGTGACGTTAAAATCGTCACCAGGGGTAGGCTTCGGGCAGCTGCGGTTGATGCGCATGTAGCCCAGATTTTTATGTCTAGTGATCGGACAGAGGTAAATATTAAACGTATTTACTGTACAAATTGTTTGTCAGACACATGCGCAGTTGACGCGCAAGGTTTCCGCTCGACATAAAAATCCGGGCTTTATACGCGGACCGGCCGCAGCCGCCCGCATGCCCGCCTCAGATGACGATTTTTACGTCACGTCCCCTCGTCCGCAACTCAATACGCACGCGGAGAATTGAAGTATGAATTGGCCTTCGGAAGCGCACATCTGGCACGTCAGAGCAGCCAGCTCGCGTAGCAGCGTTATGTCGTGTCTTATAGTGCTGTTTTCTGCCTCCATCCAAACAGTGATATTGCAGCTGGCCTTCCTTCTTTCTTTAGTTAAATTCTTTGTCTTAGTATTCTCTCAAACATCATGTTAAGCGCTTTGGGGCGACTCTGTTGTGAAAGGCGCTATATAGAAATAAATTCAATTGAATTGAATTGAGTTCTGTCTAGGACACTGAATTTCCCACTCACGTTAGTTACCCTCTCAACAGTCCAGATGGGTCCCTGAATTGCCACTGTTTGGTGCTCCACTCCACTCATTTCATAATTGGAATTTTCTTGGTACTGTACACCCCTCTGTTAAGCTCCCTAAATGTTACACGTGAGAGAAGTATGCTAGTTCAGTTGTGTTATTTATAGATCTCTTTGCTTTGAAATATGTCCTGTTATGTATCCTTAGGGCTGGGCGATATGGCAGAATATTTTAACATGTTAATTCTTTTCATATGAAACCATATCGATAATTAGCTCAATATAATTAAAGCCATTATTTCTTCACTTCCATGCTGTATTTTTTTGCTTAATATTCCATTTATTAAGAATTTTCTTGACCTGAATCTTACAGCCCAAATTTTCAAGAATTGAATTTTACAACCTGAACTTGAATTTTTGTTACCACAAAGCAACATTAATTCAAGTTCAGGTAAAAGTATTCATGTTCAGGTTCTTTATTAATTCAATTTCAGGTAAACATTCAAATTCATGTTCTGACATTCAAGTTCAGGGTTAACGCATTAAAATTCGGGTAAATAAATTCAAACTCTGGTTGTGTTCAGTCTGATTTGACGCCATAGAAAAACTAATTTGCTAATTACTGGTGTTGTTTTTGTCGATGTGGGCATGCCAGATGAAAGCTAATATGGTACGTAATGTATGCTTTAGTGCATTTCAGTGTTGATGGAAATACTTTCGTAAATGATGTGAATACGCCTGTATGGATGGGGATCGGTTTCATTTGAAAACGTAACAATGTGGATGTACCCTATGGTTCTTCGGTATCTTCAGTCAGATATCTCAAAGATGGAGACATGTTTACCAATGGAATCCAAACTGTCACTTTTAAAACGCCGGACACTCGGATTCCAGAAAAGGAAAGGTGTTTTCCAACAAGGTTTACTACTTATGTCTTCAGGTACATCTATTTTCATAAGAACAAAGCATCTTCAAAATACTCTGAAAACCTTTGCAGATCAACCAGCTAGTCTCTTGGCGCCTCCTTTAACTGAGGGGTGTTATCTATTTAAGGTTATAATCTGTCCAATTTCCAATTTTCACCCAGCCATTCCAGTTTTCAGACTATGTCCTGGGGAAAGGTGTCTTGCTATTATCTCTCATCATACAGCTGAAATGTTTACAAGTATACGCTGTAGACATCGTCTCTGAAATTGATGCACGATAATGTAAGCATGATAGGTGGTAAATCGGATGGATTTAAGAAACTGGTCCAGTCTAGGTGGAAGTGAAAATTAATGGGCCCTGACAACCTGCGTGAAAATTTGAATGGTACAAATGACTGACACCGGTTTGGTTCAAATCGGACGTAAATGGGGGGGGGGGGGGCAACTTCGTGGTGCATCTATTTTCATAACAGGTAAATGGGGGGGGGCAACTTGGTGGTGACATCACCGTGTAAACAAACATTTATCTCAGAAACAAAAGCAGCACAACTGAATTTCAGCAGCACAAACTATTGACACTGGTTTGGTTAAAATCTAATTTGTAGGAGGCCAGCTTTATGCAAGTGCCCAGACAGTAGTGCTGGGTGATTTTTTTGAAATGATTTTATGGACTAATTTGAGTTTGTATTTTATGTTGATTTGCTAATAAGATTGCGATTTGCGATTGTGAAAATTGCGATTTAAAATAATTATGCAACAATTAATTATGCAATAAATTATGAAATACAGAAAGAATGGATAAAATCATGTGACCCATTCACGGCTACCTTGTTTCCACCAACACAGAGCCGGTGCTGGGCTGGTTCTCGCTTGGTGCCTTTTGAGAACCTGCCTATATTTCCACCGTTTCCAAAAAAGAATGGAACAGAAAAGTTACGTAGACCAAAGTGAGAGTAAGGTAAAGGTCCATACAAATTCCGTTTTTTTTATTTATTTTGATCTGTTATGGATTTTAAGTTTTTATAAGCTGCCCAAGGAAAAACAATGACCCTTTGAGGAGACAAAAGTCTCTTTTTCAGAGTATGACTTGTTGCACTCTCTCTCTATTGATCTTTTGTTTTCCACAGAATAAAAAAAATTATGTAACGTTATTCTGCTAATAAGCACTGGCAAGTTGTTTCACTGCCAGCACCGGTGATATTAGACAAAACAACATTGGGTATCAGTCAAATTTTCTGGCTGTGAAAGTTTGAACATGATAGCCCATGCCCCTTTTACTAACTTTCCAGTTCCAAATTCTTAGACCATTTTTTGTGTAGTGCCTTTCTGGAGCCATCTTTTTCTGGCTCAGGGGCATTTTTTTTGTGGTGGAAATGCATGGAACCAGTTCCAGATTGGGGGGAAAAAGCCCGGTACTAGCTCCGGCACCGCGTTGGTGGAAATGGGGTAGGCCATGTGTGTTCTGGCTTGGGTTGCTCCTGGCAATATTGTTTATTTCAACACTTGCAGCAGAAATACCCAGTGGGGCGGCAGGAATGCGAAAAGAAATGTAGAATTAGCGACGCCGTCCTCTGAACTCGGTGCAAAGCTAACATTAGTGCCATTGTTTTCTTTTTTACCCAAGCAGATTCTTTCATGCATCTTTTTATGTAGTCATAAAAGATATTTAACTTTACAAATACAGTTTTCATTTTGCAAAGATCAGTTTTTATAAAGCTATATTCTAATATTGTGCAGACAGCTAACTGATATTTGTATTTAAAGGGTACTATTTATTTTGCAAGCCAACGCCCTCGTCTCCAAGGGCATTATTGCTGTTCACACTAAATTGACTAAGGAAGGACTGTGACCTAAAGGGTGACATGACCATTCACCTGGAATAGTAAATTATAATTATTATGATTAAGGTCTGGACTATGTTGCATGTTTCTTGTGGACGTTTTTGTAAAAGAAGATACGTTATTGAAAAAAAGTCATGACTAAATCTTGAATCGTATCTGTCTGGAAAAAATGATTTTTTTTCTCTGTATCACCCAGTACTAGCTGATGTTGCGCACCCTCGGAAAGATCCCGCTTGGGCGGGCCCCTGAACTTTCACTTGATTTCAGCATTCCATACTGGATCCTGAGGCACAGCTTTGAGAACCTGCACATCAGTTCCTTCTTTGTCAGTCATTGGTTCTTTTGGGCATGTGATGGTATTTTTGGATAACCTCTGAAAACTTGGCTGGTTCTGGGAAGACCTCAACAGTGGACTTCGGTGGTATCTGGGTCCTGCTTTCCTGCTCTCCTTCCAGTCCTCCAGTTCCTTCCTGCCATTTCATACCATATCACTGTCAAGGCAATATACCGCAGTATACGATGTTTTGGATTTTTACAATATTTACCAAAGCAAATGCTATACTGGTATTTTGAAATCTTGGCGCTAAAATTTGCTGACTGGGGGTGTCCCCATGATGTTACGCCTCAAGGCTAGTTTTGTTGTCAAGACTGCAAAATACAACTGTAAGCGACAATACTGCCCAAGCCTCCACCATCACATGGATCGCAGGCTTTGTTTTGCTTAACTGAAGAACTGTTTTCTATCCACAAAACACACCTTGACTCCCGGGGTCAGGTGGGCTATACATATCCTCTATTTTGAAGTACTTTCTTTCCTCTCTTAGTTGCTCAGCTGTTAATTGCCAACTCAATTGCACACATAACCAGGGACTAGGGAAAAGGATCACTTCAGCTGAGTAATGGCTTAATAGCTCATAATTATCGCTGAACTGTGTAAGGTGGTATATACACCACTTATATGCTCTTTGTATTTGTCGTGAATCATGCTGGTGTGACGCAAGCAGCATAGCAGTGTCCATGACAAAGGCATGCATATTGACTTATGGTGTATATCAAAGCTGGGAGTGAGCTTTATCCCAGAATGTCTGCTGTTTTTCAATGCAACTAGTTTATACAGGGACCTCTAAATACAAGAAGCCACCCAGAAGGTTGACAGTAGTTGGTAAATTCTGGCTTACCCACTGATTTGTACTTGATTTGTTGTGAAGTAGCACCTTGAATGTGATTCATGCCGCTCTGTAAAGTGTATTTAACTATTGGTATATTGTGGAAGTCTGACTAGAACATTTTTAATGTAACTAAGTGCTATTACACAGAATTAAAAACATGTGCATGCAGAATATGGTGTAAAAACTTATTATAATGAATATAATATTTACTCAGAACCCTGAATTGGATCCGTTTGGACGGACGGACCGACAGACAGACACAGTGCCATAAGCTTCTTATAACAGGCTCCAGTGCAGTTTTATTTTTTTGGGGGGGGGGGGGGCTTCTTGCATGGTAAACATTTTTAAAGATTTTAAATGAAACCAAAATCAAACCTACAAAAAAACGACTAACAAAGCCTCTGACCCCTAACGATTAAATGTTACCAATGTACCATGTATCTTTGTGAAACATCCTTAAGGTATATAATACGAACTTGAATAATGTTGTCATAAAAAAAAGGAACCTTAAAGACTGGACACTGAGAGAGACAGATTTGCCAGCCAGGTAAAGGGTATATATATTGTTTGGGTTCCAGAAGTTCATAGTGTAATGTAATGAGTTTCAGTAATTTTAAGTATTGGATCAACAGCCTCTTGATCCCCCCCCACAAAGGGGCCTGTAGACCCTCCATGGGTCCCCCGTTTCTGTGGGCTCTAGTGTGCCTGCACTGCCTGTAGTTACACGACTGGGTGGACAGTCTATTCCAAAGAGGCAATTCTGCTTTTTACCAAAAACAGGAGAAAATTCAACAGCCTGCAGTTGCTCTGTTAGATGAAGACTGATTGTACCCAACATCTGTCCTCCTTTTTGCTCAGGGGAATGATTCCTTTTGCTGGTATCCACCACCCAGGCTCCTCCGATATCAAGGACAGGTCCAGTGACCGGGGGAAATGTTCAGAGCTGGCAGGGCAGACACAGACTGGTCGGGTTCGGCGAGTAGGAATCATGGGGGGAGGCAGCTCCAAGACCTGTGTTGTGGCCTGGGAAATAAGACAAGCCATCGATGACACTGTCACTGGAAGCCTTCAGCGTGTCCTGTCATCGCACTCTCTGCTTGTGTCCCCTCAGGGCTCAGACTCCATGGGGGAGACGTCTCATGTCGGTCCAAATCGCGTCTCAAGCTTGGCTTCAGTTCATCACCCCCCCACCCCCTCCCAATTGCTCACACATCGTCTTAAACGTGCTCATATCCTGATATTTCCAACCCACCCACCCCCAGTTCAGTGCTGGCTTTCCCCATCTGTCAGAGTCTGTGGGACGCTCGCAGGCTGTTCTGCAAGATGAACCTGCAGTCTTGCCTATAAAGGATGCTCTCTGCTGTTGTACGTGGATCTCAGCATAGACAGCCTGAGCGGCCCTATCAACCTCCTGACCCACTGACTCTGACAGACATCTTTTTACCTTCCATCTTTCCAGATCCCCCCCTACCCCACCCCCCTAGTGCCCGACTTCTCATCCTCTTCCTCAGATGTATCAGAGAGCCCCCCCCGCCCCCAAAAGGCCCTGTTTCGCTCTTTCATCCTCTTTCTCCTTATCATTTCTTCACCCTATGACTTGTCAGTCTCCTTAAGAATTTGTGAGATGAAGAATCTTGGGGAGGGGAGGGCTGGAGGCAGTACCCCCCCCCCTTTTATGGGCAAGGATCATTATGAAATTCCCGTGCCACCTTGACATGTGCGCCTACAGATGTCAGTGGGGGGGGGGAAGCGTCCAAGAAGGTGCCACCTCCCGCGTGCTCAGTGATGCATTATTCCCTGTGTGGTGACCTGGAGCCACAAAGCGGGGAACCCGCCCCCCGGCACTGACAGCCCTTTGTCACCTGTCCTTTGCGTCTGTCATTTATTCATCTCCCTCCTCCTATTTTGTGCACTTGGGAAGGGGGGGGTCATTTGCATACGGGGGGGGCTATACCATCCAAAGCCCCCTTGCCGAGTTGGGACAGCTGGGGTAATTAAACGGATGGGGACAGGGCCGTCACGTGCTGTGGCTCATGGGATTGCTGGGTGAAATGTCTGTGCTTTCTGTGTGTGGATGTGGTGGGGAATAGAGGGCAGAAACCAGAGAGAATTTTCTTTGGGGTGGTGGTTTGAGTAAACTTGTTGCATGTATACCACCAAGTACCGGGTGACTTGATGCACAAGCTTTTTACCCTGGCATATGAGGAATCCCAGGCAGACTTGGCTCTCTAAAATTGTGAATTCTCCAAGACAAACCATGAGTCAAGCCTTAATCAGAGGACAAAAGAAATGTTCATTTATAATCAGACTTCCATTAAACGAGAATTTATCTGCACAGCAGATATTATTCTGGAACAATGGTATTTTTCATGGACAATGTTTTTTTTTTTTTTTATTAAACTGGTTGAACTTTTAACACCCTTTCTGGGAGGTGGGCAGAAGGAAATTCCAGGGACGTCAACTCAGGTAGATCTATGTCGTTGGCTGCGGGGGGAGTCTATTGGTTGTGTTTGCGAAATCCAATCTGCTCTCTCACACGAGTTTTTGCCCAGAATTTTGGGGGGGGGGTTACAGGATTGTCGTCACAGCTCTCATTTTCTGATCCTTATCTGTGTGGTTATTTTCAGGATAAATATGTACAGTATTTGACCGCAGTCGACGAGTCACAGAGCTGGCCACTTTCGCAGTTTCATTCTTAGCTTCCTAGTAATTGTTTTGGATTTTTCTATTCAAAACATTTATTTTTGTGTGTTTGTGTAATGGTTTTCTTAACTTGATTTTGTATGCCACAATTTTTCAACAGTAAAACTTAAACTTCTGTCATCGGTCCTGAAAACGGACCCCATCCCCATACTGGCCCCAACCCTTACAAAACAACTAGTCCCCCAATTCTCAGCGGAGTTTAAATTTCCTCGCACAGCACGCCAACACCTCCCCAATTGCCAGTGTGATGAGAGGAACGGATAAGAAAGTGGTTCTCTGGCTTGTCCTCCTGGGTCCCAGATAAAATCAAAAGCCAAGCTCCCCCCTCCCCCCAGCACCCAGCTGATCGAGAGTAACATGTCTTACAGTGAAGCTGGTGCCTTAGTAACATGTCTTACAGTGAAGCTGGTGCCTTAGTAACATGTCTTACAGTGAAGCTGGTGCCTTAGTTTGGCAGGAGAATTTTAATTTAACTGAAGCCAGCCTGCCATTTATATTGGGGCATTTATTTCTCACAGCCCTGGTCTTGATTTAATCCTGAAGACCCCTCCCAGGCAGCAGAGAGGCAGTACCACAGCCTGATCTGATGGTGCATCACTAAGCCGTCCTTCCGCCCATTGTTGCATTGTGGGAAGCGCATTTCTGAATGCAGCGACGCAGTGGTCTCCCCTCGCGCCAGGCAGAGCAGGAAATGACTGCGAATGGAAAGGAGAGAGCAGGCATGAATGCGATGCTGGATGGAGATGGGATAGCACCGATAAGCTGTCCCTCATTTTACCCCATTATTAACGTTCCTCCCAGTCAAAATCTAGCCACCTTCTCCTCCTTCATATTTATTATAAATCTACATTGAAATAAGCAGTGTCTTTCATACTGGTGTTCTGCTGTCTGTGTCTCCTGGCAGTAATATATTCCTATAGCTAATGCCTGCTAACACAACAGTGTTATGCCTGCTGCTTGCCTAACGGCATTTTCTCAGGGTAAAGCTTCCATGTTCTCAAAGCCAATCTGCTGGCATCCCCCCCCCCACCCGCCAGGGACCAGTTCTGTGTGTTCCTTTCTTCTAGAGTAGGGTAAACGGAGACCTCTGTCTTTCTGTGATGTTAGTCCGGGGCAACGCTTTCCCAGCGTTAATAACGTCAGTAGGCAGACTGTTTGGCCTGTTTGGCTCCTCGGAAGTGCTGAGATGCGTCTGGAGATGATGTCGTTGTATATTTCCTCATGCCGATTTTAATGAAACGAAAATAAATCCGGTGCCAGTCGGCAGCAGGAAATGAAAGTTCTGCAGAGTTAATCCCCGAACATTCGCCACTCTCTGGCAATTACCACTGTAACCGGATGGCGCCGTTTCACGCGTCTATTCAGTTTGATTTATGTTTTTGTTTAGTCATTATCTGAGATGTTAATAGCATAATTTAGCTAAATTTAGATACATTTCTTATTAAAACTTCACCGCTGCTATCTGTCATAATTATAGTGTCTTACTAAAGGTCCACGATTTCGATTTTATTAAATCAGATATGTCTTCATAAGAACATCTTGGACGTATCGTTGGCGTTGATGATCTTAAAGGAGTTCCTCCCAGAAGAGGAGCCCATCTAGTGCTCCTAGTTTTTCTACAAAATTGTTAGCTATTACTCATGCTAACCACATGCTGCACAACGTTCAGACATGACACAGTGGCTATAAGCCAAGTCATCTGGTGATTCAGCAGTGCTCCTGGTGTGCTTCCTGCCGACCTGCTTAATGTACTCTCACGTCTCCGGCTTCTCCTTGCCTTTCAGTTTCTGTGCCTGAAGAACATCCGGACGTTCCTCAAGGTGTGCCACGACAAGTTTGGAATACGCAACAGCGAGCTCTTCGACCCCTTCGACCTTTTCGACGTGCGGGATTTCGGGAAGGTGAGTTCCACAGGCGTCCTGAAGGTCACTTTGGCTTAACGCTGTGGGGTGTTGGAACAGCCACAGGTCTGCTCCTGACTCTTGCTGCAGGAATGTTGAAATGCCCCGACTGTGAGTTTTATGCTATTTTGCTAATTTATCATCCAACGGACTTTTGTGGTTTAGGGTAATTGGATAAATAAAGACACTGGGTAGCACATTAAACCATGGTGTTCACACCCTTAGGTCAGTATTGTGGTTCCACATCTGCCCCAATTCTTCAGTAGGTTGTATCTCTGGCAGATCAGATTACATGGTGGCTGAAGCAGGCCGGGGTAGGTGATCCACTTTTGCACTTATTCATGTCTTGCCAAAGTCATCAGTTGATGTTGTCCTAGATGCTCACGCGTCATTCTATCACAGGATGTTCTGTAACGCTGTTGGATGCATGACCCCATCAATCTTTCAACCATTAAGTGCTATGGGTCGTAAGGAGAGCATTGGGGATGGGTGCCTGTTGGGTAAAACGATGGTATTGGAGGAGACGTGTTCATGTAATTTGATGTTTCGGGCTGTTCCGCTCATAAGTAACTAAATTAGATGTTTGACCTCGTGCGTGTATTTAAATGAGAGAGATGGAGGAAGAGTCAGGTGATGAGGAGGAGCATGGGGGCTGTGGCGTGAGGGTTAGACCAGGGGCTGTGTCCCTCTCCCCCTGCGGAAACGATATTAAGCCCAGAGCCTTTAAAATCAATCAGCCAGCCAGTTCCATCTGCTGAAATGGCCACTTGCCTCTGCTGCGATACTGCAATTGTCCTGCCATTGATTTTTCCATTAGCAGCAAACAGGCCGTTGTAAAATATCGAAGTGAACAGCTCGCTTCTAACATGAACATATATGGTGTAACATATCTCGAGCGTCTCGGCCCTAATGTGGTGCTAATTTAATTTCCCAAAAGATAAACGACCCGGTCCTTTTGTTGCATTAAAGCCTTTTGTTTCCGGGAAGTGCCGTTGCAAAGCTGGCCAACAGGCTTAACTGCCCCCCCCCGGCTCTCCCGTGGTCTCTTCCGTGGTCTCTCCCGTCGGCTCTCCCATCGGCTCTCCCGTGGTCTCTCCCGTGGTCTCTCCCGTCGGCTCTCCCGTGGTCTCTCCCGTGGTCTCTCCCGTGGTCTCTCCCGTGGGCTCTCCCATGGGCTCTCCTGTGGGCTCTCCCGACCTCCTGTTTGGCTTGCCCAGCCCCTGTCTGCGTCCATTTGCTGGGTCCCGCTGCTGGGATGAACGAAACACATTGCGGTAAATAAACAGATGAAGCGCAATGGATGGGGGTGGGGGGGCTGGAACCAAACCCAGATTGATCAAGCTAACGCCCCCCCCCCCCACCCCCTGGGGAGTCGCAGGCTGAACGTCGATGGCCCAAACTCACTCCAAATGCCACACTTCCGGAACCTTCTTCCTCCCTAATTATTCAGTGGAGAGTGTGGTACCTGCCTGCCCGTGCCCCTCTGGCAGGTGATTCCGCCTGTGGGGACTCCCGTGAGCCTCGGTGTGGGCTGAGCAGCAGATGGGCGTTCGCTGAGCCTCTCTGTCCACATCCTGCCAGCTCTGTGCTCCCCTTTCAATTGTAACCTATCCTATTGAACCCCCCCCCATTTGCTATATGCTGCTTCTAAAGCCTCCAACTCAAAACAGATATTTGTCACGTAAGGTAACCGGTTCTGAATACGAACAACAGGGGCCCTGGGGGGTGTTTGTTGAAAGACTGATCTGCTTGTCTATTAATTAGGACAATTCATATGATTTATATTAATATGGAAAAGCCTCTGTTTGTTTTTCCTTTCACAGGAGTGGAGCAGCAATAATGTAATGACACTGTTGTCATTGGCCCTTGTTTTTATTATTCTGCAAAGGATGTTATGTTTTTATGAGTTTCTTCATTTGCACTGGGCTTGTTAGTTTTTACACTTGTAATCTATACAAAATCAACCAGAATGATGTTTTTTTCCAGAGACCTTGCTGAAAAGCTCTGCCAAAAATATGGTTTCATTTTAAATCGATGCAGTTTAGTTACTTATTTTCCGTTAGTGATGATAAACATTTCGAACAAAAGTTCAGTAAAAAAAAAGAAGATGTTTTATGCAAATTTTATAAAGTCATAGCTAATTATACACAGCTGGCAGAAACAACATATGGCATAATATAAGAATCCAAGGAGCCTCAAATTCAGAGAAACCGACTGAATCTGGTTTGCGATGGAAGTTCTTCAGGATATTGTAATTCAGAGAAGGGGGTGATGGGACGTGGCATAGACTCTGACGCTGACCCTCCAATGAGTGTGTTGGCTCTAGCGTTGGAGCGGCAAGCAGATCCACTCAACACCGGAGACTGTACAATAAGGAATGCCTTGCTGTAAGTTTCGCAGTTTCCAAGGCTGCACATGGACAGGCAGAAGGGCGGCGTGGACGTAAACGCAGGATCCCTGGGCTGAGTCGGAGAAAACCATAGCAAATGGGTGAGACTGGTGTTAGCTCCGTGGTTCTGGGTTACTGGGTTGAAACAAATGGGAACACACTAACGTATGTGGTGGAAGGAATCGGTCCAGTTGAGCCCAGTGACCTGATTCCACACTTCGTACTTTGGGTCGATAGGTGACGGGTTGCTGGGCGGACTCTTATCCAAAGCAAACATGAAGTACTTTGGCAGTTACTTCACAGTGCCAAATCAGGTTAAGTACCTTGCTGAAGGGTATCAAACTGGTGCTTCACCTGGGACTTGAACTAAAAATATTTGGGTCCTGTGGATCCATACCCTCAGCTGTTACACTACCCGCTGTCCTACATAGCCATGGGAAAGCCCACCTCCCCGCACTGCGGAGAGACAGTCTGTTGGTGTGAGGTCTGAGGAGTCGTGGTTGCTAGTTATGAAGTCCAGATGACGTGCTTAGCTGAAGGGGGGCTCCCAATTCTCCCTGGGGATCATGTGCCCATGTACGCTTTCAGCAATGGGGGCCAGTGACACACTATTAAATTGAGACCCATTACATTTCAGCTCCCTTTTCTTTCTCACCTCCCGGAACGACAGCCATTGTTTCTGCTTGATTTTGAGCTGAACAGCCAAATTCTATAAAGACTTCATTATTTCCTGTCTCATTCTTCTCCACGCAACGGTTTGGGGATTCATTTGTTTTCTGCACTGTGTATGGAGAGTGGTACAGGGTTATGGTACCAAGCACTGACGTGAAACTGATGCTACCACTTAGCACCCTAGTTGACTGCATGTCTTGCATGTTTGTTTGCATGTTTGTTTGCATATTTTTCGTCCCTGAATAAGCTCTGCTCTGCTGCAATTTCCCCACATGCCCTGTGAGGATCCCTGCTTTTCCACAAAAGGTCAGTGAGACAGGTCGGCTTAATGATGCGTGGGGCTCTGTGAGGCCTCGCGTGGCAATAAGCTCGTCGCCGTCGTTGGCAAATCTCCCTTCCCAGACTGTCAAAGTACTAATGTAACTGGTGCACGCTTTGGTACTTTTGACACAAAGTGAATAACTGCATGATATGAGCTGGAGGATCATGGAAATTTATAAAAATTATTTTTTTTTCCAGAGTCTGACTATGTGTTGTGTCCAGACACAGGGGTATTCTGTTACCTCAGTGATTAGTTGTTATTGATGACCATCAATGATAACAGGAATAGGTTTCTTAAGCCCCGAGTCTGTCACCGGATGCTCTTCCTCATTTATTCCGTTGTCTTCCTTGACCTCTTTGGCGCCCTCCGCAGAATGGGAGTGGGGTGGCAAGAAAGTGCCCTGGAAGCTCTCTCCTACTCTCCAGCCCCTTTTCACACTCAGATCCCGCATTGATTCCTGTCTGTCAAAACCCTGCATGTTTTAACACGAGTCTGGTAGGATGGGATCAATTATTCATTCAAAGCAGCTCACTCCTGATGATAATGTCTCCAATGATGAATAATTAATGGGACTCTCCTCCACAGTTTTAGCCCCTGTACTTCTTTTCTCTTCGCTATTCTCATTAGCTTTTCCCTCGTTACTGTGCTGCCCTTAGAAACAGGTGGCTTCCAAGGGACTTTTCCTGTCTAGTACGCCTGTCTGCTGCCAGGCAGTGCCCAGATGCTGCGTTTGCCCTGTTTCACCACCCACACCACGATTGCTATGTTTCCTTAAGCGCTAGTGGCCCCCGTCAAAATCATTACATGCATGCTTGCTGCACACGGACCCCTACTTCTACCAGACACTTATTTGGACCGAGTTCAGCTGTGCTGTGAGGCGCAGGTTCTTTATGTACGGCTGCTAGATCTTAATCAGGCCTCTATTGCCGTAAGTATTATCAAGTATATATTTTATATACTTACTCTATACAACTGAACTTATCAACTGTTGAGTAAGAGCGGAACATTGCAATCAGTTGGGATGTACCCTTCAGTGACCTTTTGTGTTTTGGTAGATCTTTAAGTTAATTTTATATAAATTAATTGATATAGCTTGGTGACAGTCTTGGGCAGTTGAGGTCCATTTGTTGCATTAATTGTGCATTTTTGCGCTGTATGTGGGGCAGTCCTTTATAATTCCCCCCACGTGGCCCTGCGGTTGGAGAGGCCTGACACAGCCTGGCCCCAGACGAATGCTGCTGTGGATGACCCATAATCCAGTTTACTTACAAGCAGACAACCAACCACCCACCCCTACCCAAAGAGACTTCCTCATTGACAAACTTTAGCCTGAAGGAGAGGTGATTTTAGAAAGTGGTTTCTGACAGAGATAATGTGTGAATTCAGAAGTGTACCCCGCCCCCCCGCCTACCCCAACCCCACCTTCCTTATCGCCATGGAAAGAAATCTGATGATGAAGTATACTCTCAGTGACAGAACGTGCATTAAGAATAAGAATAACATTAAAAATGGCTAAACATCATCTGCCTGTATGCCTCATCTTTCACATTTTTCAACAAATTGTTGTTTCGTTTCTTTTGTCAATCTTATGTTTTGTCTCAGGCTGCAATTAAATTATCAGCTGGATTTCAGGCCTGCAGTATGACTGGCACTCCCTACAGCAATAACAAAGAGGCTGGATTATTTAAAGCCACCCTCAAGTGTATTGCTGGAGAAGATGAATTCCACATGAGGGGAGTTATCCGTGGCCTGTTCTTCATGACTTCCTGTCTGGCCGCACCTCCTTGGAGGATTACCCTGCATCGTAAGGCTCCGACTGCTAGCACAATGCTAATATATGTAGCTTACATTTTTGTCACCCCCCCCAACACCCCTTATTTATACAGCTGGATATTTTTACAGACACGGTTTAGTTTAAATAACTTCCTCAAAGGCAGGGCGGCAGTTTTCCTATTGGGATTTTCCCTTCCGGGGTTCCCCCTTCCCCCCGATACATTTCCTTAATGCTCTGTCACCCTTGGGTTTAAGCAGAGTGGTTGTTTGCCAGCTCCACAAGCTCTCTGTACATATCCCGTTGGAGTATGTAATCTATCTTTTTTTCCTGTTTTTTTTTACTTTAATAAAGGCCAATAGAGCCCAGGTTGTACCGAGAATAGTAATTTCTGTTGCCCAGGGAACCGTGACTGCTACTCTGTCCCTATTGTTGTCCCCTAAAAGCCGGCAATTTAAAATCATTGCACAAGCGGTTATTCCGCAACTTTGGCCTCTTGAGGAGACGCGCAAAAAGAAATGAAGATGAGGCCGGAGGAACTGGCGCCCTGTTATTCTTCGTCAATCAAAGTGGAATGTAAATCGGCGATACACGCGGCGTGGGCTCGGCCGCTTAGCTAGCACATAGTAGCGTAAGATTTTAGCTATTCAACGCAGGCCAGGATTCGCTAGCTGTGTTTCGACAGCTTGTTGTGTTTACCTTTATGTTGATTTGTATGTCCTGGGGATATGCATCTCATTTTGTGTCCCAGGGCGTGATTCCGCTTGGCCGTTAGGGTGTAAGAAAGGGAAGGCCCCCGCACCGCGCTACCTGTTGTGTGTTTAGCTAGCCGTCCAGCTGCGTGCTGAATTCCATCCTGCCCCCGCTCCCCCGTGGGAGTGCTAAATCGACACCCCTCTCTCCGCTCTGGCTAATTTCGTGCCCAGCAGGTGCTCTCCTGCCAGGTTGTAATTGCTCACTTTGCATCCTCTTCTGATGTGGCGCGACACCGGCCCGCTCACTGGCCCACCGTGTTACTCTGCATTCCTGTTACAGTAGAATTAGTGACATTTTAATGTTTTTATTAGCCTGGCCCATAAATTGTTTCCATAGCAATGTATGTAACTTCTACAGCAGGGCAGCCATGGGCTTAAGTCAGCATTCTCGGTAATGTATGCATTCCATTGACTTCCCTTGATTTTACTAGAAATGTAAAAGTTACAATTGCTATGGAAAGTTATTTCATAAATAATTGGCGCATGGTTTTCCTGGTCACTGCGCTGTACTCCATGCTCAAGCAGGATAGAATGTTTTGTGTGCACTTCCTGGGTAAGTCCTGCCGGCTTGATTCTGTTCCATTTCTTATGCATCATCTTTGTTGTGACAAGTAAAGCTTCGATGCAGCTATCAGCAGCTGATTATCCTGCGAATCCGGCTGCGGTTCGCTTATCACTCTTGCGAAACTGTAGGAATGTTCGTTTATGGGTTTCTTTGTGTAGGACAATATGAAAGATATTGCTTTATTTCATTTGTCAAATGGACAAATTTATCAAATGGAAGATTGTATGTGCGCGTGCGTGTGTGTGTGTATGTATGAAGGTTCTTATTCTAAAGTCCATCTAGCTTCCACAGGCTTCAAGAATCAATAGTCTTCTCCCTGCAAGTTTGCACAAGCATGAATCTTATTTGGTTCGGGAGACTGTAGGGGTCAGGGCTCACACCGGCGGTCATGCTCTTTTTGAGACCTCTGCCATGTTGGTTTCTGAGCTGCACATCTGCGCCGACTCGCCTCTGGTCCCTAATTACCTTTCAGACTTCACACTCCTACCACATCTTAAGTGGTTAGACTAGCACCAGCACACTGAAAAGGGAGGAGATTCATCTCTCGCTCATCTCATGCTATCTCGGAGAGTACGGGAGGTAGGCGGAGCAAAGCCTTGCCCTCCTGATTGGAAGAGACACAAGTGGAGGGTGTGACTTGCAGGACTTGTGGCTTCGCGGTGCAACAATGGTGGTGGACTGACAGGCCCAGAGGTGAGGGGCACCAAAAGTACAGAACGATGGAGCACCGACGGATGAATGCATCCTTCAGTCTGGACAATGATGACTCAGCAACCTGCTCCTTGGGTCTGTTCGAAGAGTGTTAGTCTTCTTTGTGATCTGTGCGTGGGGAGATTAGTGACCATCTACATAGGCTTCTAAAGCTTTCTGACAGGATGTGTGTCGTCCTTGGAGATGGGACGACGTCTCAGGCTGGTCTTCAGTCTTCCGGACACTTACACGAGTGGGGAATCTCCCAGAGCTTCTAGAGCTTACAAGCTGCTGATGATGGAAGCTCTTACTTATTGGTGTAATGTAGTGGCTCCTATTTTTATTTAAGAGATTCAAGAGTACCATTCTTCACTATTTATGGAAGGATTATTATACAAAATCATATAACTTGTGCACCTTTGGTCTGTATAGCGTATGTAACTAATGATGATCTATGTCATGAAAAATTGTTTCGGAAACCAAAACTGAAACGTGAAGGATGCGAGCACCGTTCAAACAAGGGGGGCTGTTGAGCTTTTAGCCTAAGTGAAAATATTAAACTTGTTCTTTGTTCAGGCAGCAGCGCTCCTTGGCCTGGTGACAAGCGAACACTTCGCTTTCATGACTCAGCGCTTTGAAAGCAAAACACTCTTATTTTCGTTTGCGCTTGAGTGGGATAACACTGAGTAAGTAAGTAAGGATTTTGCTCATAGGCGGAAGGCTTGGGGACAAAGCGAAGTTTAAATTCCTTCTGTGTCCCCTTTCTTTTCATGTGTATTTGTTTTTGAGGGGGGGTATTCTTGATGGTTTTTCGATTTATGTTTGAGCAACAGAAAATCAATGGTTGGCAGAAATAAATTGAATGTAATGACATTTACTTTCCTCTCAATGCAACTTGTCACTATATTTAGCAAATGTGTTTTATGCACTGGCAGATTTTTTCTGGCAGGTTTCAGATAATAATATAATGCATCACATGGCTTCAGATCGGATTCCGGGTGCCCTGTGCATTCAGATGCAGAATAGATTGCCATCAAGTAATTAATGCTGGCCAGATTTCAAAATAATTCATTATGGCAGCTGCCAGACGTTAGCGGCTAATGCTACATAATCTAAGGACTCCCGTTCAGGGAAGGGGCTGGACTGTGAGCGATGAGCCCAGCTCGTGAAGGTCAGTCCTGGGCCCGAGAGCTCCAGGCTGCCTCACCTCACGCTAGCATGCGCCTCATAGTCGGCTGGGTTAGCGAGCTCAGGCCCTGCCCCCTGACCATGCCAGCTACCAAACCCGTACGAGACATACAGTAAGGAGGTGCCGGAAGTGTGCCGGCCTCCGCGGCCATCTGTCTGCTGGAGGTTGCGCCCGTGAGCAGATGCTGCTGCCCGCTGCCCGTCACGGCGAGGATGTGGGTGGACATATGGCCTCCAGGAGGGGGCCTGGGCCGGTACAAGCCTGGTGGAGTGGAGCTGACCCAAAATAAGGCAGAGTCGACCCCCAGCCTCTGCGGATATTCTTCCTGACACTCTTTGTATGGCATGGAGGGAGAAGTCCTCAAGGTCCTGCTCTGCAACTAGCTGAAACATCATCCGATATCATACAGGTCGTGATTGCTGGATATTTGTAAAGTGTTTTATATCATATGATTGGCATCAGATGTATGATGCCTGTTTAGAAACGTCCCTTATGCCGTCCTGCGGGTCAATGCATTGGTGAAGCCTGGAGAACATGGCTGGAAAGTTGGTCCAGATGTGGACGAAACCAGACTTACTAGGTGCATGTGGTTGGATTATGGTGTCATGGCCACCGCCATCATCATGCCCCCTGCTGGTCAACATATCCATGCACCGAGATGGAAGAAGGCAGGCAGAGATTGATATTACGAGACTACTGTCTGTGCATCTGCACAGGACCCCCCGGTACCGGGTCATGGTAGCGGCCAATCAGAAGAAAGAAAAGTTCTGCAGGTACAATATATTGCAGGGGGATGGCAACCACTGGAGAGAACTGAGCCACAGAACCAAAAGAGTGTGAAATGAGGTGAGCAAGTAGCGATGAGTGTGGACCTGACAGGAAAGTGCCCCCCCACCACCACCACTGCACTGCACTGCACTGCACTGCACTGCACTGCACTGCAGATTTTCTGGGTCTTGTTAGGCAATTCTACGCCTGCAGCTTCCTCTCCTTCCCAAAAGCCCTGACCTTAATAGCCTCTGATGATACATATGCGACAGGGGGAGATGTAAGCCAATCAGCTCCTCCCTCGTCATCCCGGGTCGCGGTCCAGGAAGGACCGGGCCCAGTTCTCCCTCTGACACTTACTGAAGTCATCGGCTGATTTCCTACTCCCTCCTTCTGAGGGCCAAGATGTATGTTTTTGCCTCATATTGCCGGGAAAATTGTTATTCCATATATATAAGTGGTGGGGGCTGGGGGGGAATTTGGTCCGGTTCTGTTGGGTTCTGGCCGTTTCTAGGCAAAGGCACATATGGGAGGAGAAAGTAAAAAAGATGCACCTTAGATAAGGTATCTCATCTGTGCATGGGATGGAATGCACTCCCACCATGTGTTGACTGAATTAATAAAACATTCAATGTGGGCGGCCATAGCAGGAGGCGGCTGGGAACAGCAGTGGGGTCTGGATGCAGGTGTCTCTCCTGATGTGCCAGCTCCCGCCCATGTGACCTCGCAGGCCCTGCAGGGCAGAAAAGGTCCCGGCGCTTTGCTCTCCCCTTTGTCAATATGCTCTCCTCCTGGCAGCAGTGCTGTGCTGGCTCTGGCTGCCTCCCGTTGTCTCGGCTGGTGTGGCTGCCAGCGAATTAATGTCTAATCTTTGCAGATGTCGCTCAGCGCTGGTTCGTAAGCTGTGAATGGGAAGAGGACCCCGGCTTTTAGCAAAAAAATTTTTTTTTGTCTTATCGTAATCCCGCCTCCTCCTCCCCACCCCCCATCCCCCAACC
>JAAGVU020000113.1:4253036-4272606 GCA_011763525.2 Mormyrus iriodes
GGGGGTTAAAGTTTCAGCAAAACATTTTTACTCTGTTTTACTGTCACAGGAAAACAAAAACCTCAGCTAGCTTTGCAGTTTTAATGATTACTTCTGTTCAAGATTATCTAGCATATGTTTAATAATCCGTTTAAAGTTTACCTCCGATGTTTCACCCTGTTTCTGTGACGCTTCCCCCACGGTTTAATTTGGCTTTGCATGTATTACAAATTGCAGTCGTTGTGTCGTCTTCACCCACAGTGAAGAACTTCTATGCTAACAACATGTTAGCACGTGGCTGTGAGTGGGCACACCACTGTGAGGCTATTGCCTGCCCCGCTGTGCGTATGATGTGGGGCACATGCGTGAAATGGGCCGGTTCGGTATCGGAAATACAGTCCGGGCCGAGCATGCTGAAAATCAGCCGATTCCAGTCCCTCGCCGGTCGATTGCCGCATCTCTAATGGGCATTATACAATGTTAACACTGTTTGAGTCAACTGACCGCTCAGTTAACCAATTCATCATCGTTCCAATAGGCAATAGGTATCTAATTATTCTTAAAATTATTTGTATGCTACATATTTTGATCCAAATATAGACTTGTTTCCAAAGATCAGCATTTTGATGGATATCTGTCTTGGTTAACGTTGACTTCTGAGAATGTCATACTTTGATACTTTAAATCTAGTGCGTTACTTTTTCTGTCACTGTTTGCATGACAATTAAGTTTATTTCCCCTCCAGTTTTAACTTTTAATTTTATTTGTTCATTCCTGAACTGTAACCGGAATCGTTGTTGCCTGTAAGTGGATTTCGTTAATGTCAGACAGTGGTACTTGATCCACAGATAGGGTGAGATCAGAGCAGAACTGTGAGAGTGAAGAGCCTTTGTGAGATCAGAGAGGTGCTGCAGCAGTGAGAAGCACCCTTCACAGAGGGTCTCTGTATGGCCCACAGGCCATCCTCATTCAAATGGGGGGAACTTCTGGAGGCATCATTCGAGGAACTGTGAGACATTCCAGCCAAAGGGAGACTCCTGGTACGCCATTTGAAGTTTGATGATGTGACGTTCTCCTCATGTTCCATCTTGAAGACGCTATGGGAGTATGTGGGAGGGCGGGACTTGACTGAACCAGGAATCAATCTTCAGATGATCCTCTGACGTTACCACAGAGACATTTTACAAAGGGGAAGGCATTGAAGGAGATGGGGCGGGCCAGAGCCCAGGCCATTAAACATGCTGCAATGTGTCAGTCGGGGGGGAAAAAAACATGGGCTATGACAAGGTTCACTGCCCAGCTGACAGAGGCTGAGGGGTGTCGATGTCAGGGCTCCGTTACCTCACCATGGCATTTTGGCTGCCTCATGCTTCACCCCTTCTCGTTTTTCAGGAAGGTCTCCTTCGGGCGTCCCTGCCCAGGCTTCTGCGTGTCACGCTTCTTCTGATTTAAAGGCCGGTCTAAAGTCGGCGACTGTGAGTTGGCAGCGCTGTGGAACATCAGTCACCCGCTTCCAGCCGGTGGTAGTGAAGGATCCAAACGATGAAGGATGGATATGTCTTAAGTGGAATTCTGTCTTTGTCTTTTTGGGGGATTTTATACATATCAGTCATATTCATCTTGCATTTACATTAGTTTTTTTGGAACAGTCTACTGCTCAACTCAGTATTGATTGACAGACTGAAATTCTCAGTTTTTTTCCCAAATACCCTGATTTTAGTCATCATTAATACTGTCATTCTGCATTTCTATGATGGCATTCATGTCTGCGTTAAAGAATCAACCCCACAAGCTGTACCACTGTTACTTAACCTGGCGTTGGCTTCTGAAGAACACAGAGTTACTGTCATGATCAGATATATGACATTTTTTCCTGCACCCCTGAACCTGCAGCATGATTGCAGCCTTTAGTATTTTGGTTATTTACTTTAAGGCATCACTGTTCCCTTTTGCATCAGTTCGTCACTTGAGAATGGGTGGGAGGAAAGGAGAACATCTGATCCTTTCCACAGATCTGGTCTTGTGAAAGAGGTCTCCAGGACGGACTCGGTCATATGACCAAATTCAGGTGAGCACATCACAGACGCTTTCCGTCTCCTTGTCCTGTGTTGGCTCCTTCCTGATAGGCCCCTGGACAAACAGCCCAGGCTGAAGCCTCCTGTCTATGGTAAAGAGACAGTTTGGTGAGGGAGTTGCTTGGTAACAACTCAGTCCTTCACAGGAGGGTATAAGCTGCTTGTCAGGACATCCAGCGTCAATACCTGCCCTACTATATTACTTAGAAGTATGGGCTGCTAATTAAGTAGAGCATATTGGGATGGTTTAGAGAGCTGGACACATTGAATTATGCACTGAGTAGGCTAGGAAAAAAAGATGATTAATAAAGTAAATCAGTGCCACTAACCTTGGCCTTTAAAAGGTGAATGATTAGTGTGGGCAGTACAGGGAGCCGAGTTGTAACTCTACTCACGTTGAAGGCAGTTACCGCATCTTACCAACGTTCAAAAGATTTACAACTCACTGCTTGGCGATTTCAAAATTTAGAGCCTCGCTGAATCATCTCTTATGGGTTTATGGCATTTTGCCTGTGTTTTTAAACTTCGTAAGGCGAACATTTGAATGATTTTAGTGTGTATCAAGTTTCACAACCCAGTCTTCAGGGACCCACCTGAAGCAAACACTTCCCGATTGTGTTCTTGATTGTTTGCGGCAGGTGTGTTGGGAGCTGGGAGGGAGCAAAATGTGCACTTTCTGGGGGTCCCCAAGGACTGGTGTATATGATCCTTACTTATCTTCTCTGTAAACGGCAAGCCAAAAATCAATCGTACACAAGTCCTTTTCGGACAATAACATCTTTTGGATTGATAAAAATGGCAGACACGTCTCTGAGCCCAGCAGGGCTTTCCCTGTCAGTTTCCATCATGTTTATATGTCATGGTGTTAACATTTCAGTAACTCCATCGGGACAGGCAGGTCAACGTGTGCCTGTAAGGGAAAAACGGTGCAAAAATCGCATAAGAATATGTCATAACGCACCATCTTCTGACCGTTCAGAGCGATTTTTCGAGTAAGCGGCAGCTTCAAGGGACGTGATGCTCTCGCTGTCAGAGTGTCTGCATCCCGCAGGGGTGTGCTAACGAAAGAGTAGCTCTCATTTGGCGGTTTAGCAGCACGCGTTGGCATGTGAGTAATCGATGGTGGAGGATTTTTGTCGAGCGTGAAAGTGAATCAAGCTGAGCGTGTCGTTCTCGCCGTGAGGAGAGCCAGTCGGCATCCCATGTTAGGGAGACACTCTGGGAGCAGGATTGGGGAGCAGAGCAAGCCAGAATGTGATCACGTCCACTGAGAGGAGCCACCAAAATTTGGAGCTGCTTTGTCCAGTTGAGGTCAAGTCTGTGTGTCTCTTTTTTTGCCCTCAGACAGTCAGTGTCTTAATGCATCTTCCTACCCGAAAATCCCTCCAGCCCCTATGTGTTATATTTAGAAACGGGCCCATGGTTCTGCTGTCTCCATGCTTCATCGTTTGACATCGCCACTGCTTGTCCCACATGACACAGGGCTGGCATACCTGCAAACTGGAAATGGGAATGTGTGGAAAATGCATGTGTCTCAGACCGCATTTGTGGGAAACAGGCCTTCGACGGCTACAAAGCTTTGGTTTTGTACTTAAGGGCAATCAATGAAAGCCAATCTCCCTCTTGAGGCTGGAGTTATTTTAGCGGTAACTGGATTGTACATTTAGAGTTCACGATTCTGTGTTTATTTTACTGTCTAAATCTATGATTCGTGTTTAGCTTTAGTGTGTTTTATGGGTCTCAATCGTAATATTATAATGATTACCGTTTGGCATTAATAGCCTGACTTGTATAAACGAGGGCCAAGGATTTTGGTCGTAGAGCCTCCCTGTACCTCCCCACCCCACCAACAGAAAGACACAGGTTATTTAATAAGGATGGTGGTTCTATAAACTGCTTGGTAACTGGCCTGGAAGGGAGGGCGGAGGGGTGGAGGAGATGCAACATAAACAGCATTTTGGCAGCCTGCCCCCATTTATGAGACAGCCTGTCATTTTTCCTCCCTGTGGCCATCTCGCTCATGGCACTATTAATTAAGCAGGCTCACTGTCCTCTGCTGCCACGACCCCCAAAGGATGACTTTGATTATACATATTTATATACTTCCCCCCTCTTTTGCTAATAAGGAGGGACCCCGTTATCTTCCGGAGGCATCCTGACCCCGCCCAGCTTGAGGACAGCGGTAATGAGGAGCTGTCGTGACAAAAGGGGGCGCTCTGCTTAGCGGGGACTGCCGTGTTATGATTGGCTCGCTTCCCTGCCTCCACCCTTCCCCGAGGGCGCTGTTTTTGGCATTACCGGGAGTCACTCTCCTTGCCAATATGGTGAGAGGTCACGTGCAAGAAGCATGACGAACAGCGGGAGCAATTCAGAGCCTCGTTTTGGCTCTAAGGGCGGCAAAGCTGAGGAATGCCACCCATCCTGCCAAAATCAGCTGAAACTTCATTATCGAAATACAGGGCCAGAGTCTCCCATTAGTCATCACACTCAGCATTTACGCAGCTCTGCTCAGCGCTCGGCAGGTTTACACAGCCTTTACGCAGCGCGTCTCGTCATCGTACCCGGTGGCTCGAGGCTGGATCCGGCCGCTGGGCTTTGGAGCAGGCCTTTTTTGTAGTCACTCTTGCTGCATATTTCTGCTCGTCTCCTCGTTGGATGGATTTTCCACGCGTTGTGTTGGGCCGTGGGAATTGTTGACACAGGCTCTGCTGTCCACAGGCCTCAAATCCAAGTGCTCTGTGCTCCCCCCCGCACCCCCTGACCTCAGCATGTGCTGTGTAGACTTATGAGTCCATCTGCTAAATTTACAGAAAACTAATGCCCTCTCAAGTAGGCCTGACCAGGTCCTAGAGGCCCCAGTGGTTCGATGACAGTCCAGCGACCATCTTTGAAGGGGGATATCTGTATGTGTAGACTGGATGATATTCTGTTGATGATCTGCTTTAGTTTGAACTTCAGCTACCCTGACATGAACAAAATCTTCTCACTGGGCAGCTCAACATTACCTCCATCACATCAATACTGCAAAGAGGCTGATTGGTTACCACACAGTACAAAGTGACCACTCAGATGTTTCAAAAGGTGGTTAAAACCTTTAGAGGCTAACCAGAATCTCTAATAGATGAGACTACAGATATATTTGTACCTCACCGTTCCTAAGGGATTTGAATGCTGTGTTATATTAGTGTTAGCATCCTAGGCTCTATCCCATCTATCTTGCATGCCTCCTTGTGCTGTCAATGGCTCCCTGATGGAGGCCCAATCAATGGCAACATCCAGGTATAAGGTTTCATGGTTCCTGGGCTGAATTCCAATCTCCCAAAACCGGCAGAGCCGAGTTTCAAACCCACGACCTGTGAGCAGCAGGGCGACCCGCTAGTATAGTGGCTGCACACCTGACGCATTGAGGCTTGTGATGGCAGAGGTGGTCCCTGGGCATTTTTCCCTGAGAATAGCATTGGTGATGCCCTCTTTTTTCAACTAGGGACATGCTAGGGTCACCCTCTCTTTGGCGAGTTATCATCAAGAGCCGAGATTGGGACCAGTCAGCTTTGATGCCAGCTGCACAACAAGAGTGAGCCCGGAGTGGTTAACATCTACTTTGCTTCTTGCCCCAGGCATCAGCACAGCCTGTGACGTGCCAGGGGGATGATTCTTCTGCCATCCTGCCCAGTGGGATTTGCTCTGGAGTGCAGTATCATGAGCTGGTATTGCTCTTAAGGGCAATACCTTCATATCTGTATACATCATATGTTCACATGGCTGTTTCAGAACAGTGCAGTATGTACAGAGCTTATGTACTGATATATTTTTCAGGGAATTCCCACAGATGTTTATCGCTACGTACTCTGTTTGTGTTGTATAGCTATTTAATGTTCTATGGTTATTTGGGGGAGGCAAGTACTAAATTCCATTGTACTTGTAGTCTTCTCTGAATAGGACACTAAATAGTGCCCCGCCCCTTCCACTTACCCAGACCCAGCCCCCACCCTGGGGCCAGTCTGGCCGAGTCATGCGGTTGCTGGTGCCTGCCGCCTTTGAGGCCCCGTCTGCACTGACGTAACTAGGGAAAACCACAGCCGTCTGCGTGGGCCGCGGGCCCTTGGCGCACCGGCAGTCGCCCTGTGCTCGACGCAAAAAAGCTCAGAGATCCATCAAGCTTGGGGTCTGGAAGGTCGCTGTGGCGACCGGGCTGCGACGGGAGTTCCTATGGCGACGGGGCCGTGGCTGGAGCTTCTGTAGGGAGTATCGCTTAATTGAAAGGCTTTGCCAGCGGCAAAAGAGGGTGGGGCTTACGCTAGGGACAGTGGCAAGGCTCATAAATAGCCATGAAAGGGGCAAATGATTGGCTTCTCTTTGGGAACGTCATATGTAATGCGAGGTTCTGAAGCATGTGTGCCTGTGTGTCTGTGTGTGAGAGAGAGGAAGAGAGAGCAGCCGTCTCCCTGCCTTGTGAGGTCTTTTCAAAACATCGACAGCACTAATTCGACAATCAGCCCTGTGATCTCGCTGTAGGAAGATTGTACCTGTCATGCTTAATCCAGCCCACTGTCGGCTCCACAGCTCAATAGAGAGCGACCTGGAAAATCTCCCCTCCCCGGTCCCATGGGAGTTTCCAGTGGCATCGGGTTTTGGGACTCCCCATCTGTGGGATTGAGCGCTGACCCTGGGATAGTGACATATGACTGTCTTTTGGGATGGCAGCTTCTGGTAACAGTTAGCCTTGTTACAATTTGAAACTACTGGCACCATTCGATACCTAGATGATCCAGATTGTTATTAAACTAAATTTATTCAGGAATTTTATTCGTTCTTTACTTGCCCAACAGCCTGTTTTTAAAATGCTTTAGACCCCAATAACCAGTGTCCCATTAAATCGGGATCTGTTCATTAGGTTATAAAGTGGCAACCCCCTGTTTTTAGCCCATTTGGACAGCCTAACACGTGATACCGCTACCTGCCTATCCATCAAGGGTAATTCTATTATTTTCTTAACCTGTGGGGCATAAAACGACCCATGATTCATGAAAATGAGCCAACCTTATCATTAGCTAATAGTATGCTTTGCCTCGGTGAGTGACAAGGGAAGTGTCACTCTGGGAGCCAATCAGCTTTTGGCAGAGGGCAGTGTGCCCATGCTCCGGCCCCTATGAAAGCCCCTCCTGCCCATGGCTGGCTCGGTGTCGATCTGGATCTGTGCTGTCTAGCTGCACCTGACATAGGGGCTCACTCTCCAAACTATAGGCTACTAAGAAGCACCCCCACTCTGTAGCTGAGCATCGCTGGATGGTAAACAAACTCTTTTTAGGCAGGGTTTGTCTCGAGATCCATATACATCTGAGATTTCCATTTATTTACATCTATTTACATTTATTTAGCAGATGCTTTTATCCAGAGTGACGTACAAGTGAGGCAAACAGTGCATTACAAGCAGGTCTTTTTGTTTAGACTAATGAGCCACAATAAACATTTATTCAAGGAAGTTAAAGTGCTGTTCTACACACTACTGTCACTTTTGGTTGAAGCTGAAGGATGTTCTGCTGTTTCACAGTTAAAAACATGTTCATCCTCCGTCGGTATCTTAAGGATGTTTTTTTTTTAATCAAAGGATAATCTAGGGTACTTTAATGGGGCCTGTGCTTTGTACACCGTCTCTGCTGGGGGGCTTTGCCGACATGCCGCTTCCCTGTCGCTTCCTACGTGAGGGGGGACCTTTATGCTGGGAAAACAGCCCCCCCATGCCTCTCATCAGCCCGGATGTTCCTCTGGTCGACAGAATCAGTGGTACCCTGTCGCGGCGGCCAGAACCATCTGCCCCCAGGTGTCTGGCTGCCCGCCCTTGATGCTGCACGTCACATTTAAGTGCCCCTCCGCCGTTTCCTTTTTAACCCACTTCCTGAGCTCCCTGCCCCCATGTCTCTCCCTCATGATTTATTGTGTTTGACCTGCCTTTTCCCTCCCCGGGGCTCTCATTTTTGGACAATACAGCCAGGTTTATCCCTTTTCTGGGAAAGCGAATGCTGCACAGGCCACCGGGGCCTCAGTGTGGGCCGAGGCGTCTCTCTCAGTGCCGGTCTGAAATTCCGTTGGAGTTTTATTTTTCGCTCATCAGTATTTATTTCTAACCACTGTGAAACAATAGGTGTGATGATGTCAGGGAGCTGGAAGCCATCAGACCTCCCATACTCTGAGCACGACTGTCTCTGTTTGCGTCTGGCAGGGACAGAGTACCACTGGAGAAACTGCAAGTGTGTTTCATGGCTAATTGGCTTATGTTCTTAGGTATTATTTGTTTGTTTATTTTTATTTGTTTGCTATTTATTTTGGGAGTGTGGGAGAGCCGCAGCTGGTGATTTGCAGGAGAATTTTTTTTTTTTGTCTGGGAAATTCAGATGATCCAGGACCTGATAATTGATTCCCTTAGTTGTTCCTCCCAGTGTGAAGTTAAATTATTCACCGTTAATAATTTAAGGGTTTTATTCAGAAACTAATTTGTGTCATTTTAACTTGTTTTTATTGTGTCCCTGGGGTAAAGTGTTCACTGAGTGAACAAAGCTGAGATAAGACTGACCTCTGTGTTTCTACATCTGCCGCTTTGCTGAGTTAGACAGACAGTCAGTAAATAAGTCACCCAAAAGAATGCAATAATCATCTTATTGTGCCTTTTCATTTAAGCACAGTATAACACATCCTTATGTTTGTCACTGACTGTCTGAGAGGGTCAGACCATCAATTACTGGCAGGGCAGTGAAGCGACTGTCTGCTGCACTTATCCCCTGCAACCTGATTGGCTGTCATGTGTCACATGTCACCTCTTCCACTTAAAGTTGTCAATCAGCAAAGCTTGGCAAATTAATCCACTACTGATATAGACTCATACTAGTAAAAGCAAAAGGGAAACAACAAATGTATGTATTTTATTTCACACTCAGGTTTCTCCACAATAGATTTTTTCTGTATTTTTTTATTACGATTATTGGATTTTTGATAGAGGATATGCGAAGAATGTGAGTTTGATGAATTGTATTTGACTTTCAAGCTGAGTTCCTGACCTATATATTGCTACATTTTCATGTAGATTTACTTGAGAAACAAAGTATTCATGGCGTGTCAAGGGGCGAATGTTTCTCTTCTGTTAAGAATTAAACATAAATGATCAGAAAAATGCATGTTTTTATAGCATCACACTTAGGGTGCTGCTGGCATCTCCATCAGAGTTGTGTCCTAGCAGAGTGCTGTGGTTTGCAATGGGACTGGCAGCGCTGTGACTGGCTCAGGGCACGCTACCTGCCCACCGCTGAGTCCCTGGCATCCTACCCAGGGCAGCCTGCCTTTCCCAGACAAGAGGATTTGCCCACCCCACCCCCATCTTTATCTCTGTTAGCAGTGGGGAGCTTGTGCCACACACCCCCCCCATATTCCTCCGTGGCCCCCAAGGACTCTCTCAGATGCCCCCCCCTGCTATCCATCTACCCTTTGTCCCCTTCATTGCCCTCGCAAGGCCATCAGGATTACACACGCTCGTACCATAATCTCATTCGCTGGGTGTTGTTGTTCCCCACCATCAAAGATCTAAAAAAAAAAAAAAAAGCTGTTCTGCTTCCATGCCCCCCCCATCACCGCAACCCCCTATTGGAAGCTGCCCCTTCCTGATAAGGGCCATTTGGGTGCCTCTGGAGCTTTAGTCTGACCTTTGAAGCTCTTACTTCCACAACAGGGGAACTTCACCTGGTATCCCCCATTATCACTGCCTCGCCTTTGCTAGCCATGCGGCACTTGGAAAGTATCTTAATAAATGCTACACCATTATCAAAGTGGGGGATATCGCTGGGGATTCAGACAACAAAGCCTGAGGCTCTCCGTGGCCTTTCCTGTGTTCGTGCTGGAAGCATGGAATGGCATCATTTGTGTATAAGCTGAATGGGCGCCTTCCCTAAGCCCAGGAATCGGGAGTCTCTCTGGGCAGCGATCTGGTGCTGTGGTTCAGCGATTTTGCCTCTTCACAGTTCTTTGAGATCCACCACTTGACAAGACCCCTCTCTACGCTGAAGAGACAACTGACACACCCCCAGTGGAATATGAGCTTGTGCATCACCATTTCACAATCCTTGCTGCAAGCACTCTGTATTTAAGGAACGCTGCCAAGGCAAGATGGGAGGAAGTTTACATGGAGATGGACCAACAAGGCATTCCAAAGGGATGCCAAACCATTGCAGAGCACACACTCAAACCTTAAGAGAAGCTTAGACAAATTCACCTAACCTCATGTTTTTGGATTCTGGAAGGAAATCGGAGTATCCAGAGAAATATACATATATCTGCACTGTCATCCAGTATTTGGGCAATGTTCTGTCTTTAACAAAAATCAGCAGTGTGCGATTTATCCTCTTCTGAAAGCAAGGCTAGCTGGCTTGTGGCTTGCTGGTTTGTGTGTGTGTGCATGTGTGTGTGTGCGCAGAACCCTCCTGGCATTGTGGTATAAAGATAAAGAAAATATTGGGCATTGTGGTGGAGGAGGAGATGGGCAGAGCAGCCACGCGACGCAGAGGTCTGTAGACCTCAGAAATGCCATGTCTGCTATCAGCTGTATTGATGTTGTTTCCGCAGGAATTATAATAAATTTGCTGCTCTTTCACTTTAATGTTATAGTAGTGTCCATTTTCATTTTATTTTTGTACGTTTTCGAATGTCGCCGTTGGAACGTGTCCGAAGGCTGCACAGATGTGATAAGAGGTCACTAGGAGGGGATAATATTTATAAAAAAGGTGTAACACAATGCCCACTGGCTTCAGTGAAGATATGTGCGCTGAATGTCTTGCTGTTGTTGATGCAGCTCTGTTCCCGGCGGTCTCGGTGTTGCGACGCGTCCGTCATCCTGCAGGGATCTCTGGTATAACTTCCTCAAAGCTGTCGCTTCATTCTTACCCTCGTAGCGGAAAAGGCGGTAGAGCGAAACATGAGGCGCTCTGACCAGGGCGGTGTGCGCTCACCCGGCCAGTGCATGAACTCTGTGGAAACAAGAAAACAATAATCATTTTTTCTGTGCTGGGGGGGAGGTGGTATAAATAAAGCTTCCTTAAAATATGCATGTGCATGTTTACAGGATATGTGTGCTGTAGCCAGGTGGGCTAGGGGCAAGGGGGTAGGCCTTATTCACTAGTGTACACTCCCTTTGTGAACTGGAGCCAGATGCCTCCCCCCCCCAACAGAGATCGCGTGTCATCCTTTTCAAAACAGCTCAAAGTCACTCGTCACCCTTTTTCAGTCTTCATCCAGGTCCAATATTATGGGACTTTAAGATCAAGGCCTTGATCTCTGGCCATGACAAGGTTTTGTCGGGACTTATGAATGAGGTCAGACTCGAGTCTGTGGATTATTTAACCCCCCACCCACCCCAATCTGTGACTATAGGCAGGAAACATAATAAATTATGTGTGTGGAACTCAAACCAAACCTGCAACATCTGTCCTCTGGCTTAACTTTAGCTGGGTGTGTCCTCAGAAAAACACACCCCGCTTATTGCCTTGTTCTGCTGGTGGGTTGCCCCTTACTGCCGATTCACGGTGACGGGAATGCTTTGAAATGCATCCCTTTGAGCGATAGGCTGGTTTAAGCCATGCAGAGCTTCAGTGATGCAGAAATGGGGTCTTGCTATTGGTCGCCTGTCACTGGCAGTTTAATCCTGTTTGTCATTCGTTACTTTGTTGGAGCAGTGGTATATTAGAAGTAGAAGCAGTAAACGCAGTGTACTGAATGAAACAGTCACCAGTCCCCCCTACAGCCTGTAGGGAATACATAGTCTGTATCTGATCTACTTCTGCGCATGTGCTTGTGGCCACGGAGCACCCCCCCGCAGCGGCCTAGCCAGTGACAGCTTTCGCACGTCGTGGGGCGACCAGCCGTGAATGGGTCAGGCTGGCCACGAGGCCGCCGCCCACAAGCCGCTGCATTATCATTGCGCGGTTAGTGATTACCTGACCCAGGGCAGTGAGTCTCCATGACTGCAGAAAAGATGAATCTGATAACAGTGTCGGGATTTTCCACAAGAAGTGTTTTGCAGGTTGACCACGTAACCAATTTTGTGGACTCTTAGAGTCTGACTCGGAAATGGTCGTTTTTATTTCCTTCTCCTTCCCCAGCTTTTGTTCACGTAGCCTCCCCCCCCACAAATGACAGTCTGACTTCACTTCTTCGCATTTTGGATGCTGGTGCTTTGTGACCTGGGCTGTGACTCGCGTGCTGTACCCCTGGGCTGTGACTCGTGTGCTGTACCCCTGGGCCGTTACTCGCATGCTGTACCCCTGGGCCGTGACTCGCGTGCTGTACCCCTGGGCCGTGACACGCGTGCTGTATCCCTGGGCACATGACACCCCCCCCCACACACCCACCTTCCACCCGCCCCTCTCCTGTCCCCTCTCTGCAAGTGGGGACCCATTAACACGTCTGTGCCTGTAAAGTACATGTAAAGTTTGTTGGGTCTGACCTGGGTCATCTCTCATCATCTATCACCCCATAAAATCTGTAGTACGTATCTTCCGATGCCACATAATCTGAAAATAATCCAAAAATAACCCAGATGTTCCACAGGGGGAGGCTTTTGCGCCGTGGGTTTAATAAAAACGAGTTGTGCAGTAGTTGTGAGAGCTAAGCATTTACTCCTCTCCTGGGTGTTCAGAGTAGCATTATGGCCTCGTTAGTTATTCCATCTTAATCTCGCTAATTTCCCCCTTGCTGGAACGGCTCGTTATTATGCCGTCTTTATTAGATGCGAAGGCCAGAGGAATATTCCACACTGAGATGATGGCTCTCTGCACACTGTGAGGTTTGGGGATGTGGGCGAACAGCGCCCTCTAGTGAAGACATTAAATGTGCTTCATTAGGGGGCAAGGGGGAGTTTCTTCAGTATCTGTGGGAGGTTAGCATCTTCAGTGGACCATACAACAGTGCTATAGTGTTTCAAACATGGCCTGAGCATGAGCTGGCGCTGTTTAACTGAACACTGTGCTGGGCACTTGTGGTTTCCATGGTTATTTTGATAATAAGGGATGTAACAAAATGTTAATTCTTCAGTAGAATTGTTAGGGACTGATCAAAGCTGAATTGCTCAGTGAGTTTGCCTTGGTCCTGCTTGTGTGGGGTTTTGTTGGGTTGAACTTTCCAGGGTCACAAAATGATCACTACAAAAAGGAAAATAATGAAGGTCATACACGTTTTCAGCACTGGTATACATCACCTTGGATGAAATCTCACTAATACCAGGACCCACCAACTGTGAAGCAGTCAAACGGTGCTCAAAAAGGTATGTGCTAAGTGGGTTATGGCAGAGCTTGTCAATCCAGTCCTTGGGGACCACCAGAGTGTCCACATTATTCCTCCCTTCCAGCTCCCAGCGCACATGAGCCAGGTAGTGGGTGTTCATGATTGGCTGGGAGCTGGGAGGGAGTAAAAATGTGGACCAATAGGGGGTTCCCAAGGGCTATGTTGAGAGACAGTGGTTCGGAGACCTTCTTTAGCTACGATAGAGTCTTTGTTCTCATCCCTCTCTTCTGCTCGGACTTTTCGCACCGGCGTATCACCGGCGTATCACCGCGTATGACCGGCATATCACCGGCGTATTATGCCCATCTGTAATGCCGCTGTTAATGATGGCACTGGCAGGGACGGGTTCAACGAAGTCCGTTTAGCAGATGAGAGGGGATGTATTTCGCATCACGAGTTGTGTTAATGAGATTTCTGATCTCAACACAGCCTTTTTGAAATATTATTTTTTCTGTGATGCAACCCTCGTTGTCTTTTTCATAATTGCATTATGATCATTTCAAAGGGCTTCCGGACTGTTCCGGAATGTTCCAGAATGTTGCAGATTCGGAGGCGCACATCCCACCAGCCTTTTCCTTTCTTTGTCTCCCTGCTAGTCTGATGCCCTCCCCCCACCAGGGATTGTGAATGTCTGCCCGTTAAGTCAGAGTGTCATGCAAATCATCCTGAGTTGTGTGCATTTTGGTGTGTTTGTGCTAGATGTTTTTAGAAGTTAAATTATCCCGAAATGGAATTACTTATTCATTTCATCCTAAAGGGTCTAGCAGAGTGCTAATATGAAATGCTTTATCTGCAAAGAAGAGCCTGTGTTATATCCTCAGAATAACCACTGGGTTGTACAGGAACCTCGAAAGGGTGTTATTGGTGGGTGACTTTAGACTGCTTAATTGTAATAGCTTGTCATTTCATGCGACTTACACCAGTTGTATCTGTAATTTTGACTTAACAGGAGACTAGGAGAGGAGCTCAGAGGTGACTGCCAGTGCTGGAGGGGAGCAGCACAGCTGAACATATATATTGTTTCACATTTCTCATTCCCCCCCCCCCCCAAGTTTATTCCAATGTCATATTGCCGCAAGGAAGTCGGCCCCCTCTGAATCTGATTTATGGGTTCTTTGATTCACTCGCGAGCCGCAGGTGGCCACAGACTTCGGAAAGAGTAAAAGAAGAAAAACTCAGCTTGAACAGCTTCAGCAAAAAAGAAAATCCTCCCTCACAGAAATAAAGGGCAGGAACTGAATCTGTTTGGATCAAAGCGAGAGTGGAGCAGAAAAGTAATTGCGGAGAATGCTAATAATCACCCTAAATATGGAAATACAGCAAGGACTCTGAAGCCTGCCACCGGACAACAAACAGGTGCTCCGCTGGGAGTCTCCGCTAATCAGATTTTACAGCGTAATGAGGGAAATATGTTCCCTATTAGCATCGCGGAGAGACAAGGGCGCCGTTAGCTTTGCCACTACTGTAGAGGTGAGGCCTGAACAGCGGGGGCTTTGACCTTGGGTGCCAGTCTGCGAGTGCATGGTTGTGCTGCAGTCTGTCCTGGAAAAGAACATGAACATGAAACAACCCAAATACTGGAATGTAATAGAGAGTAACGTGGACTCCTTAGTAGTGAGGTCTCTGCCAGCGACATCATTTCCTGTTAATGGAAGCTTATAGAAGGAACCGGTGATAGCCTCATTAAGGGGCTTTGAATGGAACCGCCGGCGGGTATCCCCTCAGAACAGGCTGGGCCGGGCCAATGTCTGGGCCAAAGCCAGCGACAGCACTCGAGATTTACCTGCCAGGGATCGCCTGTGCCGTCTTGCAGGCTGGCGCATGCAGAAAGGGCTTTCCGGGCGACATCGATTCAACCGTCCAAATTCCCTGGCATACTCTATCATGGGTCGTGCTTCTTAAGGGTGACGCCCAAAATTGCAGGAATGGCACCTGGGGCGGTGGAGCCTGCAACTTTCTTGCCGGGACCATGGCTCTACATTCGATTTCTTCTCTCAGGGGGCTGCTGGTGGTGGTGGTGGGGGGGCTATTCATTATTGATGAAGCTGAGCATGGCGGGTCCCTCAGCCATCTGTTGTGGTCCCCTAGCACCTGTGCCGCGGCCAGCGAAAGGGTGTTTCAGGCGGTTAGTAGCAGCCTGTTTCCACATTGTGTGCTGTCTGGGTCCACTGGGTACCGGGGCACTCATGTGCGACAGCTCATTAAAAATGAGGGAAAAAAAAACACCTGAATCACCACCATTTACATCTTTTGTCCATTTCTCTATGGGACTGTGGTGGGTCTGAAGCTCATTCCCTCCGTTATTTGTCTCTGACCCTATTGCTGGTGTTCGGCTCCTGAAGAAATCGTTTTACTGAAGCAGGAAGACACAAATGCTCAACTGCAGGAGGCGCTGTGTGACTCACTGAGTTAGGGTGCTGTACCTTTGACCGGAAGGTCAGCGGCTCTAACACCGTGGACGGCAGAGTGATTCCACCGTTGGTCCCCAGCAAGGCCCTTAAGCCCCAGTTGCTCTAGGTACGGGGTGACCCTGATTCTCAAAAAAAAAAATAAAATGTGCATTGCTTTACGTAAAAGCATCTGCTAAATAAACAATTATAAATGTGTAAATGTCAGGGTCACCCTGAAGTCCTATATTTATTATTTGTATCGCTGTTATATATTTTGCTAATTCACACTTTGATCAAGGAACCTGTAGGCACTGGCTGGGAGTCTGTGAAGGAGCCCCCCTCGCTCCCCTCTCCCTCTGTGTTCAGCCAAGGACCGGGGGCTCCCTTGAGGAGTACGATTCACGTGGCCAATGGAGGAATAGGCGAGGGCGAGAGTCGCAAGCAACAGTGAGCCTGATGGTCCTGCTGGGAGAGGGGTTTCCCAGTCCCTGCATGGATGTGCTGCTGACAGCCTGGGCCATTAATATTCATAAACGGATGGACATGAACTGGGGAGCATGTGGTTGATGACAGTGTGGGGGGGTGGGGGGGGGCTGGTTTGACCCCTGCTGTTCTGACGGGTATCTGACTGACATGTGCATGCTAAACTGTCGCTGTTAGTTGATCGGGGAGGCAGAACCAGCATTGGTGCCTGGGTGCGAGGCCACGCAAGCCAATGGGATAAAAGGTCCTGTATCCGACGTGATGTGTTGTTTGTAGGCCTATGGAGCAGGGTGTGGACATCCCACAGTAGGGTCCGGTGATAATGGAGGGATTTCGACGGTAAAAGGTTTTCTTTTTTGGGGTGGGGGGCACCGGATCATATTTTTTGTCTCTTAGGGGGTCATTGATAATTCCTGGATGATTCTGTTAAATCACTGATGGTCGGTTGCATTTGAACCTCGCCCCTGGTTGTATCCCATTCCATAAGCTGATTCCTGTTCTCTGTTTTTTGTGATTTCGATAATATAATAATAATAGAAAAATGGTGAAATGCTCCTCCTTTTTCTGTCTGTTGCAGCCACCTCAGACCCCCCCAGATAAAGTATCCTTCCCGTGTCATATTCTTCCGTACACCGAGCTGCTGGGAACGAGCCTTGCAGAGTTACGGCCACATTGCACATGCAAGACGTGCAAGACAAAATAAAAATTTTGCGTAATTGAGTTATTGATGAATTGAGGTCAGAATATAAATGTGGAGATTAATCGCCTGTGGTAAGTAATTCTGCGCCAAGGACTGTTCCGGTACTTGTACTGGTCGTCCGTGTTGCACGCTCCCGATTAGTCACTCCGATTAGCGGGGTGCCGTTTAGGTGGCTGAGATCTCGTTTAGTGCGGTCTGCACAATGAGGATTGCTGGTGTCTGTTCCAGAGAGGCCAGGTGGACGGGAGATGGGGGTCTATCTACTCTGCTTGGCTTAGAAAAGAGAATTTCTTCTGTGGCGGTTACATGCTGCTGTAGACGGCTCACAATGAGGCGTGTGCCCATAAGCATGATGGGAAGTGAAATGGGCCGTGCTCCACAGCCTTGCCTGTCCTCTGCTCCCTTCATGCTCCTACAGCCCCCCCACCACTCCCCATGAGCCTCTTGAGAGTCCACTCTCATATGACTCTGAATCAGTCTAAATACCACGTGCGTTTAACCTCGACGTGGCGAGCAGGCATATCCATGACGATGGGGGATGGTTGGTGACAGCATGGGGTGCCATTTAAAGCTGGGTGTCTGCAAACATCCTCATTAACTTGGCAGCCATTGGTGTTTGCACCTATCCAGCTGGCTGTTTAGTCCCCTCTGTTGCTCATCGAGGTCATTTTCTCATCTGTAATTCCTGTAGTTGCTCTGCTACAGCCTAAAACGCTTCCTCTATAAAGGTCATGTATTTCTTATCCTTTGCTGCACTAACGAAAGCATCTCTCTTCTCTTCCAGGTTATTTCTGCTCTGTCCAGGATCTCACATCACAGCATCGCGCAGAGTAAAGGGATCAGGTATGCCACCCCCCCTGACACACACAGGAACGCCTTCCCAAAGGATTACATGCCCCTCTGATGTGGGTGGGGGAGCTGGATGGCTCTTTGTCTGTTTTCAGTCGTGCTCGCATAGAGAGAACTCACCAATTAGCTCAACAGACCGACAGAGAACAAGTACGCTGTCCGGGTCGCTGCGTCCAACGCTTCTCCGCGTCCAACGCTTCTCCTCAATGGCACCGAGAAAGGTGTAAAAAATAAATCGCTGCTTATTTGCTGCTGTGCTGTACTGGGGTCAGCTTACAAGCCTTCCTGGTCAATTTCCATTACAAGCTGTTTAGTTTAGACAAAGTTCAGATTTACATGAATAAGGATGAAGATCTGAAAATGTACATAGAATGGCTATGACATAGAAATTTATAATGTTCTAGAGTGGTGTGACTGTTAGCAAGAGATAAGGAAGTACTCTGAAATCGCTTGTGCAGATGTTACCCCCCCAGTGTGCCATACCGTGTGTCATCGATTACAGACGTGCTATGATCACACCGTTTAATCTCCTCCCTCCGCTATCATCGCATCGTTTAATGTCTTCCCCCGATGCATCACAGCAATTAAAAGATTTAAGGGTTGTGGATGTCTCCAGAGTAGGTCTTCTGTCTCTCTGCGGTTTGGAATCAGCTTGGGAGTCGTTCCCTTTTGGCTCGCAGTGAGAGGGTCCTGCAGATGAGGTGAGAATCACACATCGCCCGGCCCCCACCTTCCCCGATCTGCCGCTTCCCCTCCCCCGGGCGTCTGGTTGGCGGCCCCCTGTGTCGCGACGTGGTTTCAGCGGCACGTCAGACGTTAGCCCATTGCAAGTGCCATACACTCACAGAGCCTTCACCCGAGCGAGGGGCTCGTGAACACACGTGCCATACACTCACAGAGCCTTCACCCGAGCGAGGGGCTCGTGAACACATGTGCCATACACTCACAGAGCCTTCACCCGAGCGAGGGGCTCGTGAACACGTGCCATAACCAGGGGAAAATGCCCTCAACACCCCCCCACCAAGCGAGACTTCCTACTGCTACGAGCGATGATGTAAAAACACGCCATCCCACCACCCTCTTTCGCGAGGCTTTCATGCCGTCGCCCGGGGCGTCGCCCGGGGCGACGGTAACCAAGGGACTGCATTGCTGTCAGATTGGTTTTGTCCCTCTGCCTACTTGCTGCAAACCACTGGCAGCATTTTCCGCCTTGTATTCCCTTAATTGCTTCGTTACTGGAAGCTGCGTTGCTAAAAATGTTGTTAATTTTATTTGAATAAAATAGTTCTTTACCACATTCCCCAAACCAAATACCTAGCAGGAGTTATAGAATACTAATTAAAGACCATTGCTTAGCAACAGATTGTACGTGTTCTGGAACCCAGAGACATCCCAGTTCTTTAATGCGGGGCCCACACACCTCTAACCCTCTCGTACATGTATGTAACTACATAAAGCTGCTCCAGTATCCTCTGTTCCCTCAGTAACCACAGTAACCAGATCATTAGCTTAGCTCACATCTATGCCTTTTATTTTGCCACTGGGGTGTTAAATGTGGGACAGACCACATCATCCTTTCTGGAGGAAGGTTTGCGGACGGATTTTGCGGGGGCTTTAAATCGGGTGCATTAAGTCTTTCCCACACCCTGACAGAGTGGTAGTTTGGCTCTCAGGCCATGGATGCGGATGTGGAGGGAGGGGGATGTTATTGATGAGAAGATTTTAATTCTGGGGCTGATCTGGCCTTCTGCTTTCGGATGAGTCAGGCCCCCCTT
>JAAGVU020000113.1:4272706-4296103 GCA_011763525.2 Mormyrus iriodes
GGGGATGTTATTGATGAGAAGATTTTAATTCTGGGGCTGATCTGGCCTTCTGCTTTCGGATGAGTCAGGCCCCCCTTTGAGAGTCACGCTGTCCGGTGTTTACAGCCATGCGGATGCAGCCGTTCAGTTGGACATGGGGTTATGCTGCTCTGTGACATAGTGTTGGAGAATAACGGAGATTAATGGCCACGTGAATCGCCCGACCCTGAGCCAGAACCACAAGAGTGAGGTGAAAAATCGGACAGAACCATTTACCACCGAACACGTTTCTGAACAGCCTGCCCCAGGCAGGCAGGGGAGTCACCTGGGTGCAGCAAACACCTATAAGGTTCTTCCGGCTCGAGCCGGTGGCCCACGTCCAGCGAGACAGACACTCGCCTCCCCCAAGGTTCACTGTCCTTGTAGCACTCAGTACTGGAAGTGCCTGTGATAAGCTAAAACTGGGGAGGGACCTTGTGCAGGCTGAGTGCTTTTAGGCCATGGCCTATAGTGCGGAGTCTTAACTACAATGCATGTCGTACATAATCATTTAGCAGGAACTTTAAACCCGAGTGGTTAATTATTTTTCACTCTTTACCTTATTTCTCAAGTTATCAACTTGGCTGGGTAAATCACTGAAGCCAGTTAAGCACATTTGCATTACAAAGTACAACAGTGTGATGCTTTTGGGACCTTGGACCTGCATCCCTTACTGGCCATATCCACCCTCCCCCCCCCCAAGCTATTTGACATGCCTTCCAAGCTGTTAGCATCAAGGTACAAGTATACAGCAATGCTTCACAGATGGGTACTTTAGCCAGCTGTTGAAAAGTAATGATTATTTTACAAGTTCTGAAATCCAGCAACAACTTTCACCACAGTGCAGGTTAAGTTAAGAACTTTTTTATGGTCAGTCAGTACCTGGTTTAACCCAGTGGGCACTAATAAATTAACGCATGGGCCAAACTAGAAGGCGATACACGTCGCACATGGTAATTCTTGGATCTGGAGCCTTATGTCTTCTGTGACTAATTTGTAGGTCTATGTTTTAACACCTGTTTCTTCTACTTGTGAGACTTATTCTTGGAAGCCACTTAAATGTTAGTTACGCCATTTGCTTGGCACATTCCCCGAGCGTACGCTTCACAGTGCATGGATTTATCCACATGTACATCTGAGGATGTGTTTTTGTGCTTTGGGTCACCTTGGCACCTGGGTCTGAATTCGGCTCCCATAGAATCTGTGGTCTACTGCTGCCACCCTATCCACCCGCCTGCATATACGTCTGTACCCACGATCATGGTGATGTTCTTACAGCAAGAGGCATTCTCATTAGCCTGCTGCATGAAAAGGTGGGCACAGAAACAAGATGGTGAGATTTCTTTAAAATTACCCAGAGAGCATCAGGCAGAGAATATCGGTGGGTGGCTGGGGGGATGGTCATGTCATTACTGTTTCTGCATCTGAGGGCTTGGCATGCTAATTTATGGCTAACACCAAGGCACGTGCCAGGCCAATTAGGGAGACCCAGTTAAGGAGAATGAATCATGAACGAAACATCAGGCAAACATCTCTCCTTGATGGGCTTTCACGTACAGCCAGGTGGCTTGCTGATGTTGAGACAGCAGGTTTTGTGGGATTAAAGACTCGTCGCGCCATGTTTGTGATACACTTTTTGGACGAAAAGCCCACGATCAGCTCAGTGGGGACGTTGTTCTGCCAGTCGTTCCCTGTCTTACTCTGCGCTTTCATGTTCTTTTCTTTTTCTACAAAAATAGAGTGCATTCTTGTCCTCCCTGACCCCCCCCCCCCCCCCGTATAAATGTTCTCCATCAAATCCGATCTGGTCTTTTACTTCAGAAGCCTCACTCAGGATTTATCGAGCAAACATATATTGCTTGGAAACTCAGCTTCCGATAATCTTAACGTGTGGATGGCTGGTGTTGTTTTCTTTCTAGCGGATGATGTTTGTCGCCCACATGCCAAAGCCTCAGCCTGTCCTCCACACTGTAAATGCTGCTGAAGATCATGTCTGTAGCCTGTCCCACCACCCCCCCCCAAAAGCCAGGTCAATGAGGAAGAGACTTATGGCAAAAACACACTGTGGGGGTTGCCGTTTCGGTGGGGGGGGGGGGGCGCTTTGTCAAAGGACATAAGGCCAAGCAGAGGGTCCAGTACAGGGCAGTCTGACACTTTGAGGAGCATTTGGTAGATGTCTGGGCCCATATGAGAGGGCAGTGGTCCCTAAGCTACTGATCTGAAACGGAGGTATTACAGGCCCACATTCCAGAAATGCCAACCTCCGTATTTCCAGCTTTCCGAATTTGTGACCCACGTCGCTTTTATTTTTCCCAAGGCGGCACATTCAGTGTAAATATTCTCCACTTCCTCCCTCACCAGGTGGAATGGTGAGGATTTTACTGGGTTAATCTGAAGTCGATGTGATCACACTGCTGGTGGGTGGGATCCTTTACCCTGTTTTGCAGGTCACTGTCTAGAGACTTTCCTCTCGCATCAGGCGTTATTGCTGAATCTCTCTAGAACCTGTTTGCTCTGCGACACTCGGCACACACCAGGTAAAAGGCTCTTCATCATGTCGATGGGCCCCCCCTTCTGCTCTTGTCTCCTTGGTGGCCGGGCCTCGTTCCTTCTGTGACCATCAAGCGATGTTAGCAGCAGCAGGATTTGCTTTATGTTTGGCTTCTCAGTACTTGTAAACCTGGTGGTGTTGGTTAGGTTTTTGTACTTGCTCTGTTAGTCTTTGCAAGCTTGCTGGTTGATGGTGTCGTCATCGGGGCAACTTCAGTAAGGCCATGCAGCCAGTCAAACACGCAACATGCCTGCTTCTTCTAACATGTTTCTCTATGTGATTGATATTCAGCATGTTCTGTGAGATTAATTCATGTAATGCATTTAAGTGTAAATTAACTTCTTTCCCCAATTCTGTGGTGAATATGTTGCTTTAGGTTGTATACTGATTCTAGATAGATATGGTACACAATACCCCTACCTGTTTTATTGGCGGGGGGGGGGGTCATTATGTTGTGGGGGATTTTCTTGTGAGCATCTCTCTGGAATAATTTCGATTTAATTACTGTGGTTATCACTGGAATTATTGGGAGATGTACTTTTGTGATCACATGCTGTTTACACAAATATATGTAAACTGTTGGTAAGAGCTTTACTTGTAATTGAACTTGTGTGTGTGTACGTGTGTGTGTGTGTGTACGTGTGTGTGTGTGTGTGTGTTCGTGTTTCTGGTGATGGGAGCCGTGCAAAATATGACAGCATTATGAATGCCTTCTGCAGCCTGTGGGGGCCTATTGTTGATGAATGGTAAATGATTCGTTTGTATTCTATCTCAGTAAGACAGGAAACATGCCCCTGAGCAGTTATGGATCGTTTCTCTGGTTATTGCTTAATCAAATCAATTGAACTTCAATTTCAAGTCGCTGGTTGCCCTCTTCTCTGAAAGAGCTCCATGACAAATGAACCAGAATGAACTGAGAACAGACTTGTTAAAATGATGGATTCTGGGCTTCAATCCTGTGGATAATAGCCTTATCAGATTTGTACTGGGTTCAGAATCTGGAAACATACATGCCACGGACTTATTCCCACCTTTTACTTTTTTGACAGCTTAGTCTGCTGTCTAAAAAGTATGAAATCAAATAGTTATTTGTTGAATGCTGGGATTATGAGTCGGGGATCTTTAGCCACGTTAAAATATAACGCTTAAATACAGTGTGTGTTTGTGTATGACTTTACTAAGTCATCCTGCATGCTATTTTTATATTACTGATTAGGTATCATTCTTCCCTCACACCTCCAGGGTTGTGGGTTCGAATCCCACCTCTGCTATGTGTGTGTGGACTTTGGTAAGAAGATGGAGGAATGATTTATGGTTAAATGCCTAAATATTTGTCACATTGCTTACATTGAAGCCAGACCCTTCAACCGTTGTCAACTGTCAGAATGAGCCTAGGTTTATGGATGGTTGTGGGTTCTAGGACCCTTATTTCTGTGTTCTGTGTTCACCAAAGGCCCTTTCCATCAGAGGACACCACGCTGAATGAGGACGATGTGTACCGGAGCCTGGAAGAGCTGGCAGAGTGAGTGCTCCATCCGTCACCCAGGGCCCCCGCTGGCCGGCACATGCACAGACATGCAACCGCGCGCTCTGTTTCCACGGAGACGGGCGACCGGCAGGCAGGGGGGCCACAGCGTGCTCCGTCGCATCTGATTCATGCAAAATAATTAGGCGTTCCTTGCAGATAGGTGTCATTTATCACCGAGAGTGAAAGAGCCGTCCAGATGGATGGGAAAGCATGTGCGCCGCCACCTCATGAATAAAGAATGTTTTTGTGGCGTTTGCGGAAACGAGCCGAATCACTGGCGTTTAGGATGCTGAAGTGAGAGCAGACCTAAGAGTCAGTCAGGGCTGCAAACTTCTGCAAGATAGTAGCTGCAAGTTAATCTGCGGTTATGCTGCTCTGACAGATGATGAATGCTTGCTGTACCAGCTCTCACCCCCTTAATGTCCAGTAAAAAAGTCTGCAGTTATACACAAAAAAAGATATTATTAGATTTTTTTTTCTTTCACACTTTTAAGATAAAATGTCTTGCATCCATGTCTCATTCGTTAAGGCTCTTTTCTAAGACGATAAAATTAAAAAGTACGAATGGTGCATGCTTAACTATGCATGACCATATAATGACCACAGATTCATATAACGTATTAATGACATTGGGCTCAGTAGTGGAGTTACATTGTTTCCGACCATAAGTTTTGTGGGGGAAAAAAGCATAATCATTTTTGATCAGTTTATCTCTCAACATATTTGTTTTCCATGATGGCTGAATGTTACAGAATAGCTTTTGTGTCTTTGATTAGTATGTTATCATTTTCAGATAAAGGAGTTTTCTGGCCGTATCAGCCCTGTTTTGTCCATAATATACAGGAGGCTGTCAAAAGTCTATAAGCTAAGGAACCTTATAGGAAATATATAATATTTAACATGCAAAAAAGGAAAGGAAAAAATGTAATACTGTAAGTGAACTTTTATTAATAAATCTTTTTATTAAGCATTTTCTACACATAATACAATAATACAGAAAGAAAATGGGGAGGGGGACCTCACCCACAATTACAATGTGTTAGGGGGAATGTATTCATGATGATAGAGCAGAAATTACCTCAAGACTTTAAAAAACGTTTTGATTGAACCTCTAACAGAGTACTTAAAATTTTCCAATTTTAAATATGACATGACATTCTCTACCTATTTATGGTGTGTAGGGGGCTTATTTGACTTCCACTGCACTAATATGAGCCGTCGTGCTCACATCAAACAAAAGGTTACTGCCTCACATTTGGCTGATGATAATGAGAGCCTAGCTGGTGCTGCCCTGAAGATGGATATTATAGGGTCAGGCTGAACGTTTAACCAAAATATCCTGCTGTAAGAGTTTGCTGTGCCATCCCCAAAGTTTACCCAGAGCTCTCTGATTTTAATAACAGGGAGCTCAAGAATGTTAGTGGATGTGACCTATTGAAAAAATTGTTCAGAAATATCGATCATGCTTCTGCTTTCATTGTGTGTTACTGTCCGCAGCCTGACACGAAATCTATAGGAGCTGCCGTATGACCTCCAGCTGTTCATAAATCTAACTTTTTATTTGCTGAACTATATAAAATGGAAAGTTGTTCTTTTTTCCATCACACAGGCTGGGCGTTTCTGCATTCAGACACACAGAAAGATGTGTTGCTGGTTATCATGTCGAGGACTAAATTTATATTAAAAAGGCTTTAAAATGTACTTTAGACAGGTGACAACATTGTTCCATGTGGATCAAGGCCTTAGCTGTGTCTCTCTCTGTAGATTTAGTGTTAAGTGGTTTCTGGGCAACTACACCGAAACTGAAACGCCATCCTGTTTGTAGCTGTCTGTTGTCATGAGCAGATCTACTTTCCATTTAAATGCAACTAAAGGTGGATTTGCTCTGTACGGATAAATGCAGTAAATGTATCAGGCCGCAATTCCACGAATGTGGAAATATTCCGCAGGTGTTTAACACCACCTGGAAGCAGACACATAAAAAGTGGGTCTGGAAAATGCTTTCCCCATGAACATGCTCCCCACAGATGCATTGTGGGAAATGTTCCATGGCTGCCTTATTTACTCCCTCCATCCAGAATCTGGCGGAGCTTGAATGGAACGCCTGGGCGCGGCCATCGGGGGCCGATTTAAAGCCACCCGGCCTGGTGCCGCAGAGTGAGAAGTAGAGCTTTTCTAAGTTCTCTAAGCACTTTCTCTCCCTGGGTTCTTCCGACCAGCTGTGCTCAGACCCCTGGGGTCAGAGGTAACCGGGCAGGTCCCGCGCACATGGTGGCAGACGGCGAGCCGCCTCGTGCTAGCAAGGCGGGCAGCGTGCGCGTTTGGATCACGTCCTGCTCCAGGCTCACCAGCGATGAGAGGCTTTGTGGTCTGCTAATAACTCAGCTCCACGGTTTTCATCAAAGTGAGTCATTTAGGAGAAGGTCTTTTTTTTGGTCCAGCTAGGAGGAATGGCCTACATGAACTGCTACTCAGCCTTCTGGTGGTGAGATGTTCAAGCGCCTCTTTTCCCTTGCAGACGGTAACACCAAGAAAGCAAGTCAAGGCGGGTCCTGTGTCTTCAGGAGTCCTGAGCCTGGAAGACAAGGGTCTGGCGCTGCCATATGCAAACGGCATGAGGGTGATGCTGCAGACGTCTTAGCCATTCCCATTGCTGTTACTGCGCCTTCTTGTTAGCACTGGCTAACAGGTCTGTTTTTGTTGTGTTAAATGGAGCTGCAGCATTAAGCTGTTTCTTGTCATTACGGGATGCTGTTATTTGGTTTAGTGTAAGACGCTATGAGTCTCGAGCACCCTCGCCCCCCGCCCTTGTCCCACAGGGACTGATTTCCGGTGTCCAGGCCTGTAGTGCAGAGCAGCTAACGCTTTTTATAGCTAGCTGATTTTAACTTGCCCCAACAACTGGTCATATAAGCCCACAGTGAGATGTGCGTGGCTCTAAGATGTATTCCCCTTGTGGTGCATTTCCTCTGTGATGCTGTTCTTGCCCTATGAGCCATGACCCCGCCGTTCTTGCCCCTTCTTGTCTCTTAATGCCCCTTTCTGCCCCTTCTTTGTGAAAGGGCTGGTAACTGTCCGCAGTCTCTGCGCGTTTCACACACCCTGAGTCGTGTGAGCCCCCAGGACAGTTTAATTGACCGACGCCTCATCATTTGTCGCCGTTGTCATGGTTGTGGCAGATCCACAAGCTATAAATTGCAAGTCTGCAGCCTGATTCCACCCCCAGGCAGCTGATTTAGGGAGTCGACCATTCAGCAGACAGCATTTGAGAAGTCTGTGCACGTTTTGTCAGAGGAACCCTGGCTGCCTTTGAGGGCTATGGGCTCCCTGGTGTGGGGGGTGTGGCTTTGTAACTCGCTCGCCCCGGCAGCCAGCCCCCTGGTGTTCGCCTGTGTCTCGGGCCGGCAGCTGACCCCCCCATCTCGTGCTGTACAGTCCGGCCAATGCTGCATTTGTAAGCCCTCTATTCGGGTCTCCCATAAACACTCGCTTCCTCTGGCTGGCAATCAGTCTACTCAGTCAAGCATCTGCAGGCCAGACATTCACCAGAAAACAGTGCAGATTAAAAGCAAATAAACAGACAAGCAAATAAGTAAAATTCATTTTAGCGCCGCCAATGAAAATTTCAAGCCAACTGGCCAAGGCTGCATCCATTATGGACCAAATATTACCTGGGCTCATTGGAGATGGTATTTACTTTGTGGGCCGGACCATGAAAAGTTAAAACTTCTAACAGACCCTCTGTGGTGTGACAGTGTACGGCTCATGCTACGCATTAGGTCACTCTTGGAGCAGTTTTCTAGTTTATTTCTCCATCTGTCACTGTCCCCCCCCCCCCAGTCCATTAAGACAGATGACAGTTTTGTGTTTGAAAATAAAGCTGCACAGTCACTTGGATGTTCTGGGTGAGGGAAACTACTTATGTTTCGCAGGATCCCAGGAGGGAAGCTTCCGGAGGCCATGTAACGCAAGCTGTCATTGTGAAATGCAGTTTTCTCTGGGCTGAATGTCTGTGTAGAGACCGGGTGGCCATCTAGATGACAGCCGGCCGGTCCCTCTACTCTTCCCCTGCCATTTGAATGAAATGTGTTTTGCTGTGGAAATGGAGAGAGAGAGGTTTCTCGGGATGGTGAAATGGCTCTCATTATGAAAGCATCACACCAGGGCAGTGATTCTCAACCCAGTGTTGAAGGACCCCTAGACAGTCCGCATTTTTGCTCCCTCCCAGCTCCCAACACACTTGACAACAAAACAATCAAGAATGAACCAAACAATCAAGAACTCATAAAACCTAGTGCAGGTGTTTTCTGACCTGGGAGGGAGCAAAAATTTGGACTATTTGGGGGTCCCCAAGGACCTGAGAAACACTGATCAAGTGAACAGGTCTGGTGTCAGATCCACAATGTTCAGCTAAAGCACATCGTTAATGTGAATGAATTAGGTACTGAACTTTGGATAAATTAGGATGTGCGTTCTTCTGTTGCCAGGCTGTTCCGATGGGTTTGCTGTGAACAAGTCTGCTAATAACCTGTACTCTCTCCAGCACCCTGAATCGCGCGCGGTGTTTCACTTTAGTCTGAGATGGAAGGAAAAAACTGAATGATTTTGGGGAGAAGAAAAGACTACTTTATCAAAAAGCTTTGCTGAGGGTAATTTGTCCCTTAGGTATAAAAGGTAATATGCATCAAAGGCTTAACAAAAGACAGAGTAAGACGAAAAACAACTGTGAATTTTAATGAAGAAAAAAGATTTATTTCTCTAACGTGCCTTTTTCATGCCCGGTTTTGGCCGTTCGTCTTTATTTTTCCCCCCTCCGTTCCTTTTCTTCGTTAGTGCCGAGTGAATTATGATACACATTATGTGCTCATTGTTCTTTGGTATCGGCAGTTGTGTTTCGCAATCGGAATAACCCAGGAAATTGGTTAATTTTGCATTAGTGCAAAGGATTTGGTTTCAGAGTTGTGGTATTTGCATGCAAAGAACCAGCTTTATTCAGCCCATCCATTCATCTTTCGACCGCTTATGCTGGACAGGGTTGTGGGGGTGGGGGGCACACCCTGGACACCCCGTCCACCACAGGGTACACACTCCCACACATTACAAATGATTTGAAAGATGCCAGTTAGCCAATCGGAATGTCTTTGGACTGAGGAGGCAGCTGGATCAGTACAGGGAGAACATGCAAACTCAACACACTCATTCAGACCCCCAAACTAACAAATGTGAACTAGAAATTCTAGGCCTCTCCCCCACCCCACAATATAATTGCATGTATTCAAGGGCCCCTGGTATCTGCCAGGGTGTCCGTGCTCCTCCGATGCCCCTGGATGTGGGGCAGCGGTGCTGACCACCCTTGTATTGCATCTTTATTTATTTTTCACACGTATTTTGGCCTTTTAATTCCCCTTGATGGTCTTCAATAATTTTCCAGCGAGCACGACGTCGGGGAGGATGACATCTACGACTGCGTGCCGTGTGATGATGACGGGGACGATATCTACGAGGACATCATCAAGGTGGAAGTCCGACAGCCCATGGTGAGGAAGCTCGCCTGCGTTGCAGATTTGGTGACAGCATCTCTAACTGCAGTCTAATCCCCCCCCACCCAAAGATATACTACACCTCTGGTATTTAGCATGACCTTTCCTCGGAAATGCAGCCCTGTTCTTTATTCGCTTCCCCAAAGGCACCTTGATGAAAAGATACACGTATTTGGCCCTAAATGGCCGACATTGAAATGCACATCCGAAGGGCATTATTAAAGCCAAGCGCCATTTCTGACATTATCTTTTGCTTCTTTCATCCGTCTTACCTCTCTCTCTATTCCTTTATGCTGCAGATAAGGTACATGCAGGTAAGCCCCCCCATCGTGTTGTGCATGTCGCAAACGCAGTGGGCGTGGCCAATGTCCTGACCCATGATTCAGCAGATCTGCGGTGCAATCCCCCACCCTTAAGAAAAAACTCTTATCATGGCAGCGGTGAAGTAACGAGAGCAGCAGGAAGTGTAGCGCTTACTGGGAGGAGTAGCTGTGGTCTGTGATGCCGTCAAGCATAGCTTTTCGGTGCTCCCCATGCTAGTGCTGGTGGGAAATGGTTTCCTCGGAGATCACAGAAGTCAACAATGTTGCTTAGAGCAGAACGGCAAACTGCGTGTGTGCGTGTGCCCATGTGTGTGTTTGTGTGTGTGCGTTTGTGTGTGTGCGTCTCTGTGTGTGTGTTTGTGTGTGTGCGTCTGTGTGTGTGTGTTTGTGTGTGTGCGTCTCTGTGTGTGTGGGTCATGGATATATTACATTGTCAGGAGCAGATATCTCCACAATGTGATAAAAACTTTGTATTTTGACACTGTGTGAACCATCTTTTCATTCCCCAATTTTAAAACTCAGTCCCTCAGTTTTATAAAAATCTGAATGAATGTAATCAAAAACTAAAAATGTTAAAAGTCTTGTGTTTTATTTGGTTACTTATGGTTAAGGTTATTCACTTAAGGTTGTCATTGTTGGGATTATGATATTTCCTGTAGAAATGAATGGCTGGTCCCCACAAAGATATGAATACAAACGTGTGTGTGTGTGTGTGTGTGTGTGTGTGTGTGTGTGAGAGAGAGAGAGTGAGTTTAATTAGCCTCCTGATTTTCACTGGACACATTCTTTATTCCTGTCTTCTCCTTCATTTGCACGCAAATATATCCTTGGTGACCTTCAATTTAACTGACAATCCAGCATCAAAATACGGACACAAGATGAAAACTGATAAGAAAGAAAAAGGTTTAGCGCTTTTCACTTCTATGAAAAGCAAGAAAAACTGCGTTTGTCTTGTGGGCTCTTTCAAAAATGTTTCCACAGGACGGTTAATCACGTTCTTGCACAGTGACACAGACACACAGGGCTTGGCTCTCCATTTATTGCTGGGACATGGTAACCATTTCAGGGAGGTGACAGGATGATCAGATACTTCAGGAAACTCCTACGCTCATGCAGCGGAGTGTCACTTTTTCCCCTGAAGTCTGTCTGGTGTAACGCTTTGAAATTAGCGACAGATTGCAGCTATCATTTAATAGCTTTATTCAATTATAAACAAACTTGTTTTTCTTGGTTTTTTAAAAAACGCTTTAAAACTTTTCCAGATGGGCCCAGTGCCTTAAGAAACTGATTTTAAAGACTTTCCAGTGCTCTTTGATCTCTGTAACGGCAGTTTGTTCTCATTTATTTTAATTTATTCAAATGAAATCTCAATGTTCTAAAACAATCATTGGATTTTTCAGGAGTCGCTGTTACTTACGAAATGCCTGCTGTTTTTGCTTTGTTTTTTTGTTTTTTTGCATTAGGGCATAACGTGATGTTTGGTTCTGCTGGCATTGATAACAATGAGTTGGTCTTAGCACAGGCCAATGTTTTTGATTAATTTATTTTGCTTCATTCTCCCTGTGTCCTCTTAATGAATTGTTAAATGATGTCATTTGATGTCTGAAATGTTCTTAGATCTTTAGTATAAGCATGCCCTGAATGCTGTTACCTTTCAGAGACAGATGCCCTTGGGTACAGATCATTGCATATCTAAAAGCATTGAAAGACACTCTGTCTTTTCTATAGTTTACCACTTACGTGCCAGTGCTTAAGCTTTTTGTGGCCTTCTCTGTTTCCCAGGGCTCTTCTGAAAGCCATCACGACTTAAATGATTGACCAAAGTAACCCCTGATGATCTGGCAGATTTGTCCAAAGATGGTTAATTTCTTCGTTTGTCTTTGCCGTTTTTTCTATTGCACGGAACAGAAGATGGGCATGTCAGAGGAGGATAAACGGAACTGCTGTTTGGTGGAAATTCGCGAAACGGAAGCAAAGTATTACAAGACACTGGAAGACATTGAGAAGGTAATGAATCCACCGTCTGCCTCGGCGATAGCTCAGCGACAGCGTGAGGGTGTGAGATGCAGCTCTACGCAGTTCAAGGAGGGCAAGACGTGGAAACATTTATGTCTCATGATACTCAAGGATGATCGTGGACTCCTTTGATCTACCTAGAGAAATAGCACGATTTCTAAAAATGATGCTTGTGAAGTATCCAACATTTGTTCAGCATCCCAGCCTAGTTAGTGGTTTGCTTGGACTGGGATAGTCTATATATGACTGACAGTTTGGCAGATTTAAATGGCCATTGCACTTAGTTTTGGAGTTTAAGAGGTCTGAGGCTTGGAAATGTGGTGAAGAGGACTCAAATATGAAGAAGTCAGAGGATTTATTATTCATATTTAACATTGAATTTATAGCGACTGTAAATCGTAGTGAGAGTTTTTGCTTTAGGGAATCCTTAAACTAGCAGGGTGATCTGTTATTATAAGTCAGAATAGGATTATGGTTGCCATAACAACATGCCATAACCTCTTGGAATAAAGGCGTCAAAAGCAGGCTTGTCAGACTTGAGTCCTCACTGGCCACATGTCGGTCTGCAGTTCTTTCTTTTTTTTTTTTTTCTACGAAGAATCGCCTCTTAATTGCTTCTGCAAAGTAATTATTTTGATGGAAAGTCACCACACCTGCTGCTTCAGGTGCAAGCCTGGCACTAATTAAAAAAGTATTTTCGTTCGACCGGGTTTTGGGGCATCGGGGCTCGAGTTTGACGTTTTCGAGCGTGTCCGCCTCTTCAGCCTCAGACTGCGTCTGCGTGCTTTGCTCTCTGGGGGAGCCTCACGTGTTGTTTCAGTATTGCCTTATTTTCATTGCAGAATTATATGATTCCACTGAAGCAAGTCTTAAGTCCACAAGATATGGAAGCCATTTTTGTTAACCTGGAGGTGAGTAGTGCAGTCATTCTTTGTTTGTTGGCTGTGAGGCTGCGTTTTGGTGGCATGTTTTGTGTGGTTATGGGTGCTGAGTTGTTTCCCCTAGGATGTGATCAAGGTCCACTTCTCCTTACTGAGGACCATTGAAACAAACATTCTGGCTGGAGGAAACGGCCTGGGTCAGATCTTCTTGGACTTCAAGGAGAGGTGAGTGTTCCAGTGAACAGTCCGCTATTGGTGATGAGGTCTGAGAAACGGTGTGTATATCCCACCTCCCCCCCCCCATCACCAGGCAGGTTAATGCGGTAAGGATGGCAGAAGGCAAGAATCCCAGTAGAATGATCATTGTGCCTGCTGTTCTGCCATGCTGCGCCCCATCTCACACACCGCATAAATCTAACATTAATGTCTGAGGCTCTGTGGATAATTTCAAGGCAGCGGGTGTGAAACTGCAGAGTCATGCTGGCTCCCCGCACGTATCTGTCGAGCAGGGCGTACCATGCCAGGTGCTGGCAGCCCAGGAAGAGGAAGCAATGTGTCAGTCTATATGCTTAGGCAGAAAGGTGTAGCAATTATGGGAAGGCTCGGGCACACCTGTGGGCAAATCCTCGTGCCCTGTCTGGCTCCTTTTGCAGGCCCTTCAAACAGGGGCTCTTCCCCTGAGCTTTTGTGCAGCATGTAGCTGTGAGTGAAGTAGGGGGTGGGAGTGCATTTCAAGTGTCTGTCAACGACATCGCACGCACACCAAGGCCCCAGGCCCTGTGCTGACGCAGATAAGCAAAGACACGGCCCTCGGGGGTGTGCGAACAGCAGCGCGTGTGCAAGAGACTCAGCGCTGTCCCGGGTCAGAATCACAACACTCACACTGCACGCAGCGGCACGTGGAACGTTCCGGGCCCTGGACCTGCCTGGCAGGAAGACGGCAAACACGGCGGCCTAGATCCGAAGAGGAGCTTTATACCTACAGAGTTTATATCTGTATGTCTGGTTCAGCGCGTTAGGACACTGTGCCTATGATCAGTAGGTCACTGGTTCAAATCCCAAGGTCAGCAGAGTGGTTTCACCATTGGGCTCTGGCACAAGTTCTTAACCCCCATATTAGACCCAGGACCATCTGACCCTGCCTTCAGTTGTACATCACTTTGGATAAAAGCATCTGCTAAATAAAGTAATTATCTCACTGATTAGTGAGCAGTTTCTCCCCAAAGCTGATTATAATTACAGCGTTTCCCTTTTCATTGAAATGGACGGTGGCTTGGCCACACCTGCCGTCTCCAATTATGTCAGAAGGAGCAAGAAAACCCTGAAAGATTAAAAGCTTAGTGATCAAGGAGAGATGAGCCCAGCTGTGCTGCCCTCCACATCTAATCTCATGCTTTTACACAGACTAAGCACTTCTTCCAAGAAAATCTTTGTTACTATTGTTGCGGTTATTTCTATGGTTTCACATTTACCTTCTTCAGGTGTATTGCATGCTATTGACACAGAATTCCAAGTCTAATTAAAAATTGATTTACTTTCCCCCCACAGTTCATGCATTTTTTCCATCATTTATGATTTATATTTGTGCAGGTTATAAAACATTTTGTTCACATTTTGTTTTATATCCATTACATAATGAAAATTAAAAAATTCAAAGCCTTAAGCTTTTCCCATAATAATATTTCTTTTTATTGCTGGGGGGGCAGCTTGAGTGTGGGCCTCCTGAGGCCCATCAGAACTCCCTGAGGTCTTCATGGAGATTTCTGGAAATCTGTCCTGCTTAATTTTCTCACGGGTGGCTCACGCTGGTTCGGTAACGGGGGGGAGCTGAACATTAAGCCCATCTGTCTTGTTCTCCTTCCCTCACACTCACTTCATTCCACTGCCTCTCTTCCACTTCTCTTTAACGGTGGGTGGGCCAGTTGTGCAACACGCTCCAATCCCAGTCCCACATGTTATGACAAGCTCAGCCCCGACCACGTCTGAAGGTAATTCCTTGTGTGTATAAATAATCTTCACCACCGTGGGCTCCAATAAGATATACCTACCCCATTCCGGCTGCTGTGTATGGAAGTACAGACAGGAAGTCTCCCTTGCCTATCTGTGTCATACGGGAATTCTTAGCACAACCCATCGACATCTTTAGGTCCGATCACTCTGGGCTATAGCCCCATGTATTTTAAGCCTAGCCCCAAATATTTTAGGCCCGATGGCCTAATCATCCTTCAAAAAAAAACAAAGGTGAGCCCCAGGTAAACTTGACTTAACCCCTGATCTTTTCAACAGGTATAAATGCCCCTTGCACAACTCCATATCGCTGAGGAGTTTAAAAAAATTTGCCAAAAATGTGGAGTCTAAAATGTGGACTGTCTAGGTTTTCCCGAGATCTGTTTTAAGAAATGATTATGTCGGTCACTTGTTTGCCTGCCATCTTCCTTGAGTCACGTGGATTGTAGTTGGGTCAAATCAGGCAGGGTCCAAAATTCAAGGCTTCAGAAGTGAGAGTGTTACGTACCCATGTCGGAATTTCAGCCCTTTCCAACTTCAAATTCACTGTGCTAACGTCATATTCTACAGCGCATGAATCACCAAGAATCTAAGCGTCGCTCCAGTCACATGGCTTCGATTTAAGCCTGTCGGAGATTATGTTGGGTGCGCAGTGATGGTGAAGGGCCTTCTTCCTCTGGGAGTGTAAGACACGAGGATGCATTTAACAAAAGGGTTATGCGGGATTAGATGGATGATCTGCAGAATCCATTTGAAACTAGTCAATCATTTATATGAAGTGCTTCAAAACATGAAGCTGGTCTCCAACAAATTCACGGTGTCTGGAAACTCGGTCCCATCCTGGACCATCTGTGTTGGACCTACAAGTCCTGACATCCTTCACAGATTGTTGCAGACTGAGGAGTGGTTTTTCTATAATTATGGCATGTAGAATGTATAATTATCTGTACTTATACTAGTGACAGTATTGTAACAGCTGGATTTTGAAATTCTCAGCCTCTCTTCACTCTTTCATAACATGGAATATTAAGGATATATAACATGAGAGGGGTGGGGTGTGGCCCTTTGTAACAATAAGGATGGAAATGTCCTTTGATGTCAAAGAGTCAATTTCTTTGCAAGACCAAAGCACAGTTCATTGGTTGTGCTAAATTTAATATAGTTTCCGTCTCAAAACCATGGAAACCATCTGGTGATGATCACAATGAGTTTAATATCATTTTGGTTGGATTTCCCCTTTAATTATTCCCTTTTAAGATATACAGTGTTGCATTTTTCCCTTTTTATTATATGGGTTAAGCTTTTATAATATAATTTGGTTGGCTGCAGTTTTTTCCAGTCTTCTTCCAGTCGTCGTCTGACTCTTCTGATTATCGGATCTTCTTTAATTTAATTTGGCCGCTGTCTTGCCCTCATCCGCACGCCAATGGAGGAATGAGGAGACAAAAGCGAGGTTTTAGCAAGGATCAGATTTGCAGCCGTCCATGGAGAGTCCCAGCCCTCGCATGTGCTCCTGAGGTTTAATTACATTTGCTACCATCACCAAAAGGTCCCCCTGACCTTTACAATAACGGGTTTTGGGGAGAAGAAAAAAAAATTAATAAAAAGCTTTTGGGGCGAAACGTGAGCCAGAGCAGTGAAAGAAATGTCAGCACTCGATCGCGCATGGCGGAGAGTTTTAAAAAAAACAAAACTATTACCAAATGATGTGAGACTTTTGGATCTCAGGTGGATGGGGAGTCTTTCAGGGTGGGATTGTCCATTTGCATCTGGCCACCTTGAGTCAGTATAAGACCACTAGCTATGCTGTGAACTGTTTGATCTCCATTTCCACGGTGCAGGGTGCTTGGGGTGAAAGGCCCTTGATGGTGTGTCAAGCTCAGATTACCACTTTAGGGCTTTTCATCTAGGGTTTTGTCGAAGGATTTTCCTGTCGTTCAGCGCTTGTGCACGGGGGCAGGTGGGTGTTTTGGTGGCTTTTAAGATTATGGGTTTTTTTGTGCAACTTTAGGAATGGCTCTGTTATTCCTAGTGACAGAGAACTGAATTAAAAAAATATATTTACATCCCAGTGCCAGAGCTCAGGACCCCGAGGGGGCAGTCTCTCACTTAACGAATCCCGAGCCTCTTTTTCACACCTCATCTCACCACCGCCCCGGCAAGTGAGTCGCACATGCGACTCGAAGAACCATAGGGACAATTTGAACCCCCTCCCCCTGCCCGCAATGTGTGCAGATCTGTTTGTCAGAGTGTGGCACAGCTTTATAGCGGTGCCCCCCACAGGCAGTGGAGTGCGCTACGCCCTGAAGCCTAGTGACGCGACATGGCAGCTTGCACTATGGAGGGAACTCTCTTCGTAAATGCAGAGCCTTTAAAGCACGCCTTCAACCGTCGCGGTTTTCAAACAGCCGTGGTTTTCAAACAGCCGTTTATGTGTTTCGCGGGATTTCATTGTTAGAAGACGTCTATCTGGAGCAAAGCTGTGTCAGAGAGTGGATTAAATGCTCATCTCAGCGATCCCGGCGTCGCCGGTTGATGAGGGTGGAACAGTCCCACTTGTGGTTGTGTCGTTGATCATTCTGCGCGGTGCAGCTAGTGCTGAAGCGGAAAGTTAACGTTGTGATATAACCTACAGATTTTTTTTTCCTCTCTTCCGGCTACAATATTACAAATCTTCAGTATCCAGTTTGACTTTTACCACCGATACCTCTTGCATCAACTCATGTTCCACTTCTCCAAAGCTGCCGTCCTTTAGAGCTGTTCTGTGAGTAAGAACCCTTTAAAAGACGCTGCAGAGAGCTGCCTTCTGCAAGGGTCCTTTAAAAGATGCTGAGGAGAACATACTGTGCAGAGATCCTTAAAAAAATCTTCGAGAACCCTTACTCTGCTACTGCAGTCCAGAGATTGCAGTAACGACTTCAAAACGCATCTTAAATGGCTTTCCCAGCCCGGAGCCACAGAAAGCTGGTTCTCAGTCGGCCGCTTGCTGTTTAATTACAGACTTGGCGCAGTTTACGTGTAATCATCTGTTTTGTTTGGAGAACATGGTGGAATGGGCTGGAGGGATATAGGAAGCAATTTTTCACCAGGGGGAAAAAAACATTACTGGTTTAATGCTTCTGCACTTGTTAAAAATAACAACATGGCCAGCATGTGTCCGCCCCTTTCTGCTCTCAGGGTTACACTGCCGAGGGAGGGATAGAGTGCATCCCACAGTTTGTGGCCCCTCAACCTCCTCCCTTCTTCTGTTGACTTGTGTTGATGTAATCAAGGGAATATGCTTTTGGAGCAGGTGCATTTCATCCTGCATTCCCAGCCCACACCACAAAGACTTGCTCCTTCTCATCTCCAGGGAGTTTATACTCACATACCACCCTTAATGAAAGCCCCTTTCCAGTCTGGGAATTAGGGGCGATTCTAGGATTTTGTAAGGGGTAGGGCATAAAAGGGACCATAATTCGGTCAGAGGGGGCAACTTTATCATTAGCCAATGATATGTTCTGAAACGGTGAGTGACAGGAGACGGGGCACTTATGAGGCCAATTAGCATTCACCTGAGGGCAGGGCCCCTGTGGCCCTGCCCCCCATATACGACCCTGGCAGGGACAGGGACCAAATTGATCACTGTATCAGCAGGACTCTGCACCACCGGGTAGCAGCAGGTCAGATCCCCCCCACTGTCAAGCGTAACGTAACGTACTGCTGGCTGCTTGAGTCAGCCATTTTAATTAGCTGTAGCATTAGCTTCCCGCATGACTAATCAAGCCATTGACCTGAGTTCCGATTTGGAAACAGGAAAAGTGGGAGTTTATTGAAAGTTATTTTTTAAAATACATTTATTTATTTATCAGATGCTTTTGTCTGAAGTGACATACAAGTGAGCATCAGAGAGTGGGGTCAGCCAGGGTGGCTGAAATAATTGGGGTCAAGGACCTTGCTCCAGGGCCCAACGGTAAAATCACTCTTTCAGGCATAGGATTTGAACAGGAAACCTTCTAATCAGAGAAAAAAATAGGATAAACTTTCATTATTCAGGTGCATGTGCCAAAGAGGTGGATCTATAAGCCAATTGTTCTGTTTTGCAGATAAGGTATGTTCTTGTGCCTTCTGGCAGTTAAATTCTGTTTTAACTCAACTTTTTTTTAATGCTCTCATGCATCTTCATCCCCCACAACCCCACGGTGAAAATGCAAATTCTACTCAGTATTCACATGAGCCCTGCATGCAAACCCCAGGTCAGCACAGCCTTAGCAGAAGAAGAGTGATGCGAGTCGGTGCAAGGCAAATTCAGTTTTGAGTAGGTGCAATCTGAAGCGAGCGCCTTCTTGGGGTACATTTCAGGTCATAACATTACGCTGGAGAGTTAATGCTGCATCTCTCATTCATGCCGTTAACGTAACTCCAACATTGGACTCCTGAGATGTTGAAGCATACCCATTTGTTAAATTAATGTCGGACTGTGTGTTTTGTGCCAGTATATTCCTTTTCCAGCTGTGAATGATAATGGTTTGCACTAAAAGTTGCCCCGGCTGCGATCCAGCCATTTTCCTTGATATAAAGACCTTCATGTTCAATTACGTTGTGCATGTGTGTCATTATCGCTGATCTCTGACATTATCTGTAACCCCCAAAGCCGTTAGCCAGTGGCCCGCGGGGCTGAGCAAAGTTACACATAATTAAAACGACCTCTTGTTAATCGTTATCAACTCCCTCTTCTGAAGAGCATAATGCAATCTTTTAAAAAGGGAAGGGCAAGCGACATGGCTGTATTCGCTCCCCATCAGCCGGTTAGCGTGACGGCAGCAGTAGGGCAGAATGGTGAATGCTGTGCCACCCAGGTAGTTTCCGAGGTGTGTTCTGCTCTTCCGGGTCACGGTTTTAACCGTGTTTTGCCTCTGACGATCCCATGGAATTCCAGAAGTGTCCTCACCGTCACGCACAGGACACTTTTTTGCAACAGCTTCATTCCAGCAGCAGTCAGGCTGAAGCTGGCTAAGGACATTCAGGATGGGGAGAAGCCTGAGAACCTCTCAGTCCCACCTCGGTGTCAATCAGACTACACTCATCATTCTATCACCCTGTTTATCTTTCCCTCATGTCACTGTATAATGAAACTTGAATAGTCTAGTTGTTGTTTTTTTTGTTGCCAGTTTTTAAATCTCGATAGAGAGAACAGTGCAGGAATTCTAAGGTACTGGCACCTCTCTTCCTGTACATACGGCAAATGGAAAATAAAGTCACGACAATTCACCTCACCCCCCCCACCCCCCACCCCCCGAGGCAGGAGAAAAGCATAACGATAAAGCAAATATTAAAACTGCAATTCGGCAGGCGCTTGTCACGATTTGTCACACATTAGTTCATATGCAAATTTTCCCATTCCCTTATTTATTCATGAAGTAGTTCAGCTAGCGCATGTGGAACTTTTCCCGGGAGTGAGAGACGCAATAAACATCCTCACACCCAATAACGAGAATTTCACATGGATTTAGAGCCGACAGAGGCAGGTCCATCCTCTTAAATAAAATATTTATGCACTTGATGACTTGGGTCTGCTGTCATAGCTCCTTGGGGTTTTAATTTTAGTTTTTAAATGAAACCGTTCGCCAAGTGGCCACATGGATCTCAGTAGGGCTGCCTCGCTTTGTGTACATCCCCCCCAAAACGACATGTTCTCGATTTTGCAAGTCGGGATGTGCCTGTCTCCAAAGTATATCCTGGGCCATGAGCGTCAATAAATATTTGTACCCACCCCCAACCAGGCTTCTGATCTACGGCCAGTACTGCAGCCACATGGAGAACGCACAGAAGACTCTCGATGAGCTCATCGCCACGCGGGAGGACATCAGGGTAAAAGTGGAGGTAAATTAACCTGAATAAATGCATAAAGTTTCCTGCGCAGCAGCATTAGCCTCTGACCGTGCGCTCAGATGTTGTTCTCCCACAGCAGCAGGTAGGTGGCGCACTGTAGCGCAATGGCCACCCGCTCATCTCCCTCAAAGGGGGAGCCCCATCTGGCAGGGTAGTCTGGGTTGGCTTGCTGATTCAGATCATAACTGACATTGCTGGCGCATTACCCAAGTACCCCGGGAGCTTTTAGGGGGGGGGGGGATGTTGTGTGCTTTTTCTTGGTGCTAGATCAGGTGTACTGTGCTCTTGATGAACCTGCCCGTCCCCCTCACCACACACAGCTAAGCTCAGTTGATTAGAGGCCCTGACACTTTAGAGAAGATTACAAGCCATTTGCTAGAGCTCATCCCCTTGGATCCGTTAACAAATTAAGATGATTATCTGTTTATCGGAGATGCGGAAAGCAGACATTGCTATCCACACAACAGAAGCATTTCATTTTAAACTGGATTAAACTGGATTAGAATAAGAATCATTCCTTCGGGACAAAGACATCAATGCTGGTTATCTTGGCTAAAGATAATCAAATTGCTGCTCAGAGCACAGTGGCTGTGTATGATATGATTACTGTTCTTTCTAGAGCATTAGGAGACTGTTGCTATTGTTTTGTGAGCAAGGGATTAATTGTTGGTTTCAACATGCACTGAAGGTGAGGGAATAATATTGAGTGAGGATGTTCTGTGAAGGAACTGTAAAAATGACCTTTCAGTCACATGGAAATACACTGTGAAACAGTGGTGCAAATGACCTGTGAGTCACATAGGAATGTATTATGAAGGAAAGTTACAAATTACTTGTTAGCCATATAGGAATACACTGTGAAGGAGTGGTATAAAGGATCTGTCATGTCGGAATGTACTGTGAAAGAGTGGCACAAAATATCTGTCAGTTACATAGGGATTCACTGTGAAGGAGTGGTATACAGGATATGTCATGTCGGAATGCACTGTGAAGGAGTGGTACAGATGACATTTTAGTCATGTAGGGATTCACTGTAAAGGAGTGGTACAAAGGTCCTGTCAGTCAGATGGGCATGCACTGTGAAAGTAAAGGAACAACAGAGAGCGGCTTTCTTTTCTTACAGGAGTGCACTATGAAGGTTCAGGAAGGAAAATTCAAGCTGCAAGATCTACTGGTGGTGCCCATGCAGAGGGTTCTCAAGTATCACCTTCTGCTAAAGGTAATCCTACCAACCGCAGCCTCACACCTCGAGCCGCAACCAGTGCAGCACCGTAGCTGCCAAACACAGCAGAACTCTGCAATAAAATCCTACGCAAGTAAAACATCTGTGTGTCCTTCTGGCATCCTATCTTCATTCCAAAAACAGAGCATTTATTAATACCAATATTGGTATAGCTCACCAGAGAGAGTTTTTGTATGAGATTAATTCTCTCGTTTTGCAGTCACACAGCATTTTCCCTCCAAACTTCACAGCCGTGTTTACAAAACACAGATCAAACACATGGCGCATTTCGGCTCGTTAGGCAATCGTGAGTCGGTTGCTCACGGAATCCCTTTAATGGCAGTCATGCATTAAACGAGCTTGTACACAGCGTGATACATGACGGCATGACTGATTTATGAAATTCCTCAATGATTTACGGACGGTAGCCCACAGCGGATGCAGTGAGCCAGAACTGGTATCGACTGGACATCCGGTCCAGACGGTCTGCTCTGAGCAAATGCCTGTAAACAGCAATTGTTTAATTGTGTTCTGTGTATAATATTTTGTTTGTCTGGGTGAATGCCCCCAACTCCCTACCAGGATGGATGCATCACAGCTAAGGGAATTTGACTGTTGGGGGGTAAGGTGGGGTTGGGGAAGGGAGGATTGGCACTGCACCCATCACAGCCACGATTTGGGCACGGAGCCCGGATGTCTCTGGTCCAGTGAGCTCCACGCTTCACGGGACTCAGAACGGCTAACCAACGTCACAGACATTAACGGCTAGACAGAGCAGGGCATGTTATCTTCATCAAGAGCATGCAGACAAAACAATAGACATGGATACGTTACTGCATGGACACAAGCTGAATGAAGATGTTTTCCACGCTCATCTTTTGTACATAGGAAGAGGAAGAAGAGGAAATGCTCACACCATTATTCATATTATCATATGTTTCCTGTGAATTTACACACTTTCAAAATGAGGTGTTTTTAAAAGGATCCCTTTGTCCAGAACTTTAAAGTCTCACGATGCAGCTATTTAGTAGGAGTTTGTCATTTTTTTAAACGTTTGATGGGAAATTTACATGACACCCTCACAACCACCACCTCTTATGCCTCTAAACAAACTCAGTAAAGTGCATTTTATTTTGAGAACTCAAGTACACTCATAAACTGTTTTGCCTTTTTAGATGTTCTTGACATTGCACCATCCATGTTATTGTTCCCCGGCTTTTTGATGTCCTGTGTGTGTGTGTGTGTGTGTGTGTGTTGGCGGGGGGGTGCATGGGAAGTCCAAGATGAAGCTTTCCTGTGAGTGGAAACATTTCCTTTGTTGCGAGACCAAATCCACAGGGTCTGCAGGGCGAGCGATCACATGTAATGCATATAATGTCCTGTACTGGCTGTGTACTGGCTTACAGTGAATAGTGGAAGACCAAAGGTATTTATGCATTA
>JAAGVU020000113.1:4296203-4308330 GCA_011763525.2 Mormyrus iriodes
TAATGCATATAATGTCCTGTACTGGCTGTGTACTGGCTTACAGTGAATAGTGGAAGACCAAAGGTATTTATGCATTACTGGGAAACTCTTAGTGTTTCTCAATACTAGGAACGCAAAGATGGTACTTGTGGTCTTGGCAAGAGCAGTCTTGCTAACTTGCCTCCCAGGAATGAACTTGGGGCGCAATGAATCGTGAGATTGGTCTCGTTCGGCAAGGATGCAACCGATGTCTCCTTCATATGTGAGCCGGGAAAAGACCGACATCCTGGGATTTTTACCGGCCTCTACATTTCTGTTCTTGAGTGTACTGAAGAACAGTATTGGAACTGGTCTTTGGCAATGGAAGGTGACATAAAACAGGTACACCGGAACACAAGTACGTTCAAGTATGTATATTGAGAAACACCCCCTGTCTCCTCCACCTCAGGAGCTGTTGAGTCATTCTGCGGACAGGCCGGAGCGGCAGCAGCTAAAGGAGGCACTGGAGGCCATGCAGGTAGGTCTGGGCTTGATGTCCTCAGCAGGTAGAGCCACGATCTCCTGTCGTGTCGACAAAAGCGGCCCTCCTGTTGAGCAGTCGGAACCCTGACCCTTTGACCCCACTGCTGTCAGTCTTGAATTCCAAACTGTGCATTCCCTGCTGCTGGTGATGTAAAAACATAAACTCCAAGATGTTACTTTGGCTTAAACAGTCATACATCACACTGTTGTTAAGATACTTCCTGTTTGCAGGACCTGGCCATGTACATAAATGAGGTGAAAAGGGACAATGAGACTTTGAAGAAGATCAGTGAATTTCAGAGTTCCATAGAAAATTTAGTAAGTATGGTGTCCCCACCCACCCCCCCCGAAAAAAGACTGCACACTACAGGCCTGAAAATTGTTTCTCTGATGCCTGTCGACTGTACAGCTTATAAGCAAGACAGCAGGCATAAAAAATATGCAAATCATTTTACAGATGCAGATGGAACCCCCAGCACTTTGCAAATTAACCTTCTGTCGATGTCTTCATTTCGGGTTGTGACGTGGGTGGGGGGGGCGCTATCAGTACCTTTTTGTCTACAGGCAGAAAATTATTCCCCAGCCCAAAATGTGTCTACTTGCAGTGCGTCAGCAATTAAAAGAGACTTAGTAGGCTATTTTCGTTTGCTCACACTTTTTTTGTTGCCCTCTGTTCCACGTCAGCATTTTAGAGATTAGAAGGCAACACTTCCCAAGCTATTCTCTGCTTTCCTTAAATTGCATGAAGAACATCACCATTTTAGTTTGAAAGAGATGCCAGCTCTCGGTCTCGGTTCAGACAGTCCCTTGGCTTAATGTACTGTGTTGTATGGTTCTGGGTTTCTGGGTCAAGATTTTATGCTTCCTGCCCACGATTGCAGGGAACTGAGTACATCTCTCTCTGCCCGCACAGCAAGTGAAACTGGAGGAGTATGGGAGACCGAAGATAGATGGAGAGCTAAAGGTCTGCTCTGTGGTGAATCGAACCAAGCAAGATAGGTCAGTACACGCTTGGGCATCAAAAGGGGGTCAAGAAGAGAATGTGAAGCATTGCAAAAATGTCTTGCTATCTACGAGTAGAATATGGTGGGTTTTTTTTCCTTTGGATTTTTGGTGTTTCCACTGCACATTCCTAGGTCAGTGTTGTTTGTTCTGTGAAGCTCCATACCAACCAGTTGGCAGAAAAGCTCAAGCAATGATGGGTGTCGATGTGTTGAGGGTGTCATGTGTAGTAGGTGAGCAGGTAGATGGATCACCTGTGGGATCAACAGGCTGTGACACGTGTGTGTTTGAAACTGTTATCCCTTGCAGGGACTGTTGTGAGATATTGTGTCTTCCTCAACTCTGTTTAGTCAGAAACATGCATGAAGTTTAACAAATGAAGGCTCAACTTTGCCCGAAACGTCTCACCACCTCTGCTGCTTCCTCTTCCAGGTATATTTTCCTGTTCGATAAAGTGGTCATCGTCTGCAAGCGCCGAGGGTACAGCTACGAGCTAAAGGAGATCATCGAGCTCCAATCATACAAGATGTCCGACGACCCCATGAACAACAGAGACATGAAGAAGGTGAGCTGTTGACAACTAGCAAATGATTTTACACTCAAGCTTCCCATGAAATGTATTATATCTCTTAGATTTGCTGTACTGACGTGTTGAAAAATGCATGAGAAATCAGATTTTTTTTTTGAAGTGTCAAAAAAATCTGATTTGATTTTTATGTTTCTGCGGTGATGTTAACACAGAAAAAGAGCTTTGGCTCGGCAGAAAGCCACTTTCCCCTGCATCTTTTCCTCAACTTGCCATTCTCTGTCATAACATGCATGTGTAACTGGGTCTCTCTCTCCATTTCCTTCTGCATGCTTAACAGCCAAGTGGAAAGATGGTAAGCTGATGCAAAACTTATTCAAAAATCAATGGTTTCTCATGGCACAGCCTGTTGTCCTCTTGTGTACTTCCTTCATTATGGATGGCCTGCTCTCATGTTCCTGCTCCTTTCCTACACCACTCTCCCCATGCTTCAGTGGTCCTACGGGTTCTACCTGATCCACCTGCAGGGGAAACAAGGCTTCCAGTTCTTCTGCAAAACAGAGGACACCAAGAGGAAGTGGATGGAGCAGTTTGAGATGGCTATGTGAGTAAGGAGAGGAACGTGTCCCATGTGACACCCCCCCCACACACACACACATACTGATTCTGCATCAAAAAAAGGATTCTTGTTGAGTGTCACTAATGTCTTCTGTATTCACCTTTCCAACAGATCCAACATAAAGCCAGAACGAGCGACCGCCAACCAACACAACTTCCAGATGCACACATTTGAGAAGAACACCAACTGCAGAGCCTGCAAGATGCTTCTAAGGTGCCTGCCATTATGCCGACACGCATTTCTGTTTATAACCTGCTCACCAGGACCGTGCGTGTTCCAAGCTAAAAATTAAACTTGATCATGTTCACAAGGTGAATCATTATTAGCATGGTTACGCTTCTGTCTGGGTCCCCCACAGTGTGTCGGTCATGGCTGACCAGTTTTTTTACTGGTTTCACAGAGGTGTCTTCTACCAGGGATACTACTGTTCCAGGTGTGGGACTGGTGCTCACAAGGAGTGTCTGGAGGTCATCACCATTTGTAGAATTAGTAAGTCATGAACCAAATACAGTCTTTGAGTTATGAACCCTTCTGTTGTTTTGCAAAGCCTGGCTTACCAACAGTACCTTTGCTCTTAATTCTTAATTTCAGATCCTCATGATTCGGTGAGTGCACTTGGACCTTAATCATTAACCAGTTCCCTAGTTGGCCTGTGGTACCTATTTGGTAATAAAATCCTGTTTATGTTTTTGAAATAGAAGCAAAGTAATTATGAAATATGTGCTTCCTCCTCTTGGAGTTTCTGCATAAAATCTCCGAATGTTTTGTTTTATAAAATAATGCCTTAAATGGAAAGTTTTTATTTTGCAGGAACCTGGACCACTGGCATCAGGTAAATAATAATGCTAGTCACTGTGTAAACTTGTTCAAGATTTCTAGCACCTTTTGTCTAGTAATTTAATGTAATCTGAGTGTATATAATCAGTACTGATGATGCCAGTGTTTACCAATTACCAAACATCTTTGTCACCAGGAATCGGTGAATCAAATCTGTGAGCGAATATGGCTCTTTACTGCCATCTGGTGGTTGAAAAAGAAATTCAGTGTTTGAATAGAAATCAAATTATCAAACCATGGGTGGCGCTGGCTAAGTGGGTAGCAGTGTGGCCACAACTCTAGCATGTTTGCATGTTCTCCCCACGTTGCCTGGACTGGCATCCCATCCAGCGTGTTTGCATGTTCTCCCCACGTCGCCTGGACTGGCATCCCATCCAGGGTGTTTGCATGTTCTCCCCACGTCGCCTGGACTGGCATCCCGTCCAGCGTGTTTGCATGTTCTCCCCATGTCGCCTGGACTGGCATCCCGTCCAGGGTGTGTGGCTGTCTTGCTCCAGCTCCCAGACCCACGACCCTGAAATCTATTTGGAAGATGGGTGCATAATACGTCCAAAACAAATGCTACTCAAAATGTAAAAATATCACAAGGATTTCTCTTCTATTGCACTTGTATTGCGTAATTTTGTGTTAGTTTTGGCTAAACTGTGATTCTGTGGAATACTTTCACAATTTTTCTTAAGTTTGATACAAATTACCTTCCCAAAAAAGGCATACGTCTTTCCCATTTCTGTGTCAAGGTCCAAAGATGGTGGCAGTTCGGAATTACCATGGGATTCCTGCCCCTTCAGGAAAGTTGCCTCTGTCTTTCCAGTCAGGTGATGTCATCGAGCTGCTGAAGGGTGACCCCGATACCTCATGGTGGGAGGTAGAGTCCCAGTCTCGCCTTAACTCCCACATGCACACACAGCTTTCGCAGCTCATTCAAGGCTGGCTGTATAAATGCTCCCAGTAGGCTATAACATGTTTCCACTCTAACAAAAAAAAATGAGTTCACTCAACTCTTTTTAATAGCATTACTAAAATTAAATGTCTTATTCCCAGGGAAGACTGATCCAGAATCAGAAGAGCGGCTTTTTCCCCAGTTCCTTTGTAAAACCGTGTCTCGATCCAAAGGTAAGCTGACCACTCACTTCATCCTGCATGGAAAAGACTGGCTTCATAGAACCATGACAAGTCATGTCTGCCTTGCTGTGACCCCCCCCCCCCCAGCTGGGTGCAGATTGAGGGCTCAGTGTGACAGTCTTTTGTTTTTAATGTGTCTCCGTGTTTCTCTAATTGATATCCACTTCCCCCCACAGCCATTCCAGCCACTTCCCAACCGGCAGTCATCCAGGGAAACCGATTACAACGTTTACCCATGGTGAGGGGTCGCCACAGAACCGGGATGATGTTCTCCGAAGTGCTGCTGTGATTAATTCAAACCGTCTTAATAGATTTTCTTAAATCCTTCGTCTTCTCAGCGCCATTATCTTTAATACAGAAAAACCTGACTTTTCCTTTTGGGTCGAGTAAAATTAGACAGTTGTAGCTGTTTCAGTCAGGTGGCTGTTGCATGCTGTGAGTTAGGGCCTGTGAGGAGTTTTTCCCCAGTAATTCCGCCCCCCCCTCAGGTTCGCGGGGAACATGGAGCGACAACAGGCCGACAACCTGCTCAAGTCCCACAGCAGCGGCACCTACCTGATCCGCGAGAGGACGGCCGAAGCCGAGAGGTTCGCCATCAGCATCAAGTGAGTGCTGCCCCTCACGCTGCTTGAAATGCAGGCGGATCACTGTGCCCTACACCATGTTATACCTTAGCCCTTCATATATGACTCATATCAAACTATAACTCTTCATATGTATCTTATCTTATACCCTATACCACACCCTCACTTTTCATATGCATCTAACACCGTGTTATACCACATACACGATTTAGACCAGGGGTACTCAAAGAGCGGAACCTAGTCCGCATCTGGACGGAAACGCAATATATTCCGGACCGCGTGCCCCCCTCCTCCAAATCGGCGCAGACCGTTGATTTTATGTGCCTGATGGAATTTGGACCTCAGTACCCCTGTCATATGTACCTTAAATTATAACTTTTATTACACTGTCACCATTCATATACACCTTGTGTTTTACCGTATGCCTTTAGATACAAATTCTAACCCTTCACATATACCTTATACTATATTATATTAGACCTTCATGTATATACCTAATATTTTACGTTATACCATGTTATAATGTAGACCTTCATATTATTATTGGAAGCACTATTGCCTTATTTTGGCTAAGGTAACTGACGATCTTATTCCTGTTTCCACAGGTTCAGTGAGGAGGTGAAGCACATAAAGGTCATAGAGAAAGACAACTGGATCCACATTACTGAAGCGAAGAAGTTCGAAAGCCTCCTGGTGAGTCATGACTCATTCCCAGCCTCAGTCTGTATTTATTAGATTTTTTTAATCTATGGGGTCCATAATTAATGCCTTTTCCATCAGAGTGTAGCTGGTGATGTGCTTGTCCCCGGTCCGCTGTTCCCCCATTCACAGGAGCTGGTGGAGTACTATCAGACGCACTCTCTGAAGGAGAGCTTCAAGCTGCTAGACACCACATTACGGTACCCCTACAAATCCCGGGAGCGCTCGCTATCCCGAGCCAGCACCCGCTCTCCAGGTATGCCTCCCCGACCTGCTCAACCCTCCACTCGCCACTTTAGGGACAGCGGTCGATTAGAATCTGCACCAAAATGACCTTTGACAGTGGGATGTCACGTAGGATTGCTTCTCTATTGAAGATTCCAGGATCCATAAAAGCTGACCCCCACCCCCCATCTGCGAAACTGCTGCGGTCGGCACGGGAACGCTGGCTGTGATTTTTGGCCGCTGTCGAAAGACGCAGACCCTCAGATTATGTGCCAGCTCCGCAGGTCAAATCAGATCATCCATCATCAGACAGAGTATGAGTGGCCTTCTGCAGGACCGCCTTTGTTCCCATTCCAGCAGCTGGGGTCAGTCGCAGAACAATCACCACATACATCCCGCGACCACAAATCGGTGCGGATATCACGGGGCCCGGCATCAGCACGAGTGTTTTGTTCTTGTCTTCCAAAGAGAAGGAAAAAGCAGGACCTGTCCTTCTGTAAGGTGTTCCCCTGTAGTCAAGCCTCGTTTGGGTCTTGGACAAAAGGATGTGTTCTGTCGATTTACATGGGTCATTTAAGGAGATGTGTCACTGAGCAGAATTACAAACTGATTTTAAGCGTTATATAAAATGGTAGCTCGAAGTGGGCTTTTGGAAACACACATTCCTTAAAAGCACAGTGGTGAGCTACTTCTAAATTAGGCCACTGCTATTTAATGGCTGTTCGTCTCTTCCCCCAACTCACCCCTCTTCTCTGTCTCTCTCTCTCTCCCCACACTCTTCTGCCCACACAGCCCCCAGTGCTTCCTACAACTTCTCTTTCCTCAGTCCTCAGGGCCTCAACTTCTCCTCCTCTCAGACTGCTGCCCCCTTCTGGTCAGGTACTCTTTCATCTTTCCTGTCTTGTCTTTCCACCCGGGATTCCCACGCTTTATTTTGATTTCTCCTTCATCCCTTCATCCCTTTCTACCTTGCTCCCACCCACCCTACACCATACCTCCTAATTTTTCCGTCTTTTAGCAGACAGCAGGTGTGTGTACAGGGGCACTGGCTCCGGCTGAAAGCTGATTAGCCCACGGAGTGCCCCTCCCCTGTCACTCACTGATTCAGAACATATTGGCTAATGATAAGGTCGGCCCCATCTGTATGAATGGCTTCTCTTACACTCTCTACCTTAAAAAAGAAAAAAATCCTAGAATCGTCCCTGGAAGACAGCGTGGTGAGACCCATAATTCCTATGTCACTGACCTGGACGTGTTGGGTTCTTAATCTGGTTAAATTACCCCCAGTGAACAGCTGCTTCATGCAATGAGCAGGGAGCAATAAACATTCTGTCCAACTTGGACCCACAGTGTTCACACCAAGAGTGGTCAGCACAGCAGTGGCCCGCTACAACTTTGCTGCCCGCGATATGAGAGAACTGTCCCTGAGGGAAGGTGACGTTGTCAAGATCTACAGCAAGATCGGGGGTGACCAGGGCTGGTGGAAAGGCGAGGCGAACGGCAGGGTGAGTGCCACATCTGCACTTGAGTAACATTGTGTTGACTCTAGTTTCAATGATCTGCTTCAGCCTGTTCTCTTGCTAATTGTCTACAAATTAATTATCCTCTCATTCATTAATAAACTAATAGGCATCAGTGAAAATAACAGCTATTGTAAGCATGTGATAAATCACATTAGTTATTCTCATTATTTATTGGACCAAATATTGGTTTTTAGTGCTTGCTCTGTTTCTTTGCTCTAGATCGGCTGGTTTCCCTCCACATATGTCGACGAAGAAGGAGTGCAGTGATTGGAGAAGAGTTCCTGACATCATCTGTCAATCTCCAATCAAAAGAGACTCCTTTTGTAGCCCTCTGAGAGGACTCTTAGGTTTCCCTGGAAACCACCTGTTGAACATTATGCTGGAATCTCGCTTCAGCAGATTTTTTTCAGTGACCGTTTGTACTAATGTTTTTTCCCACGTGTGTGCGTATGAATCTGCTTCGTGTTTCGAAACGTCTCGTTCGGTTTCCTTGGCGACGATCTAGTGGTTTTATTGCAGAGAGCGGTAAGATACCACATTTTGGGCGGAGAAGACGGGTGTGGTGAAAAAGCAGCTTAGTGTCACTTTGTTGTACAGTAATAGCCTGTGTGTTAAATGCAGGTCATTGGGGAAGTGGGTAATATAAAAAAAAAATACGTAGAAATAATTTATTTTAACAATGGACCAATATAAATGAATGATTTTCAGAGTTGATGCTAATCAACGACTACATACGATGGCAAAGAGAGAGAAACTGCCTTAGTCGTCATGGGGACGCGGTACTTCGATGGGGAAAATAGCTTGATGGGTACGTAGGCGTGTCTTTTTGCCTTGTTTGGGGTTAAGCTGCCCTGTCCAAATACCTGGTGCCTTGAAACGGGTGGTCACCAGCCGCAAAAAAATAAAACCTTGCAGGTGGTTTCCCTCTGTTGCCAGAATCACTGGAGGCTTTAGAAGCTGGTGTAGCCCAGTCTGGTAACAGGAGTACTAATGTGCTCTTTCTACACGATCCTCCGGGACCAGGACATGCAGAGCAGCCAAGCTGAGGTGTAGGGGGGGAGCCATCTGTTCACCTGTGAAACTCGCTGCCCCCCCCCACCATGACGGTGCTCCCCATCTGCTCATTTAGGGTGCACTAAACATAGCCATTGAGGTTCAGAGGATCATTTTTGTGTTACGGTTATAATGAAACTGCACGCTGCCTCTCATCTTTCATTGCGCCATTTTATGGATCTGAACGTTTTACCCATAAGCCCTGACCTCCTGAACTCAGAGCCCTAGTCTTGCGGCTCTGCTATAAAGGGGGTGTCCACGCAGTGTATATTTTGGAAGGAATTTGCGCCATGTTGTAGGTTAACTGCTCAAGAAAGACACTAATTAACTGCATTGGTGGTATCAGTGCATTTTAAAGCAATTTGTCGAAATGTATGTAAAAGGGAAACTGATTTCAGAGCTGGTACTTACCCAGATGCAGGAGGATACAGTCCTCAGAGAACGCAAGGTTAATTTAAAGACATCAAGTCAGCATTAGCAGCCGCCCCCATTCATTTCTCTATTTCCCCACCTGATCCTTATGACTGATCAGCAGGTGCTTGGATTTCTACTTACAACAAATGACCACCTCGTCTGGTACTGTATGTTAACCGCCATTGTGGAGGCATAGTCCATCAAGGGATTGTGCATAAAAGCTATCCTACAAAAGGCCAAATAAGTATACAAACACTGGAAGCCCATAAAGCAATATGTTGCTTTGATCTGTCTGGTATCGACAGGAGCAATCTCATTGCATCAAGCGTCTTGCTCAGTGTTTCCCAATCTGGTCCTTGGGGACCCACAGCCAGTCCACATTTTTGCTCCCTCCCAGCTCCCGGTAGTACTGTCTGTGGGTCCCTGAAGCCTGGATTGGGAAACACTGGAAAATCTCGGAAATAGTACTGTTGTAATGGGGGCAGCGATATTTAACAATGGAAAAAAAAGCCAGAACTTGCTTTAATCAAAATGAGATTTTTACAGACTAAATGGTATAAGAGAACACCCAGTCCAGTGTGATGCTATATGGAAGACGTCTGAAGTCTAGTGATGGCCAAATGAAGCTTCATGAACCACTTGCTATATTTTCTGACCCCACTAGATGGTGCTGTCTGTTCAAAAACAGGGCTCAAAACATGCCCCCAAAAGAAAACCAAGAGTGCCATGTAGTGGTGTCAAAAATACAGCAAATGGTTCATGAGGCTTCATTTGGCCATCACTACTGCAGTCTATACCCTACATGATCTACATGGGCCAGTACATTATTGTGGTTGGTCACCAGTGATAACTGTCCAGCTCTATCAGTGAAACTATGCCAATGGTTTTCCAAATACTGACCACGCTGGAGTAAAGCCACAGTCTGACAAAGGGGTAAGTCGCTGTTTGTGTTAGAGGGAGAACCCACCGCATGTGGTCATCGATATTCCAGCGCTATAAGACGTGTACTTCTTTTGAATGGTCAATGATTTCCAAATACGGTCTGTTGAATAAACATTTCTCCTTTTGCCTAATGTGATTTGGTCATTTTGATTGCTGTGGTGTTGGCAGTCAAACGCTAAATGGTAATGGTAAGTACTGTGCACAGATGCAAGCACAACCTGTTAAGGATAATATAACTTAAGGTAACCACAATTCCTTAGCTAGAATAGAGAAGGGGGAAGTATTAAATGTCAGCTCTTAAGTCTAATGGTAGCAATTTGTCTGGGAGCTGTATGTCCATCCATCTTCTGTAACCACTTGTCCTATTCAGGGTTCAGAGCCTATTCCATATGGGCACAAGGCAGGGAACAACCCAGGATGGGGCACCAACCCATCACAGGGCACATTCACACCTACAGGTAATTTAGTAACTCCAATAAACCTCAGCATGTTTTTGGATTGTGGAGGGAAACTGGAGTACCTGGAGGAAACCCCACAGGGAGAACGTGCAAACTCCACAAATATGGAACCACAGTGGAGACTTGAACCCAGGTCCCAGTGGTGTGAGGTGACAGTGCTAGCCACTGCACCACTCTTAGCTGTATGTCAAGGAAGAACCTACCTTCTGCAGGGATCCAACCATCCATCTTCTGTAACTGCTTATCCTATTCAAGGTTGCAGAGGGTCCAAAGCCTATCCTGGAGACTATGGGCACAAGGTAGGGAACAACCCAGGATGGGGCATTAACCTACTACAGGGCACTCTCACATACCATACACACACAGGCAATAAGGTAACTCCAATTAACCACAATGGGGAGGAAGAGCCACGATAAGATGATCCTTTATTAGTCCCACAAGTGGGAAATTTGCATTGTCACGGCAGAAAGTGGATAGTGCAAGATAAGAGCAGCAAAAATTAGAGACATAGAATAAAAACATTATATGATGCATTATATTATTCATAATATAATAGTGATAGCAATGATTATTCTTATTGTTGTTGTTGTTGTTGTTGTTATTATTGACAACAATAACTGGTATTTTTGTTGTTATTGTTATTATTGTCGTTATTATTACTATTATTGTTATTTATCGTTATATTGTTTTTATTGTTTTGTTTTGTTTTCTCAGTTGTTATGGTTATGTTCCATTGCTGCCCCCAATCTTTTCTTCCTATCTATTGCATTATTACTTATTTGTTAATTTACTGTAATTATTTATGGATACATATACATTCCAAAATACAATGCATTGTTCTGGCTACTGGATTTTATTTTTATTTTGTTAATGATATAGTATTTAACATTTCAAATCCTAACGGTACCAGTTCCTGTTGCAGATGTGTTCCGTCCAAGACTGGTTCACTAAAAATAGTGTGTTTGCAAGGCAAAACTTTAAGTAGCAAGACCCAATAGCTATGATCTTCGTAAATAATAAACTTTTCATTAATAGTGTATTTTTCATTCAGTATATTTCTGGAAAATGGCAACATAGCTGCCTGAAAATGTAGAACAATTTGTCCTAAAGAAAGACACAAAAGTCAAACCATATGCTGTGTAATAAAACATATTTTTTCCATTTAATAGTTATGGTGAATCTGCATTAAATCATAATGGGGGACCTTGCCTCTGTTTAATATCTTCTTAACCATCTCTCTGAACAGAAGTCATCCAAGCAGAGGAAATTACAGGAACTGTTGGGCAAGAAGTCAAACTTAATTTTACCTGGCAGGCCGTGTCCAAGAACACTGCTAGGACAGTTAGCCTGTACAAAGACGGCAAGAAGATCGGAGAGTGCCCTCATGTCTACACCAACTGCATTTGCAGACGTGGTTTGCTAACAAAAAATTCCCAAGGAGCTATTGTGAGCATCTCAAATCTAACTATGGCAGATTCTGGGAATTACTCCATCACTGTCTTCAACTCACCGTTTTTTCAAGAGAGCAAATTAGTGTCTCTTGTTGTCAGTTTTGAAGAGCTTGCAACAGGTATGTCAGATATCCCTGTTAACTGACGAAACAGTGTGCATATATATATATA
>JAAGVU020000113.1:4309992-4335858 GCA_011763525.2 Mormyrus iriodes
TATATATATATATATGTACAGAGTGGATATTTAAATATAGGTAGGACAAGAAAAATTGCACTCAAAAGAAATATTGCGCATAAGAAAAACTGCCATGGTGTATTGGATTTGTGTGTTTCTTAGTCTATGTGTGTGTGGTCAGCTGCAAAGAATATAATGAAGATAATGTGGAGTTTGCATGTTCTCCCCACACATACAGAGCCATGGTAGAGACTCGAACCCAGCACCCAGAAGTGTGATGCAACAGTGCTAACCACTGCACCACCATACCATCCCACCATAGACCATTCATTTTCCATATCAGCATATCCAGTACTGGGTCACAGTTAATCAGGAGATGATTCCAGAAAGTGTACAATAGGGGGCCAGTTCATCACGGGGTACACAATAGACAAAGTGTGATTTACAGACATCATCTAAATCAGGGATTCTCAAACTTTCTAATCACAAGGCCCAGCTGTTGACCATTGACTGTTGACAGCTGACCGGGTTAATTGGTAATTATTTACAGTGGGTGATCCTGCCATAGCCCATTACAGACTTAACTGCGTTTACCTTGAGAAACACTGACCTAAACTACGTTGTTTGGACTGAGGGAAGAACCCCACATGAACACAGAAAGAATGTGCAGAGTCCACAAGCACCCCTACACAATACCAGTGCAGGACTTGAACCCACACCCCCAGTTCTCAGGCCACTGTTCCAGCACCTTGGCGAAGCTGAATAAAAAGGCAGTCAGGTCTTACCAGAAAATACAAAGACAAGTCTCAACAGAAAGTTACAAAAACATTCCTAGGTGTTATTATTGTAATTTATACACTGTGACATTAAATTTGGTGTTGCATATTACTGTTACTGAATAAATACTTGGTCTGCCAGGAGTAACCAAGTAGGATCAGCCCATATTTGGCAAGAGGGGGTAATGGGGGTGTTGTCAGTGGGTCTGGGAGTCGGTGAGCTGACTGAGGATTCGATTTCCCCTCGGTTGCCTGATATCCTTCCCACGGAGCTTCAGTTCTGAATCAGCAAGCCTGAAGTCAGAAGGTGCCTCTCTACAAACTGCCGAGCTGCTTCTACTGTGCACAGTGCAACTGGACACGTCGAAGATTATTATTCATAGAGTTTAGGACAAACTCAAAATGCAACAAGATGCAATAACAGTACCGTAGTAATGGTTATTGTGTACCATTAGGGATGTTTAGTTCAAATTACGTGAAAGGAAAACCGGGTTTAACCTATACTGCACAACTACAAAACATGATGAATTCTTTAGGCAAAAGGGCTTGAAGGCAAGATGTTTAACATGGAGGGTCATCAGCTCAATATAGGAACTGCTTTAGCAGGATAAACATTCTCAGCAACATCCTTATAAAGAATACACAAGTTACACAATTAAAACGGACATACTTGTCTTTAAAAGCTACAGTGAAGCAAGCTGCAGATTTCAAGTGACCTCACTTTATGGTCATTTCACATGTGAGACGAAATTGTGTTTCTAAACAAGGAGCGGCTGACAAACACCATAGAGAAGTCTGATAGCTTGGGGGAAAAACTGTCGTAGATCCTGATGGTGGTGGACGTTTTTCCAGATGGAAGGGGGGTGATCTGATGGGTTGCGAGGGGTCACGTGTGATGTTGTGAGCTCTGCTGCTGCAACATTTGTTAAATATCTCCATGAGGGGTGGTAGAGAGGTTTCTATCATCTTCCGTGTTATCCTCACTGTTCACTGGAGGGACTTGTAGCCTGAAGCTTTGAGGTTCCTGTACCAGATGACAATGCAGCTGGTTAGGATGTTGTCAACGGTTCCTCTGTAGAAAGTTTTGAGAACTGTCGGCAGAGGAAGTGTAGGCGCTGCTGTGCCTTCTAGATCCGGGAGGTGATGTTGTTGGTCCAGGAGAAGAGGTCTGATACGTGTACTCCAAGGAACTTGGTGCCTTTCGCAAAAGTAGGATCAAAACGCAACTCAAAAATGCCTCGAAAATATATTGCAGGTGAGCCCATATCTGAATACACTCCTTCGCACCTAATTGCAATGCAGGATGTAAACTGAAGGCTTATTTGGTAATGACCTCATCTATAAATTCGTGTTTATTTGCGTGTGGTATATCAAAACGAACGGCTCCATATCATCTATAAATACCTCTTCTTACCCGTATAAGCTTTTTAAAACAACCGAACAAATAAAGGGGTACAAACACTGCAAATGCACATGAATTAATAAGTAAGAGTGTTGATAAAACGTGAACTGTGTAGCTTACATGCACGATGGAACAACTAAATGAAACACCGGTTTAGTATAATTAGGCCAAACTAATACGGCGGCGCTAACTTGGACGGATGACGTCACCCAACCTTGAGTATAGGTAAGTTTCAGATCACATTATTTTTATATAGCGCCTTTCACAACAGAGTCGCCCCAAGCCGCTTTACATGGGTGTGTTGTGATAAATTAAAATATCATTAAGACAGAATAATACAAAACAAGGAAACGGAAGGGCAAAGAAATGGAGGTCCAAGGTCAGCTGGCTGCCCGACCTCCCTGGGCATGCTAACATTATAGACAAAGAAAGCGGGCTTGCTTGCTAAAAGCAAGGTGCAAGCTGTGATCAACAAATATGTTGCAATGTAAACTGAAATGTCTGCAGCGATGAAAGCAGTCCCCCATCACACGCCGCGGATGCCGGGCTGGCCGCCTCCTGCAGCCCGCTTGGTTCTGGTGCTGGACGGGTACTGGAGCGGAGCTTCCAAAGGCTCGGTGGGTGTAGCCTTAAATGGGTGGAAACCTCAACCCCAATGTTCAACCCAAAGTTATGCACTTGGATTAGACGATATTCACTCCTTTTTTATGGAATAAGACAACTTATTTTAAGTGTCTGTTCGTACTGATGACAGCACACCAATAAATGCAATTTATGTAACGTAACGGGGCGGCGCTGCTGCCTCATACCACCAAAGCTGTGGGGTTCGAGTCCCGCTTCTCAGTAGTGACATGTAGTTAATCTTTGTAAAATGTCAGCGAAGCAACTAAAAAGATACACCCAACAATATCCACTTACAAATAAGCGCATTGTTTATTTGTCTGAAAAAATGCCGTGGTCATGCCATTTTTCAATAGGCAATCACTAACTGTTCCATCTAAATGCTGATGGGCTCATCATCATAAAAAAATAACTGAGCAAACTAAATACACCCAAGATCAGACGGTACATACCTTTAAAATGTTTTAAAGTAAGATTAGCTTTACTGATCCCAGCGGAAAATTCTTTAAAAAGAAGAACTGTCTTTTCGGAGAACTGCATTGTGCACTTACGGATAATTTTAAAATCTAGGCCACAACTTATTTTTGCTAAAATATTTTTCTTGGACACCACGAACCGTAACGAGTAAGATGCGGGCTGATCCAGCCGATGTGCTACCAAGCGCACGACATCTCGGAGGCGGCGTCGCTGTTGCGCCTCGTCCGCACTGGGGACCAGCCAAACTCGGACTGCGCTTCGTCCGCGGGCTGAGAGCGCCCCCAGGCAGCCGAGCGCCGCCCGCTTGGCTTTCCTTTCCAGGCGCGGGGCTTTGTGTGCATCTGGAAACCCGGATAAATGGCATCATTAATATGACCAGATAGCCCAGACTTATCTTGCAGCATGGATCAGTGGCGAGGTATTATTCCATGTTCCCTCACTTGCACAAAGACGGCAGTATTCATCTGTAAGGTCTGCACCCTTTCGGACATGTGACTCAACCAGTCCACGTGGTCAGAAATGGCCTGTTTGAGATCATCATCGGTCTGAAATCACAAAAGTAATTATTAAACAATAACCAGTAGTCTGCATTTATAATAAAACTACACAACAACACGCATCTACTTATCAACTACGACTATTTTTAAGACAGGTTGTGTATAAGTGAAACTAACGTAACAGATTAATAAAACGCGTCTAGTAAAAAGGCAAGCTGGACGCACTCCCGCTAAGCTGTCTTTGAGCTCCGCGGCGCCCAGGCGGATGTGCTCCAGCTTGTCGATGTGCTCCTTCAGTCTGTCCTCCAGCTCCTGCATCATCATCAGGCCCTCGTCGGGCTTCGGTCCATTTCTCCCAGACATCGAAACGGAGCGTGCCTGTTTCCAAACGTGTCATTGGCATGCTTAAACACAAAGCTCAGTGCTGACAGTTACCCCCGTTTTGGAGATTTCTTTAAGGAAATGAATCACAGTTACTGCTGTATTCTAAGGCGGAATGGGAAATCGCAAGCCAGTTTGAAAGGGCATTAAATACACATTATGTCGGTGGCATTTATGCATGCAATAATTTCTAATTATAAAGCGCGTTAATAGTTTATGGTATTACACGATTACCGGCGACTGGGTAGGGAATCCCTGTAGTTCCCAGTTTCCCAGTTCATCCAGTAAGTAAACGCACACTGGGTGACAGCTATTAGTTAAGCCAGTGTTACTTGGTTGCTTAAACTGCATTTGCCCATCGAACTACGGCTCCCAAAGATTTCAGTAGAGTGCTATTAAATAACGATCTTTTAATGTCAGGACGACCGAAATCAGTCGTCCTTTCATTCAGGGTGCATCGAAGTAGAGGTATTTACTATTTCTTTACATCGAAAACGTTAGACAGGCAACACAAACCAAGAATGCACGTACTATCTAAGCATCAGAGATGCGAAGTATAACCGCCCTTTGTTTTTACCATAAGATTTCCCCACCAAAACAAAATATTATATGGTTCATTAAGGAAAATGTCTGATATTAGTAGTCATGTTGCAATTAGAAGAAAAAAACACATAGTTTACATCGATATCAGTAAAATTTTAATCAATCATTCTATTACACATCTTTTTAGAAACATTCTATTATCATCGATGCTAGCTAAGAGGCTAGCCGTGTTAGTGGATCTACAGTTTGTACGATAATACAAGCGGATATTTTAAACATGCTGCAAAAGTGTACAAGGCCAATTATATGTTGGTTAAATACTTACTTTTTCTTGCTATTATGCAATTGTTACATCTATTAAATCACTCACTTAAGTAGCTTTCGACACCCTCCGCACAAAAAGTTGTCTGAAAGAATGATCGGAATCTTACCTTCGACGCGACGTCACTTGGCACGTGCTCACTCCCCAGCCAATGAAGATACAAGTTGCAAAAACACGTTAGCAGCGTTGTTGCCAAGCATACCTGCATACCTGTGCAGCAGTCATTAAGCATTAGGCATTAAGTTTGTCCGCTTACTATTATAGCTGTGGGCGTCCTGTCCATCATCTTTATTTTTTTTTCATCAAAGTATTATTGTTCTGAACCATTATTTAGCAATATTTTTCTTCTTGTAGCTTTTCAATCACTTTCAAAGTTATAGGCCTATGGAAAACATGCACAGCTTTATAAGATTTATCCAATATGCGTCATTTGTTTTTCAGTCAAAACCAGTAAAGTGTCATATTTAAGTTAAATGGTAGCAATTCTCCTTCCATGTGTTTTAAAACAACAGTACTTCATAAATGTATACATTTAACCATTTGACCATCTTTACACTGCTGTCTTGTATTCATAAGCTGGACCCCTGCCAAGGATGTGTTCATTCTCTGCTGACATTCTATGGCATGATCTATCAAAACCAGCAGTTTAAAATTTTCAATTTTACCTAAAAAAAAAAAGTTGACCTAAATTATAATACAACTTATTTACAAGACTTTTCCTCAAATTTTCACTCAGATTTCTTCAAATCATCATCAAATCAACATAATTGCGAAGATTATGCATTTTAACTAGTCATGTGGACCACAAAAACACTGAGTCACTGACAGGCCAGAGAATTAGCAAACCATGCAACCGAAATGCTGGATGTTATATGCAGGCACATGAAATAAGATAAGGTTAACAATATTCATACAGACATTTCACGCATAGGTTTCAAGACAACCACAACTTCAGTCGAGGTATGTGTAAATTACAAATTAACTAACATGACAATCAGATTTCAAACTTCAAAACAAACTTCAAACAAGGACAAAGGAGTTCCATTAAATCCATTTCCAGTTCACACGTCACATTTCAGAAGCAAACAAACAGAAATGCACAATTATAATTGTAGAAGCATAATCTGCTTTATTTTTAAAATTCCTGTCAACAAGTTCTTTCATGTGGAAGGAACTTAAAAAAAGAACAAATGTTTGAAAGGATAAACAGGCAGCAATAGGATACCAGACTGTAGGACCGGTTTTGAAGCAAACAGCAAACTAGTCCGGTAATTTAACTTGGACATCGTAAAAATCCAAGCTTCCACAGTACAATGTCCATCATCTGCCCTTTCAAATATACCTCTGAAGACAAAACAAAAAAACCAGCAAATGTACTATTAAAGGGTCATATTTTAGAGCGCCAATCAGGCGAGGGGGGAGGGGTGAAAACCAATCCTCTCTCGGGGGCGGAAACTGCACCAACCAATCGTCTGGTAAAAAGAATGAGCCACAAATAAATCCATCAAACAGAAAAACAAAAAGGGGGGAGGGAGTGAGCACATTCATCTTCATCACGTGAGGAGGTAAAACACCCTGTGAGAAAGTAGTAAAATATTCTTTATATACTTGTTTACTTTTTATTAAATATAATATAAACCAAGTATACACTCTGGCTACCCCCAGCACAGGATCTTAACATTGATGCATGTGAATCAGTGAAACACCAATATAAAATAGGTCTAAACATGTCTAGTGTTTTGTAATGTGATCTTAAGCAGTAACATTTTAAAAGCATTACAGAAGACAGCAAAAGGGATTATTTTCATATATTCAAAACAAGACAGACACCATATGCCATTATAAACTAAAATCGGCACCTAACATTTTAGCATCATTCCCCTCCCGCGACAGCTAACTGCATCGACTGAAGCTCGGCAAACTTTATATGCCCATCAGACTTTTGCAACTTTGCCCTCCCCAAAACAAACGAAAACAAATTGCATTCATCCCAATTATGATTAATTTATTGCTGCCATCACCAAGACCGCTGACTGCTCTAAACATCTGCGCATTAGTTGTTACACTGAACAGGTTCAGAGTAAGGGTTCCTGTAAATTCTTTTGGGATTCAAAAGAAAAAAAAAAAAAAAAAAAAAAAAAAAAGTAAAAGGTGTAAAAATGAGCCTTTAAATACTGAGGCTCACACTAAATACTTGGGGGTGTATTGGAGGGGAGGGGGGTAAATATATAAATTGCCTAACATATACTTATATACATCTGTAATACAGTTAGTCATCAGCAGAATAAAAATAAGGAAGCTTCCTTACATTAGCAGTCAGAAAAACGGGGCCACGTGACTGGGTGGTGCTGAGCAGTAACGTCCAACCTCAGATTTACACATTTACACTCAAAATATGAAACATAAGGTTACGGACCCACAAAACGTGGGCCTGTTACAGAACATGCAAAAAACACTGCATCCACCCCAAAGCCGCAAAAATAAAAACTACAGTATTTCTCCCCACCCCGTCCCCCTCCACCCAGGTCAAACTGCATCCCCGTTTATGCAACAAAAGGCATCTCATGTGGAACAAACACAGTTGCAGTTATCTAAGCACATCTCCGTAAGCTCACAAAAAGCACTACACTGGCGACAGAACCTGGAGGCGTCTTCCGGTGATCCAACACGATTCGCTTTTTTAACCGTGTTCGTATAGAATGGATGTCCCCAAAAGTTAAGGTTTCAAGGTTTTTTTTTATTGAATAAAATGTCTTTAAAGTAAGTCATGGTTCAGATTTTTTTTTGTTTCTTTTTTTTTTTTAAAAAAAAAGGTTAAAACTTCACAAGTACCAGCAGAAACGGAAAAAAACGACAATGAAAAAGAAAAAAAAAAAAACATGGTGCAGAGTTCAATAGTAGACAAAGAAAGGAGCTTCTTGCAGTAAGTGTTCGACATCAGCCACGTCCAGCGCCTGTAGTCCGCAGGCTGGGGACAATTTGGCAAGGAAACCAAGTGTCTGCTCATCCACAATTTTCCCCCACAATGCTGGAAATGTAAATCCTAACCATTACTTTTTCTCTTGAAATGAACGTAATAAATAAAAAGGAAACCCAAAGTCTGTTTTTAAAAGTGTGTCCCCCAAACTACTGTGTCTATCCTTATATATTTATATGCTGTGTTCAATAATAGTGTCTGGCTTTGAGATTTTGGAAACGGACAAGCCACTTCCTCTCTTGGGATCCCCTGAAGAACACTGTGCGGGGGTGGGGGGGGTGTTGGTGGGGGCTTCAGTGGTCTCTGTGTGACTATTGTGGTGAGTCAGCGAGGCCCGGTCGTGGCCGAGCTACACTTTTCCCTCTATCTTGACAGACTGGGGCTTGATTGCTCCTGTGCGTGCCGGCTTCATTTCCCCTTGGGCCAAGGGCTCCTGCAGCTTGCCTGGCATACCCCCCGATGGGCCCTTCCCCTCCACCACGCCCGGGCGGACATCTCGCTGGACCTTGGTCTTTAACAGAGCAAAGGAGCATTAGAAAACCTCACTGGCGATACATTGCATACTGCAATGACAATAAAAGAGAGAATCATAGTATGACAGTATGGGGGTTGGGGGGAAACAAAAAAAGTTAAATTACCTATATTTACAGTGGGTGGCTCACCTTCATGCCATCCTCTGGTCCTTTGGAGGAGTCAGAGGTGGCAGGGGAGGTAGAGGGTGCCGGCTCACGCCCAGGGTTAGGGTATGGGGGAGGGCGGATGACTACGGTCTTGTTGACCTGCATGACTGGCCGCTGAATGGGGTTGGGGAAGGGGCTTGTGGTGGGGGGGCGCATGTGCATGACCATGTTGCCTTGTTGGGGGGGGACCTGAGAAATAAGAGGTCAGGGTTATATGACTGCCATTTGACCTTGTGTACCATTTCCACATTTTCTTCCTCATAGCAGGTTATTGCATGCAGTTGACAAAAGTTGTATACACTGTGCATTTCAATATCTGATAAAGCCAGGGGAATCAAGGTGAGGTTCTGCAGGCTACACCCCAAAGGGACAGGAGTTTAAGTTCAGAAAGGGTTCCTAAGCTTTACTCACCAACCCTTACTCTTAGCGGTGGGGACAGAGACAAAAAGCAGGCAAGCAACAAATTGGCCAGAACGCCACATACCTGCTGAGTGTAGTGTCCAGGCAGAGGGGCCACAGCCGCTGGACCTCCAGGACCTGAGGGCTTTCCACTGGGGCTGACAGAACCTGGCCTGGACAAGGTGGGGATTTTCATGGTTAAGCCACCAGTCACTTAATGACCGTTAAAAACAGAAATCAGGGTGATGACAGGTAAACATTTCAGAGTAATAGAAAGGGCACATGCCCTCAGGGCCGGATGCATTGGGGCCTACCTATAAGACCCCCCCGACATGCCTGGTGAATGGTTTGGCTTCTCTGCAAACTGGAAGCCTTTCATCTCCATCTGGGAGGTCTGGGAAGGAGACAGACAAAGGATGAGGTCAGTCACACGCACTTTCCTGCCATCATGCAACAACATCCTTGGGTTATGGGACTGTGGACGAGCTCACCTCTCTACTCCCTGTCATAACTGGCGGCTGTGAGCCAGGGGGCAGCATCCTCCGGGGGGCACCCACAGGCAGGTTCTGGCCCTGCAGCGGCTGGATGGACTGGGGCAGGATGAGGTGTTGCTGCGCAGAGCCGTAACGCAGCTGGGAGCCGGGAAGGGGCATGGTCACCTGAGAGCAGGCAGAAGACAGGCAGAGAATCCACGGGAATCAACAGGCGTAGAGAATGGAGGGCGCCAGAGTCTACTGATAAATGATACTCCATTTAAGAGCAAATTCAGGACAGCAGCACTAACACAATCCAATCCTGCTATGTGGAGTTCGCAGCCAACGGCGAAGCGGAAATCACAGTAACCAGAGGTGAAGAATTAAAAAGCAAGTAAAAGCAGCTACCTGGATGAGCTGGCTGTCCAGGAGCTGGGACGTGCCCATGCCTGGAGCCTGGTTCATCTGCCCGTCGAAGACCAGGGGCTGGCTGCCGTTCATTGGCTGGTAGTGGGAGCCCGACTGGGGCTTGACCATTTCCGAAGGCGGCATGCCCGGGAAAGCAGAGTAGGGCCCTTTCAGGGGGGCTCCCCCCGATAGCACCATGGGGCTGGGCTGAGACAGGTTGGGGTGCATGTAGACCTGGGACCTGCAGGATTTACAAAGGGCACAGACAGGACTGTAACAGTCAAAAATTTAATGAATTGCTATAATTATAGTAGTTAAATGGCCTTGTACAGCACACTAGCCTGAAACCCCCCAGTTCTCAAACAGCCCCCCTGGACTGACTGTGCTGGCGCCCACCTGAACGGCTGGATGGAGCTGAACATCTCCTGGGACTGGGAGACAGGCAAGCCCCCACGGAGCCCCATCTGGGCCTGGGCCTGGAGAGACGTGTGGAGGGAGATGGGGATCTGCTGGGCAGCAGCCGCCTGCGGGGAGGAGGGATATGACCCCTTTAGTCCCGAGCAGGAAAACAAGAAGTCCCCGCAGAACCAGTCACGGCATTAACGTCGGGGTAAACGTGACAACAGCTGGCCAGCCACGTTTCGCCCTCGGCCCACCTGCTGGTAGCCCTGCTGCTGCGTCATAGGCGGCACCAGGCGAGGCTGGCTGGGGAATACGTGTCCATCCAGGTACAAGGGGGCAATATGGCTTCCTGCATCAGGAGAGAATTAAGAGATCAGTGGAGCAAAGTCACGCACACAGGGACGGCAAGAGCTCCTTTCATGACGCGCATAAGTCACCTTGCATGGAAACAGAAGGTGCCACTGATGCCACGGGCATGGGAGGCATGGAGACACCCCCAAAGGAGCTGTAGCTGACCCCGCTGGAGGAGCCGGCGCTGCAGGCCGGCTGGCCCCCGGAGCCCGCTCCCACCGGGGAGCCCTGCTCCGGCAGCGACTGGGAGTTCTCCCAGGCCTTGCGTGCGGACTCCATCTGCAGGATACACACATACAACCCAGTACAGCACAGGCTAAGAGCTTGGTCATTTTTTTGACTTATTCAGGCACTAAGCGGTCATTCTAGAGCTGCTCGATTGCGGGAAAAATCGTAAATCACGATTTTGGTGATACTGAGATTGCGATTATTTAACATGATTACTCATTGACTTTGGAAAAATGGATTTACTGAAATTTTTAAAAACTTGTGTATTTAACAGTGGATTTCTTTGAGCTTTAAATTATATTTAGTTTAAATTTAATGAGAAAAATGAAAAGGGGCTGGAAAGGGGTAAGCTGGATTTATATTGACAAAATAGAAGTACCAGTGCAAAACAAAATGTGGTACAATAATCACTCTCGATTTTCAAAACAAAATAATCATAGGAAGTTAAAATCGTAACAAATTAAAATTTCATTAGTTGCCCAGCCCTTGGTCATCCCATAGATTTATAAACGCAATGTAAATACCACACTTGCATACCACCAAGTGCATACCACACTTTACACACACCTAGCCTGGGACTAACAATTCACTTAATCCAATGAACATCCTGCCCCCTTGTGAATCGGAATAGATGAGGCACTGGCTACCTTGAGCGAGAGGTCCGTACTGGGGAAGGAGATGGGGTTGAGACCAATGCCTGGCTGAAGATGCTCCCTGCGGAGCATGGGTACAGCCTGATTGAGGGCAGCCTGTTGAGAAGATGAAAGATCAGTACAGGAGCAAGGACCCTCTACAGAACCAGCTGTATAAATCTTCAAATGTCATCATGTTTCTCCCTTCATAAATATTGTTATAAATACAAAAGTTAACACCTTGTCCCACATGAGGACCATACCCCCCCCTTCCCACCCTTTCACTCACATTGCTGGCCAAGGCATCCTGAAGCTTGGTAGCTGGGCTGGATGCGGGCACCGTGGCAGCACCAGGGGGCAGGCTGAAGTCGGCGTCCTTGGCACTGACGCCGAACTCTATGGGTGGCACAGGGATGACGGCATCCACATGGAGGTCCACGCCGTTCACGGGGGCCACGGGCCCCTCCAGGCCCTCAGAGCCTTTGCGGTGCTTGAGTGAGCGCTCGTTGCCTATTGGACCTGGCTTGTGCTCCTTGCTCTGCTCCGGCCCGGCATCTGAATCCTGGGTCATGTGGGTCATGGAGACGCAGAAAATGGACAGACAGCATGGTGAGAGTCCATTGGCCCTTTATGTCACAACCTGATGCAATGAGGCTACAGACTGCAGAAAAGAGCTTGATGCCACCTAAATGTTTCCCCATAAGTGGCTCAGGGAATGTGATCTTTTGGAAGATACCAACACTTGCGTGATAGAAACAAAGTGGTCAAAGGAAAGCTGGCAAGCTAAAAACCACCAGGCCACTACCTTAAAAACAAGTTGTCTCGGCACAACTATGAATGCAGCAACCAAGAGTCACGTCCCATTGTAGATCAGGGGCTGGCTGCCGGTCACTGACTGGCAGTGGGAGCCGGGCTTTCAGAGGTTTCTGTACAGGGTTCCTGCAAGATCTTCCAGCTAGTTCGAGAGATTTTCCCCAAAAATATGGGCCTCCACATTACCCTGAAAGGCAACATGAAGACCCGGCACGCACCAAGACCTGATTTTGCCCAAGACAAGGCACTCCAATCCTCTCCGTCTCAACAGTAAGCTCAGAAGGCTTGATCACTCATAGGGTGCCTTTGAAATGGGCCAGGATTGGTGGGGGGGGCTTGTTGTTAAATTAAGAGGCACACGTGGCTCATTTGATTTTCACTGCACCTTCTGTCCCATCTGATTGGGCGGCAGGTCTTTGGGCCCATCGGGTTTGGGGTCTGGAGGGGGGGACGCGTTGATTTCCTCTGACTTGAGGGTGCCATATGGGGAACTTCTCTGTGAGGAGTTGGCAGAGGAACCCTGAGACTCAGCACTCAGGTCAATGCCACTGTCAGTCTGACTCCCCTTAAACACCTGGGAATATAGACACACAACACAAAGCGTGTTTCAGACTCCAATTAAATTAACAAATATGGGGAAAATTTGGTTTGATGGCCATTTTCCCTTCATGGGATCGAATGCTGCGAGTTTCATCCAATCTCACGCTGCTTATAATTTTTGTTATTTTATATTTTGTCTCCAGGTTGGGGTTTAATTAGAATTCTGAGTCTCAGGCACCTTCCTCCATAGACAGCACCATCCAGCCAGGGGCAACAAAGGTCCAGGGGGAGAAAACGGCCCCTTGCAGCAAGGGGGCGAGGCACTTCCCAGATCACACTGAGCTTCATTCAGAGCAAGGACCTTCAGGGTCCCAGGACCAGCGGACAAGATGAACTCAAAAGCAGTCGAATGAAACAGCCACTGGCGAGAGCGGGCGCAGACCGGGATGCAAACAGAGCTGACAGGAAAGGGGCGTTAACCCGGGGTTGAGGCTGGTACAAACCAGGGCAGCGTACCTCAGAGTTGGTCTCGCCACCAGGGTAGGAGACTGGCTTGGTCCAGGCATCGCCACCCGATGGCTGAACAGTTAGAGCTGTGGGGGGGAAAAAATGGCCATATGGCAAACAGGCCAAATCTGTGAAAAGCACAACTGTGAAGCAGACAGACCTTTGTGCTGCAGTGACCACATGCAGCTTGAGGGAGTCACTCAAGACTTGTAGTAGGACTTGTAGTATATCTGCTGCCTTTTAAGAGCCGATATGGCCAGCCACCATCACTAAAAAAAGCAGGCAGTTGGACATGCTCACCTGTGCTGTTCGTCTCCCAGATGTCGGTGCCCAGGTTGCTGGCTGAAAGCACCTCCTCGGACTGCTCCATAGATAGGCTCCCCTGTTTCTTTGCAAAGCGCGGGGGCATCTTTGACGTGATTGTTCTGCTCTTCACTGGCACCTACCAATGCATTAATGCAGGACAGTAACATTTAGCCTAAACGTGAAGGTGAAATCCCAGGGTTTGTACAAGGGCACCGACAGCCTCAAACCAAAGCCACCCCTCCTCCCTCACACAAAGTATTTCTCACCGGTGACCCCTGCTCTTTTTTTCTCCGCTCATCTTCCATTGGACGACGCTGCTTCTTTGACAGTGCCTCTGAGAAACCCTCTGGACCGGGCACTGCCCCTGTGGTGTCACTCTCTGCTGGTGCAGCACAGGAATGCATCAAGAGCCAGCAAGGCCACGACTGCTAATCTGCCTGTATTAAGTATTACCAGCTTACAAACACTCGATATAAGCATCAAGTGCTTAAAATATTCAACTGCCATCATAATGTGTCATTTAAAGCAAGCCAGCCTCGTGTTCTCCCAAGGAAGGAACTGGCATAGCATGGCAGCTAGCGAATTCACACGCAGTGTTCCTGTGGCTGGGGTCCATCTGTCTGCTGGCTAGGCAGTGCCGCACTTACGTGGGTAGCTGTTCAGCTCGTATGGAGACACTGGCTCTACTTTATCCCCTTTCAGCACCCCAGCCTTAAGGTCCTTCTCCATCTTCTTCCCGGCAGAATCACAGAGGATCCCCTGGGGCACGTCACTGGGCTGCTCCACATTGTAGATGGTCTCCTCAGAGGTTCTGCTCAAACACAAAAAGGACCATAATAGCATCCTCACTGGGCACAATCATCTTTAGTGGAACCATATTTAAAGATCTCCTTGTCAAATACCTCTTGCTATTGGGAGACATTCCATTTTGCCAAGCTTCACTCCTGGTAGATGAGGTTGACACAGCCACGACATCAGATGACCGGGACATTTTTCCACTCTCCATGACAACTGGATCCCCTTTGCGGTTCTGTCGGTCCACCAGGGGGCGCTGGCTTGAGAAGCTTCTCTTGGAAAGCTCCCTCTTTTCTCCAGAGCCCAGCTCACTGGGTAACGAATCCGAGGGCACGTCACCCTGCAGAGGCACCCCCCCTTTCTCTCGCCGGTCGATAAAGTCGCCATTTTCCGAGCTAGATTCCCAGTCCTCAGTCTGGTCCTGGAGGCCGCCATGGTCACGACCTCTACCCCCGAGATGGTGGCCAGACCCTGGATCCTCTCCAGTTTTTGGCCGGCTGGGCCAGGTACTACCAAACTCTCCGTTGACGTGCTCCTCGCTGTTCCAGTGGCACCCAAGCTCCTTCTCCTGCCGTAAGCGGCGGAAGCGTGGCGGTTTGTCCTGCCGTGGAGGCCTGCGTCGCCTCAGAGGTCGGTTATCTGGATTATCTGCCTCTACATAATAGTCTCCTTCACCTCCCCGGTCCTCAGTTCTGTTCTCAGTAAAGGGATTGCCATGCTTCTGAGTGTATTTGGAGGGCTCCCTATCTAGTGGTCTTCTGGAGTAGGTTTCGGCAGCAAAACCATAGCCGTTTTCTTGCAAGGGACTAACAGGAAACTGGCCTCCTCTTCCCCTCCAGGTGGTAACCTCTCGAGAGCTAAAGCCCCGGCCATACCCGGCATTTGTGAGCCGTGGTGGGAGGGCACGTCCGAAGCTGCGGGTAGTTTTGGCCTTGTCACGGGACTCGCCACTGCCAGCCTGGTCATCCGTGTACACTTTGTTAGACCTCCAGTTATCCTTGTCGACAACCTTCCTGACACCGATGGGCTCAGAGTATCCCACTTCCCCATTCTCAGTCCCTTTCTGGCGCGGGCGCTTGGGGAGTTCCTCGTACTCCGAAGCCTCGCTCAAGGTCTCACTCACGTTCCGTCGCCGTGGCTTCCCTCTTTGTATGTCGTCAGCCTTGACGAACTCCCGTGGGCCGCCTCCACCCCGACCGATCCTCTGGCCATTGCTGTTGACACCGTAGCCTCCTCTGGAGACATTCCCTCCTCGTCCCCCACGGGCCCCACCCCGAGAGCTGAATTCCCTGAAGCCTCGGCCACGCCCACGGCCCACTCCTCTCACCCCAGCAAATGCCTGTTCCTCATCAATAAAGATCCAGTTGTTGCGCCGAGGAGCTGTGGGATCTCTGGAGTCCTGGCTCTCCCTGGCCTGGTTCTTTCCATTGTCCCAGCTACCTTCTTCCTCAGCGGAGCTGTTTGCCTTCTCGGCTTTGGAAGTGGTGGGAGATCTTTCTTCTGGTGTGGGTGCAGGAGGGACAGCAGGGTACCTGTTTGCGAAAGGTTGGCAGGAGTCCTTCTTCAGGTCATACACATTGGTAAGGACCTCCTTCTCCAGCCGGTAAGGAACAGACTTTTCCTCTGGCTCTGGTTTAGGCTTTTCATTCTCCTTGTCATCTACCTTGAGGGCCTTCAGCACCGGTTTCTTGATAGGCCCAGTCCTCCGGGTCAAGATCCTCCCGCTGGCCTCAGACGCCTGGCTGCCTTTGATGGAGCCCGGATCAGACCATTGCGACTGGATGCTTCCTTCCTTCTTTGGACTCTCGCTCCTCCAAAGGTCAGCTTCGAAAGCCTTGTCTTTCCCAGGGCCATCGAACCCTTCGTCCCGGGACGCCATGCTATCCTTGTGGTGCCTGATGTAACAGACTTCTTTGGTGTCTGGTTTTGGGCAGTCGGACTCCCCGGACCGGGGCCACTTCTGGGCAGCTGGAGGCATGGCTTCCTCATGAGACACCTTCCTTGGGGAGGATCCAAGAGGCACATCCCCCCACCGACTCTGACGGTGGCCAAGGTGGGGAGGCTCCTCCAGAACGTCACCATACTCCTTTCCTCTGTCATTGTTCACATCCTCCTGGGAGCCCTCTCTCTCATTCCTGCATACCAAACAAACAAAAATGGTACGAAATTCAAACAATTTTCTCCATTGCGCACATCACAAACAATTAAATCAGTAGCTTAGAAAATTCTTTCATTCAAAACTGTTGGGATCTCTTCGTGCAAGAATCCATTCTCTACAAAATCTGGACTTTATTTTGAATTCACCTCAGCTACAATCAATCACATACAACCATACAAGTCAGCACAACAGACCTGCTCTCAGGACAGCTCATGTCTTTGCCCTCATGCTGCCTCTGGTAGGGGGGAGTGAAGCTGCGAGGAGGGGCAGGAGGGTAATTGTCCTGGCGCCAGACAGGGTAGGGCTCAGCAGTTTGAGCTCGCCTCTCTTGGAGCATGCTGGGACGACAACCCTCATCTGAGGTAGATCCTGGGCTGTTCAGATGGTCCTGCTGCATGATGGGCTTCATCATTCCTGTGGAAGGAGGGGACAGATGATTATTTAGCTCAGGGATCATCTCCTTCCAAATGACTTATGGCGCTTTTCCACTGGTTTACCGGAACCAGCCCATACCCGAGCTGGCTCGGTAAAGGCACTGCCGGGTTTAGACAGTGACAATGACGTAAAACTGAAAAGACATCTTAACTTCACACGATTTACTATAATTTCTGCTACCACGTCTGTGACAATCTCCATTTTATGTTAGCATCAAACTCTAGCAAAATCGCATTACGAATCCATTCTGCTCAGCCATTCTACAATACTTTTTCAAGTAAGAGATTTGGAATTAAGTTCCAAGTTATCAGGAATGCATCAATACATTGTGATATGCAATACTACTAATCCATGCATATCGATGCAGATCACGGGTTCTTTTTTATCTTCCTGCATTTCGACCAATCAGACAGTGGTGACGCAACTAGCACAGTTTAGTCATGCTTTCAGTCCTGCTAGTAGACAGGGCCATGTCAGCACAGGTACTATGGAAAATGGTCTCTTTGCAGTTTAGTTAGGGTACGATACAGTTCTTGGTGGCAGTGGAAAGGTGCCATTAGTTACCAACTGGTAGATGTTCAAAACAGAGATAGTATTTTTTTTAGACCCAAATGGGAACCAGATTTTTTACTGGCTAATGCAACACTGGCTCAGTTTACCTGAAGTGTGAACTGCGGTGGGGTAGAAGTCCACTGGGGAGCCTGCTTGTGCCATGCGGGGATCCACATAAGGGGGCATCATCATCCAGCGCGGGTCAAAGCCCAGCACGTGCGGAGGGTAGAAGCCACGCTGGTGGTGGGCACTGCCTGATTGGGCCAGGGGGGCTGACGGCTGCTGCCAGTGCTGCATTTTATACACCTGCTCCTGGACAGGGGGAGATTACAAAGAAACATGCGACACAGGCCGGAGTGGGCAGGGCATCACAACTAGGAGACCATTAACAACGAGAGATTACAGGGAAGTATCTTTCGAATATGAGATGCCAGATGGAGTAGGTCCTCACAGAGAAAACGGCAGGTCATTTAGAGCGCGTAACATCAACATGAACAAACGAGAACAAGTGAGAACTTAACAGAATGCGACAGAGCCCGTGCTCACCTGCTGCTTCTGAAAGCGAGGGGGGAGAGACTTCTGGAATTTGCCATAGTCAGGGACGGGGGAGGTGGGGTCAGTCCTGTCATCCTCGCTGCGGTAGCCAGAGCCAGGCCCTTCATCTTCCCGATACTCCTGGGTGGGGCATGGCTCTGGCGATACCTCCACCAGTTCTGGTTAAACAGTCCAGGCAGAACAGGTCATTCGTTTGAAACCCAACTGTTTGCTTGGCTAAGCTTGCAATTCCCGAAGAATTCAGTTCATGGACAAAAACATCCCAGTGGCAAAGGACACTAGGTAATGTTTTGTGGCATCGAATTCCAAATTTCACAATGGCAGACATGAAATGACCCTGACAATTTCTAGGCTCTCGGGCAAAGAGAGACCTGGTTGACAATGTAATTTATTGGGAATCCCCGATTAGGTGTTTGGGGAAGGGTTTTGAAAATAGATTAGATAAACTATTGATTCCTGGAGGAAATTCTTGTGCATTCAGCAGCAAGGAATGTTGAGCACAGAAACATATGTATATACATACTTTGAACAATAGTTCCAAGACACTGTAGCAAACATTGGGGAGAAAAAAACCCCCCACAAAACCAGAACAATTCAGTAAGCACCACAAGCATGTCCCAAGGGGAGAAGCTCCAGGAAAGCATTCCTGCCCTCTGGAAATTGCCTTGTTTACCTTTAGCTCCATAGTGCCAGTTCTCCTGGCGCGCCCGGGGTGAGTCCTTGGCAGGAGAGAGCGGCGGCTCCCTGCCATCCACCTCCCTGGCGGTTCCCTCCGGCCTGGACAGCCGCTCGGTTTTGCCGAACTTCTCGTCCAGCCGCTTGAGCTTCTCGGCACAGGCAGCCAGGCGCTCCTCGCGGGCACGGCGCTCCTCTTCCTCGCGACGCCTGCGGGCACGCTCCACTGCCTCCGACAGCTCCATGGAGGCGAACTTCCCCCAGGGAGCCGTCCGCGGCACTTCGTCCTTCTCCTCCAGTGACTCTCCCCGGTGGACGGTGCTTGGAGCGGCAGCCTTCTGCTGGTTCCGAACATGGCAAAGGGCCGCATGAGAAGTGGACCAGATTCCACATCGCAAACAGTCCATTTCAAATGAACCTGGAGCATCCTGGATCCTATGGGCAAAAGTGGAGCCTGCAGCACTCCTACGCTGTTGTACCTGCACATCCACAGGGGGAAACCGGCCTGCAGGCTTCGTGGGGGTGTGGGGCTCCACATATCGGTGATGTCCCTCTTCCTCTGGCCCATCCTGGGCATAGGTCCCCTCGGCCGAGCTGTGGGAGGACTGGCGGTCCCGGCAAAGCTCCCACTCTCCCCTATAGGACCGCGGACCATCAGACACCGATTGCTCAAACCCTTCAGAGCAGCCTGTCAATTACGTGACCGCCGGCCCCTACAAGTCGGCTAAAGTATTGACAGTGTCATTAAAATGAACAGTAAACAGGCTTTAGCATCCCGCCTCCAGCAAATCCTAACACATTAAGCACTGAGTTTAGCACACATAATTAAATTAGCCGGCTACACTAACAGGAATATCAGGAACATCCCTCAGAACATCGTCGTCCAAGCAAGCCATTTGTCTGCAGGGCCAGTAGACCAAAAGATCTGTCACTCACCACTTTTTAGTCTTCTCACTACAAGAATGGTCATCCTCGTCATCACTGAACTTCAGTTTCTCACTGTAATCCACTTCCTCATGAAGACCTAAAGGGGGGGGGACAAATAGCCATAAGATGTGTTCCACAGCAAGAGTATAAAGAGAAGCGAATGACTGCTTTCTGCACATGCGGAAAAAAACACGACCATTCAATAATCTGTCTTCTTTATTCATTCCATTGATGTCAAATGGACGCCTTTATACGCTAATATGCAGTTTCATTGCGCTGCATTTCCTTTAATTACAAAAAAAAGCAATCCCACTAGCACTATTACATAGGAAAGAGAGGGGAGTGATCATTCACAATTCAACCCAAAAAAACCATGCAGTCACCTGCCCAGCCGTCTTCACACTCATTATCCAGGTCATCCAGGTCTTTCAGGTCCTCCGGGTTGATGATGGCAGGGCGGGGGGCTCGATCGCCAGGGCGGTGGACAGGGCGAGATGAGGGTCGAGCAGGGGCACGGACGAAACGGGTCTCCCTCCTTACCTCTCCGCTGCAGGTTGGAGTTGGTTGAAAAGAAGTCAAGTTACCTTAACTATAGTCCTAATATTCAAAAGCACCAAACACTAGCCTGACTACCAAACACAATAATATGTACAGATTATCATAGAGCCCCAACACACTGTAACAATGCAGCTAGAGTCAACCCTCCAATCACATGCCAGCACAGCAGCACCAAGTCTCGGCCCTCCAATCACATTCCAGCCCCATGGAACAAATCAGAGTCAGCCCTCACCCAACGGGATCAGCAGCAGGGAAAGGCTGACGAAAGGTAGGCCGGGCTTCGAAACGGGCCGGGGCAACAGTGGGGGTTGGGCCATGCTCCGTGGAGGCAGAAGGGTCACGGGGCTCTTTGGGACACATCTGAAAGAAGCACACAGGTTACACCCAGCAAAATCCAACTCTGCATCAGGGCAGCAGGCAGTGTGGAATGATACATATACATAACCCTCAACGGCAGACGCCCTTCAATTATTCTTTATCTAGCATTTACTGGGCTGAAGAGAGGCTGAGTTTTATTTGAAAAGGTGACAGAAAAAAGCAACCAAGGCCTGATCACTGGTTAAATAAAAAAAGATAACCTACATATTAGATTTTAATACAGTGTTTTTCATAATTTAGCTTGTCATAACATGCCTTTCTGAGAAAATGGTCTGATGGTTTGTCTCACTTCCATGCACGAATCTCACGTTTCCCCAACAATAATGATCCAGAAACATAAACCCTTTTGTTGCAATTCATGTCAGCAACTAGATCTGTGAATAGAGAAAGCTCATTGGGCGCCAGAGCATCAGCCCCTCTCCCTGCAACCTGGGCTCTGAAGCACTCACAAAGGCAGGAAGCATGTCGTGGTAGGTGGTGGTGGAGTGGTGCTGGTACTGGGGGCCGGGGGGCACAGCTCTGCGAAGGGGCTGGGCCGGGCGGAGGGAGAGGTCCTTTGGATCGGAGGCGGGAGTCAGGACTGCAGGGGCAGCAGGGGTGGAAGAAGTGGTGGTGGGGGCAGTGGGGGGAGGGACTGCGGTGGGATCAGCCACCGCGCCGCTCTTGGCCTCAGGTTCAGCGGCGATGGCAGCGGGTGAGGTCGCGGGGTGCAGATTCCTCCCACCGCCCTCCCTCCAACTCGTCACATCTGGGAGAATGAAAAAAATAAAATCACACCAAAATAAAACAAGATGATCACAACAAGCTATCAGAAAAAAACATCAGAACTGAGAACAGCAGAAACGTTACCACTTCAGCTAAGCAATAAATACAATGAAAGTGCCACTTCAAAATAAATACAAGCAGCACTGAATCCATGGCACTGGGAAAAAGTGTGCATGGTTAATATAGCTGCAGGGCCCCTGTGCTGCAGACTGGTAATTAAAGGGACCATCAGCTGCCCTTATAGCAGAACCACGCCAGGGGCCCACCGACCACCGGGATGAGGCCTTACTCTGCGGGCGGAGGCTTGGTCCGGGCCCATACGACAGATCGAAGGCGCTTTTTTCCTTGCCGGCCTTGTCCTGTTCCCCAGCTGCCTTCAACGTTGGAAATTCCTCGTGAGAGAAGGGCTGCAGTCGGTTTAAGACCCTTGAACCTGTGTCATGAAAATGGGGGGCGACAAAGGCGACTGTAAAAATGGAAGGCTACAGGGCAAGCATTAGACAAGCTTAACTTACAGAAACAAAGATTTTCCGTCACCTCAAGACAAGACACGAGACATGACCTGTCTAACGTGACAGAGGAACACCTCGCCCGACAAGCGTTCATCACCAACAAGTGTCTATGCACACTCACCATCTTGTTCTACTGCCTTTCCATTTAGCTGTGCCCATTGTTTTGGTCCACCTGTATTTGTATTCTATTAAAAAAAAAACAAAAACAGCTCACTGTCAACGCCTGCCTGCTGTACAAAATTGTATCAACACATATACAGCACACAATCATGGGGCCTGATGGTGCTCTTCTACTGGAATATAGGAACAGAGCAGTACCACAAAGACACTAGTTATAGCACAGTCCCAGCTCGCTTCAGTTTTCCACTGCAAGACATCTCTGTAAAAGCCCTGCCGGGTTTGGAGGGTAAGTGCCGTAAAACCAGAGAGATGCTTATTTACGGTTTACAAGATATAAATCAGGTTTTACTAGTAATTTTTGCTAGCAAGTCTGTGAGACTTGCCACATTGCGTTAGCATCAACCACTAGAAGAATTTGAATTCACCTGCATAAATTTGCATTATGAATGCATTCCGTTCAGCTGTTCCATAATACTTTTTAAGTAGGTGGTTGGAGGCTTTCAAGTTCTGAGTTTTCGGGAATACATCAATACATCCCAACATGCGACCCTACTAAATGAATAACATGCCCATTTTTCCTTTGGACAATCCATGATTATCAACACAGATCACCGGAATCCCCCTGTATTTCAACCAATCAGATGGTGGTGATGCAACCAGTTCGGTTTGGTCAAGCTTTTGGCCCTATTAGTAAGCAGGGCCATGTTAGTGGCAATGGAAGAGCACCACAAATGAGCTGAAATTATACGTCGATCATCACTGCTTCAGCGGCTAACAGAAGAGCAAAGAGCTGCCATATTTACCACCACCTCTCACTCCACACACAAATAGCTTCGGCATCCACCCACTCGAGGCACTTCCCACTAAAATGCACCTCCACCCTTAAACGGGGGCATGCCAAACACCAACATCCATGCTAATCATGGGTTTAGCCCCTATGTCACTGAAGGAGAATTGGCAGAAGTGCCCAGCCGCTCTATGACCATACTGCATCGGCCAGATACCCACCTCCTGGCTGACCACCAGCGCTGGCTTCTGGAGACTGGAGACAGATTTCTGCAAAACCAGCGGCGGCTGCGACGCCAGCAGCTGTGCTGTTGACGCAGTAGAACTGTTGGAGGGGGGGGGGAGGGGGAGGACACACACCTCTATCAAAGTTCCCAAAGGCGCCAAGAAAACACCAAAAGAAACACCAAAGGCAATCCAGAACATCTTATTTTAAAAGAAACGGGTGCAGCTGAAGTCCTCACGACGGAAGGAAGCCAGTTTACAGGGAGTCCATGCATTTCGATTTCTAACGTTATCCGTGTGCTAAAAAACACCAACCAAAGGGTTACATAATGGGAAGCTTCCCGTCATCAATTTCTATTTAACTTATGGACAAAGAATCTTTGTGGCTCCCATCTGCTGCCTGAAAATGCAGGTACTGATGAAAATGTTGATAAATCTACCAAAATATAGGGGGGACACATGTAAACGCTCGCGACAGGGAATTTACTACATTAATAAAAATTATGTAAAGCTGCACTTCCTGACGCTCGACGGTTCAAGGATGTAAAGGGAATAAAATATAAACATGATCCGAAACTCATCCCTAGTACCAGAATTCCGGAATATTCAGGGAGGGGCACATGGACATCGCCTCTCCCAGTTTTGCAAAAAGCTCATATATCGCATGCTGCGCAGGTGAAACGACTGCTTATTTACCGTGGTGGAGGAGTTAATCTCCTCACTCCATTTTCACGCCCACTCCCACCCACACGAATCCACACAGAGTGCCTTGCAGTCCTGCGGCTTCACTCCCACACACACACCACTGTGCACGTAGCCACAGCCTCACCAGGCCGACTCACGAGTGCTACTAAACATTTATCATCATTTAATTAGTGGTCAACTATTCCAATTGCTGGATCTGGTGACAGTCACGTTTAAGGTTAATGCAGTCTACGTTATCTGTCGTTCGATCAATCAAGCGTCATCTGACGTGACACGTCGAAAGTGACACAGTACCTTCCCGAATCTCCTCGGATAGCAATCGTGGCACTCCTGAGAACAGACCGGTGTGAAGCCAGCTCCGCTAGCTGCACCACAAAGCCCCCGCCCACCATTAGTGGAGAGCAGTCACTCTCTACACGCCAGAGCCCTGGCCCCACCAGCATCTCATCACCCCTCCTCCTCACCTCTTTTGATCTGGCTGCTCCTGCTTGTTTGCCCATCCCGTTCCGTCTTTGGGCACGATAATCACGTTGGGATCGTTTCCTTTGTTCTCGGACTTCAAGCTCGGCAGGTGAGCTGGGGGGGGCATGCGCCGGGCTGGGACCACTTTGCCGAGACTCTGCAGGCCATGTCGAGGAACAACTAGGGACGGAGAGAGCTGCCATCAGATATTTTGCTTAAAAGGACAGAGATTCCCCCCACCCCACCACCAGAAGATCATAAGAGACCATCAACAACCACTCATCTCTCCTGTTTTCATACACTATTGCACAGAATTACTAATACATAGCAAAACATATATAGTAAAGTATTCTGTCACGAAACAGAAATACAAGACAAAAGAATTTTATAATACTGAAGAGGGCAGATAAGGTTTTACCTGTAGATTTCTGAACTTCTATTGACTTCCCCTTGTACTTATCAAAGAGGCTGAGAGTAGAGTACTTGCTTTTCCCATCCTTGGACTTGGTTATTTGCCCCAAACGATCGGACATTGCGATGTAATGTCATCGAGTATGAAAATTTTTCGTTGCACCTCTTCCTGTATGCCTTTTATTCCTAGGGAGGGAAAACAATTATTCATTATCTAACGATAAGCAAGCAAGCAGCAGACTAAATAACCATCAAAACACCCTTATAAATACAACATTTTATTGGTGTGTAAGATATGCTTACATTACCAGTGTCTGAAAATGCAAAACACAATCAGAATCTTTTCTACAGATTGGCGTGAAGCTTTAAACATTTCAAAAACTTAAAAAATCTAAAGTCTAACACCAGTCAAAACTGAAGGACCTTAATGTTCTGACAAGGAAGGTGTAAAATCCACACTGTTAAAATGCTCCACACCAGAAAAACAGAACCGTCCACTGAAACCCTCGACTGTTGCTACCAACAAAACTGCAGACAAAAACAAACTGAACAGTGCAGTCACTTTGTTTTAAACAAGGTATTCTGCACCACGGACCTCGTGTTCAAATTCTCTTTTTAGTAAGGTCTGCAAAAATAAACAGATATGGTAATGCAATAAGGACACTTCTGTTTGGACGCATTTACATAACACAAACTAGACATACCGACAAATTCCCAGAAAGAGCCGAACATGTCAATTCACAGAGCTCTTTCGGTGGCTGAAGATGTCAGATTCTACTTACATTAGAAAAAACAGAACAATCACAGCAAGGGCCCATTTCACCCTACAGTGCACAAATAGTGGCAGATCTGGAGTCAGAAAGCATGACCATGCACGCCTGATTTTCAGGCATAGGACTTTTGTGGTGTAGGGCACTCAGCAGGAGCACTCAGGAGAAGTAGCACTCCTCACAAAACAAAGGGCACACTGTGACTAGGATCATCGCAGATTAAACAACAAGACTGCCCACATGAAGCAGCGACCCTTTGCAGTTCCTCCTGCCGTCACGGTTCATGGGAGGGATCTTAAGACAGTGAAAACATACAGTTTATTTTTCGAAATTAATCAACCTCTCCATAAAACCCCCAGCATTTTGCGACCCTGAGAAATA
>JAAGVU020000113.1:4336497-4351847 GCA_011763525.2 Mormyrus iriodes
GTTTGGATTTGTCAGCTATATGCCAATAATAGGACGGAGAAAGAAGAGACAGCACGGAACGGCAGGGCGGGCCGCTGCCGGCGCGGGGGCGGGGGGGGGGTGGGGGGGGGGGGTCACAGCGGCCTTCAAACCCGCAGGGGGCCGACGCCCGGGCCTGCACGGTGAGACATGCCGCTTTCCTGAACGCAGGCAGCTCAGGCCTCTCAACGCCCCCCCAACACGGCTTAAATAAGCACCCCACCACCGGGTGGTATGGAGGACTGCAGCAGCCGGAGGATGCGTTTCATCAGGCTCAGGGAGGAAACTAAAAGGCACAGGAGGGTCGGCTTTAAAGCCTCAAACATCGGGGAGGGAGGACACGGAGGGCCGGCTTAACCTGATGCCGATCGGAGGTTCACATCGCTGTCTCCGTGGCGGCGGTGATACCTGCGAATTATTATGTAATCTGATGCACCTACTTATCTGCCATCCAACACCTAACGGCGTCTCGTTACTACAGCGCCGCGGTCGACAGCTTAACCAGCGAGGCTATGGGCTTTTTTTAATATTAAAAAACGACGCAGTGGATAAATGCAAAGATTAACCAAAACCGGGGCCCGCTGCCATCCCTGCCCGGTGAAAGCAGCCGTAGCAGCCATGGTCGGGGACGGCTAGGTTTAGATATATTTTTTTAACATGGCTGTGTTATTATTCTGCCTGGCTAAATCAGGCTAAGCAGCCTGACCGTCGGCTTACACCTTTATATGCGGCGGTGATTCGCTAGCTGCCGGGCTAAAAGCTCGTAAAGCGGTGCGGGCGAAACACGGGCCATTTATTTCCAGGCCGGTCAGTCAGCATTACAGCAGCCCCGCTATGGGATGACAAGTCATTTATCAGGGGAAACAGCCGCGTTGACGCCGCTGGCCGATGCCAGCTTCACCCGCCGGCTAAGTCGGCTAGCCACTTTCTCGCGAGCAGCTCGCGACAAGCAGTAAAGTGGGGGTTTTTTTCTCCCCCCCCCCCGTAAAAATTCAAATAGCGGCCGACTAACCGGGCAGCCGGCTTCGGCTCTTCACGGACGAAATTATCCGTAAGCCCGGAAAAGAGATGAACTCACATCTGAACGGTGAACCCGTTTTATACACAAACCCAGAAGCGCGGAAGACGGGAAATAAAGGACAAGACGATTAAAAATGGCTGCTACCCAGAACAAAGCAACAAAAAACAAGGCAGAGGAGGCCCTATTAAACCTTCACTTTAGTCTCGCAGATGCATAAATGCCAACTGAGAACTTACCGGTTTGACGCGCAAACGTTGTCTTATTTCAAATATACTTTTGTTTTTCCCGACTGACAGGGTTACCTAGCAGGATGGATGGAGATTATTCCCCTGGCTCTTTTTCTATCTTAAGCGTAATATTCAGCCTACATCTGTTGTTCTGAAGGGACCTGCCCGGCCTGGAAAATGTAAATCCTGTTACCCGACTGTGCACTCGCCTTCTCATGTGCAGCACGAAACGAACAGCGACACCCAGTGTTCCCGCCCAGACGTTACAGTTATTCTGCGGACCAGCGCGCCTCACCGGCAAGCGAATTAATCATTTTTGCACAGAAGCATATGTTTAATTTCCTAATATTTAATAAATTAAAAAATACTGATCCAGCTGTCTTGTCTCCTATAATATCTGCCTCAAGGTAATCATTTCGTGATAACAATACCGACTATAATGAAAAAGCATGATATTATTAATAAATTCCATACAATGAGTATTGTAATTGAATCTAAACGTTTTCCCATGGGGAAGTCCCGTGGGGAAGGGTAACTAAAGCACGAACAACTACGTCAAAAAGACTTCCTCCATCTTGTTTGTCAACATGATAAGGAAATTATAAACAGTTTTCTGATGCTGGCAGTTCACATTTTTGGCTGTTTCAACCTTTCCGAACTTCAAAATGCTTCAGTATTATGCATGAATACCACTAGACTGATTTATGCATATTTTATCATTTTTAAAAATATATCAGCATTACGGCATTTTTACTTTACCCACTCAGTAGCATTTTACAACTTAAGGACATTTTGTAACCTTTCATATTGGTTGTTTAATTGATTTTTTCCTAACTTAATTTCCCAGACACCCATTTTAATATACTGCAGGCCATTGGTTTTGTTCTTTGCGTGTCTCGATTTTTTTTTTGTCAATGATCTATTGGACTGTCAGTTCACTGGCAAATAGCGCCGTAACACTGAAACCACACATGTATACCGGCATTGTTTATTTGTTTATGTATTATTTCTTTCTTTATTTAGTCAAGACCGGGCAGACGTTTTAAGCCTTTATCTGTAACCTGCGGCAGTTAAGAAAATAGCAGCATGGTCTTTGCCAAAAAAGAACACAGCGCGTCACAAAAAGACAGCTCAGAGAGGTGATAAAAAATGTTACCATTTCCGTAAAGATTTGGTTTGGTGGAGAGAGCGGGAAAGGATGGGTGTATTAGGACACATATCACCGCCCACGCACTCAAAACAGTGAGGATAAAGGTACTGACAAGTGAGAAGATGCGCTGAGGCCGTGCCAATACTATGAGAACTGACAATGAGAGATAAACCTCGCATACTGTGTGGTGACTGTTAAAAAGACCTCGGTCTAATTCACGTTAGTATACACATTTACTGTCATTAGTCTGGTACAAAAACAGACCGTTGTCCTTTTTAATATGAAGGTTTAAAAACGTCTCGTTTTGCTGGACGTAATTTCAGCATCGAGACTAACAGGACTTTATGCCGTGCAGTAAGCTGCTTTTCTGTCTAGGGGGCGTGGTTGCGCCGCGATCGTCTTCAGGCCACGGACACGCAAAGCGCATGCACGCAGCAAAAAAGGGTATTTTGCAAGTATAGTTTCAAATGCAGCAATCAACCAAAATGTTACTTGTTTTTGTGGTGTGTCAGACGTCCATAGCTAACCCTAAAATTTTCCATGCAACTGTTACATTTAGAATAGAATAAAATAGAATAGAATAGAATGGAATATTCAGTCATTGCACACCTGGCACATGTCATGGACAGTTCCTGTCTGACCCCGGCCCCTCCTCTTCATTTGGTCAGTGGGCATTTCTGGCCATTTTGTCTTTACCACTCGCCATACTAAAATCCTTCTATCCCTGTGTGTTGTTGTGTTTTGTGGACCGTTGCATAGCCCAGTGGGCTAAGCCTGTAGTTTAAACTCCGTGAACCTACTAGTGGTGGGTTTGAGGCTGCCTAGACCCCTCTCTCTCGTCATCAGTGTTTGTTGGTTGGTTTGTGTTTACTATGTTCACCCTTGGTCCCATTTTGGTTACCTGTTCCTAGTTTGTGGTTTGCGTTCTGTTTTGGTTTCTGCCTTGTGCTTTGCGGTTATGTATTATCTGGCTTTATGTTATATTCCTAGTGTTAGATTGTCTCCTAGTTTCCCTGTTAGTCTCTTACTTCCATGATTAAGTTTATTAGACCCACCTGTTTCCTGTTTCACCCATGCCTCATGATTGCCGATTGTTCTACCTGATTGCTCGTTGTCCTGCGGCCTCTCTGATTGGTTAAATGTTTCATGTTTTGCTCCTGTTCCTTCGTCACAGGGTTCATTTTGTGTATTTAAGTTCCTGCATTCATTTCATTAGATGGTCATTGTGTTAGAATGTTACTGTGTGTTTAGGCTACTGCTGAGGTCCGTAGCAGTTCATGGTTCAGGTTAAGTCAGTATTTTGTTTTATGACCCCTTGGTGTCCTTTATTTTGTGTTTGTGAATAAATCCTTGTTTTCCTGGAGCTGTAAGTGGATTGTTGCCTTCTTTATGCCTATACCATGCCCCGTTGCCGTAACAATACAATGAAATGCAATGTAAATGTAACACAGAAATATGCAAAGTTTTGTAAAGATGTTATACTGAAAGTATTACAGCTAAATTTTTTACAATGATTTTAAAATGTAAATGTCCAATCATCCATCCATTTTCTGAAACTGTCCTATTCAGGGTCGCGGGGGCTCTGGAGCTATGGGTGCTAGGCAGATGTCCAATAATTTCAACCGTAAATCTAAAAGTATCTTTGAGGGTTTAGTAACAAAGGGAAACCTATATTTGCAAATGTGACTATGTATTTAAGTGTACACTTCTAAAACTGCAGTGACCTACATATTTTAGTGTGCACCACTGAAACTGTACAGTCCTATTTAAGTGCACACTTCCAAAACAGTACTAGAGTAGGTGCTATTTCATTGTATGCTGATCAAACTGTAGAGTAATAATTGCTATTTAACAGTATATTTCTAAGACAACACAATCATAAGCAGTACTGGTCCTAGCCAATGTGGCACCCTAGGCAAGCATCACCGCCAGCATCCTGTGTCTGAGGCAAGGTGAAATTGGCTGGCAAATCTGTGCCCAATCAGAAGTTAGCACCCTAGGCAGCCAGCCATGTTGCCTATAGGATTAACCTAAGTACTTGTAAGTGCACGCTGCTGAAATGATTTGTGATGAATGAATCCTAAGTATTGAGTGCAGTATATGCTTCTGAAACCACACTGTGCAAATTTTATATTTATGGTGTTATATTTTTCAGAACCAGGGTCATATAGGGAGACCAATTCATCAGCTTCCCATATTTGAGGTCAGTCCCTTTTCTATTGTCTTCCCATTTCATTGTTACCACCATAGAACTTAATGTTCAGCCCAATTGTTACATTTGTACTTGTTTGACTCATTCTGAGCAAATGACGCTGGGAAACATTTTGGCATTCAGCTCAAACAAGAAAATATATCCATCACCAGTATACATCAGCACACGCAACTCAAATTGCACTGTAGGATGTGATTCTGCGTTCTGTACAACACAATGCACAACATTATGAAAACAACACTCTTGAGATATCAACATTTCCACTTCAGAACAGCACACACAACTCAAATTGCACTGTAGGATGTGGTTCTGCGTTCTGTACAACACAATGCACAACATTATGATCCTCCAAATCAGGTTCCGATGCATTTCGGGCTGTCTTGCCCTCCTCAGGAAACCGGCGAAAAAATTTATTTAGTGTGTTTGGCACCCCCTGCAGATCTGTAACACTCCCCGAACACAGAGGTCACCCAAAGCCTGAGTCAGGACCAACATCTGTCCGTCACCCAAAGCCCAAGCCAGGACCAACTGTCTGCCACCTAAAGCAGAGGCCAGAACCAGTGAAAGTCCCCCGCCCAAGACCAGGACCAACTGGCTTGTCGCCCAAAGCCGAGGCCAAGACCAATCGTCACCAGCCACCCAGAGTCCGGGCCAGGACCAAGTGATGTCCACCGCCCAAAGCCTGATGCCAGGGCCAGCATGACCCGTCGCCTAAAGCAGAGGCCAGGACCAACATATGTCCGTCGCACAAAGCAAAGGCCAGGATCAAACCCCGTGCCGTTTATTGATAATCGGCATAAGTGTCTGCTGCCCCAAGCAGACCTGGCCACCAATTGTCCCTTTTAAATGTCTGCTCCGTCCAAATGAGCCTGCTGAGCTGCTGCTCCTTATATAGTGGCGAAGCTCCGCCCACAAACTGCCAACCGGTAAGTCCAACTGTCATTTTTCTTTGTTTTTTAGGCCTTAAAAATCCAAATTTGCTTTTAAAATTATTCTCAAGGGGGAATGATCTGTTTACGTTATCCTTTATGTCACGCCGACAGGGTTGACGGTGAGGAATGGATGCAGCAGCAGACGGGACCAGGAAACCCCGTGTGGGGACTTTATTGTCCAACGGGAGCGGGGCACACAGACTGCACACGGGCTACACCAAACAATCACAATGACTGACAAGGATACACAGGACCTGGGTACTTTTATACAGAGGAACACTGAGGAATAAACGAGGGGCACCTGTTGGTGATTAACAAAAGGCAAAAACACGAGGTAACGATCAACAAGCAGCAGGCGTGGCTGCTGATCAGCCCCGCCTGTGGGGAACACCGGGAAAAGACTGGTAGGGAAGGGCTGAACATGACAGAACCCCCCTCCCCCAAAGGCACACACTCCGGGTGCACTGGTTGGATCCGAGGGGAGCCCGGGGAGGCCAAGGACATGACGGGTACACAGGGTCAGGACAAGATGCGAAGACAGGGACGTCAGACTTGCGCAGGACAGGGATGACGGACTCGGACAGGACAGGACTGGAAACATCGAACAGGAGACCTGGAGAGACAAAGGGCACCAAAACAAAGCAAGCACCTAGACATAGACAGACATCAGCAGGGACAAGTAGGGCAACACAGCACCTGACAAGACAGACAGACCGATAGACCAGAACTGGACTAGGACCAACAGGAGGGACGAGGAACAAGGAAGTGGACCCCAACGGAGGGAACAGACCTTGGGACCCAAGGGGCGACGGAGAAGGGAACCCCGGAACAGAGGTAGGGATCAGAGGCAAAACATGGGGAGCAAAGGCAGGGACCGATAGCAGAACATGGGGAGCAAAGGCAAGGACTGGAGGCGAAACACGCAGAGCAAAGGGAGGGACTGGAGGCGGAACATGGGGAGCAAAGGTGAGGACCGGAGGAGGAACATAGGGACCTAAAGCAGGGCCTTGATACCACCCAGGGACCGGCCTTGGGACTCACGGAGTGGGGCCCGGAAGCGGGCCACAGGGAGCGGTGTCTGGGACACGTGATGTGACTCGCGGAATGGAGGCAGGGATATATGGAGGCCCCTGGAGTGGAGCCCCCGGGGCATGGAGCCAGCCCCGATGGAAAGGCCCAGGAGCTGAGGAGACCGGAGGACATGGCCTAGGGGGCAACGAAGGAACCGGAGGACATGGCCTAGGGGGTGACGAGGAGACTGGAGGACAGGACCTAGGGGTCCTTTTTTTTTTTATCCTTACTTGGGAGTTTTTGGTTCCTCTCCTCCATTGTTATCTAGCCTTCCTTCTTTCTTTTGTCAATTTGTCGTTTCCCTTTTTCTTATCGCTCAATGTTATGTAAAGCACTTTGGGGCAAGACTGTCGTGAAAGGCACTATACAAGAATAAAATTGATTGAAAATTGATTGAGACGAGGAGACCGAGGGACCGGGACTAGAGGGAGACAAGGAGCCCTCAGGCCTGGGACTGGAGGAAGATGAGGGGACCGCAGGACTGGGACTAGCGGGCGATGAGACCCCAGGAATGGAGCTACGGGGCAACGCGGAGGCCGCAGGAACGGAGCTAGGAGGCGCCGAGGAAGTGGGCCCCGGGCATGCTCTCGCCTTCCTCTTCGGGAAATGGACGGCCGGCCTAATGATCGACCGGACCGTCCAAGACGTCGCCGAATGGATCCCCCCGGGGCCGTGGGAGCCAAGAATGTGGGACTCTGATCACATGGGTCCCACTCCAACTCCACTGGAGGAATTTCCTCCAGGCTCATCTTCCCACGGCTGGGGAGGAGATCGGGGCTCTGGACGGGCTCCGGGGACACGGCAAGGGCCCGGTGGGGACCGGGAGACTTGGCAGGGACCCTCTGTTCCCCTAGGCAAGGCTCGGAGGCCGTGGCAGCAGGTTCCCCTGGGCAGGGCTCGGACGTCGCGGCAGCGGCAACTGGTTTCCCTGAGCAGGGCTCGGCCTGGTCCTGCCAGGAGGAGGCCCGAGGGGAAGCAGGGAGCCTAAAAAATCCAAATAGGTTTTAAAATTTCCTTTTAATAAAGGAATGCTTTAGTACCAATGTACCTTACATGGGGAATTTTACTTATACTGCTTTTACTTTAAATGTTTTTCCTTACAGGTACCAGGACAGTAAGTACCCAGATAAGTATATTGAAATAACTTTTAAATTTGCTTTATACTTTTTTGGGAGCAGCTGATTGTGCGCTGGTGGATGGGTGGGCACCATATGTCCACCGGGGCGGCACTGGCGGGATAGGTTTTTAGGGTTAGGGTATGAACGTTTTTTTCAGGATCGGCTCCTGTTGCACTGGCTTCATTAGACCCTTTTAAGTCTTTGCCTCTTTTTGTTTTGTGGGTTCCCTTAGCGGAGATTCCTAGTCCCCAAGCAGGATGATAATGGTAATAATAATATAACCTTGATAATACTGACAACAGTGCCCCCTAGTGGTGTTCCTGTGTTAACCTCGTGTTTTTTTTTCTTTCTAGGTCCCCCCAGCAGGTTACATGCTGTTCTACAGGGGAGTCCTGGAAATCCCAACTATCGTGATGTCCCCTGTTGTCTTTATTTCTTTATGTAAATTACTGTCCCCTTCCTGTATAGTTTTTTAAGAATTTTTACATTTTTTCTCAAAAAAAGGAAAGTTGTGCCTGGCGAGAACGACGATGACAACGAAGCCCCCTGGTGACTATTCCCCTTTTCTTATTATCTCTATTGGGTATACTATTTAAGACATCTTTTTCGCCTTTTTTCTGATGTTTGTGTTTTAGGTTCCCGCGGTGAGAACAGCGATGGCAGCAGTACCCCCCTGAATACGGCGGTGGCCTCCACTGGTTTGGATCCAGGCCAGGGAAACGTAAGTATAACACAGAGGCAATTAGGTATGATTAATAAAAATCCAGATAAAATTGAACTATCAACTGTTAAAGGGATAAGAGCCTAAATACATGGGATAAAAGGTAAGTTGATAAAAAAGTCAATAAATAAATAAATAAATAAATAAATGTGTGAAATAATTGATGATTTAAAATAAATAAGGTGACAGATCCTGGGTGCTTCTATTGGTTTAGGTATGGTAAAGGAAATTGGGGGGGGTGTTGTTCTTGTGGGGGAAGAAGTGAAGAGATGATAGATGGAAAATGGGGGGTTCCTTGGGATTAGGGATAGACAGGTTAAGGTAAGAATGAGGGGGGAGGCTTAGGGAAGTAGGGGTGAAAAGGTCACGATCAGAGGGGTCTTTTGGATAGACTGAATTAGTGCGAAGAAAAGAACAAAGAACATAGAGAGCGGTAGAAGTCATTTCGACAGTTAAAGGAGGGGTATGAGATGCTATTCTGATGCCATTTTGGCCAAATTACTTCATATCCTTCTCAAATCCTCGAATCATCTTCACATCCTGATCAATTAAATGCCCTGATAAAATGAAAAATATCAGCCACCTGTTGAACAGACAGGGCTGTAAAAACCTCCAATCATTATGAAAACCATCCAATTATCCTGAACACTCCGCATTTAAAAAATGGACAGTGATAGGCCTATCAGACAATGTGATGTGTCTATCAAAATGTAAACAAGCATTGCATGTTCAAGTGTGGGAGGGCTAAAAGAAGGGGATGGGTCCTTTTTGATTGTGTATTTTCAAAATTAAGCTAGCTTTAAACAGGGTTTTTTTGGTCAAGAACTTCATATCCCTCCTTTACAGGTATAGATTAAGACGACACATAAGCAGAAATTCCATGTGCTGCTTCTTTACAGCATCTGATGGATCTTTTAGCCAATCCTCGAAGCAGTCAACCTCATCCAGGGAAGCTAAAGGAAGGGAGATATCTGAAGGCATCTCCACAATTGGCTCAGATGCACCATTTGATCTTGATATCTGTCACGCCCACACGGGCAGGATGTAGCGGCTGCAGGCGATCACACCTGATTAATTCTACTTTATAAACGGTTCAATCGCAGCATACGACACAAAGTATTGTTGCCATGATCCGGAACATTACCAAGCAGTGTTTCGTCTCTTGTCTTTCCCGGTCCCTTTGCCTGCTGCGCCTTACCTGCCTGCCTCGCCTCCCACCGGGGTGGAGAGTTCCTGTAGGGGAATCTTTAGTTGCTTGGCAAAGGTGTGGTCTATGATCTATGCTCCGCCTCGCCTGACCCCCCTGCCTGACCTGTCTCCGTTGGTCCACCTTCCCTGCCGTCCTCTCGTCTCGTGCCTACATGTAGGATTAACTGCTCTGACTACCGCCCTTCTCCGTCTGTCCTGACCACGATTATCGAGCCCCGATTTAGCTTTGTTTGCGTCCGGTTTTCAAATAAACCTCCTGGTTTCCTACTATGTGGGATCTGTCTCCAGTTTGCTCTCTGTTCATCACAATATCAGTAGATTGACCATTGTTGTCAGTTGGTTAATTTGATGTTTCATGTTTTCCAAAAGGGTGAGAATGTGGAGGTCAGAGTCCACAAAAACAATGCCAAATGCACAGACAAGATGAGAAGAGATGACAATTAATCAGAAAACACTACACTATTGAATTGAAATAAGGTTAAAGGATAGATAAATTGTGATCGCACAATTAATAAACATTGCTAGTCAGAGAACATCACTGACTCAAACCTTAATGCTGGGGCAGGCATTTTATTTTATAAGCAATTTTTAACAGTTCAATGTTGCCAATGTTTAAATGATCAGTACTAGTTTTGTTAATATTGTTCGTTATTCAACACTGTGAACTGAAGTGATCATTCATGCTAATGACTGTGCAATTCAATAATTCACTTATGTGTGCAGTGAATTGGCTCCTTCCCAGATTTCCCCAGTTTGTGGGCGCCATGCTTTGAGCCTCAGTCCAGAAGGTCAGATCTGAGGGGGTGCCAGTTCATCTACAAAAGGGGAAATATTAAGCATCAGTGTATGATTAAGGGCAAATACCTACCTGTCGGTGTCGTAGCTGCTCCTCCTGTTCCTCTAGGTTGGCTGCCTGGCGTCTGGAATTCTTGTGGGTCTTCAGGTCTTCATCTCCCCCCGAAAATTAAAAAATAAACAATTAAGCCCCAATTGGAGGGATGACGGTTGGGACGCAAGCGGGTGGATGCATGGATGGATCCAGATTGGCCCGTGCACAACTGTGTTCCCAGGACGCTGGGACGCAGGACTGGGGGTTCTCCCCCTTACCCAAACCTAAACCTAACCCTGACCCTGACCCTATTTCTCATTGGCCCTGAGATGGATGTCACTATCGATGAACTCTGGCCGGCACACGCTCTTCTCAGACTCATTGAAGATCTTGCTTCTGATGCTGGAGTGTAGTGAACAGTCTCGATGACAGATGATGAGACTGTGGAGCAGAAAATCGTCAACACTGAACCGCAGACTGAAAGGATGGATCAGTCTTCTGGGGAGACAGAGAAAAGTAAGTCAGAAAGTTTACTTAAACCAATGCATCGTAACAGTGACAATAAAGGACCCATGTAAGGCGTGTCAGGGTCACTCTTGGCAATGAATTCATATGAATTGAATTGAGTAACATCTATCTATCTATCTATCTATCTACTCACAACAGGCATCAGTGCTGAGGCCACATCTGAAAGCATCACAGGCGAAGCGGAGGAGGATAAGGGGGATGAAGCATGTTCTCAAGTAAGTTCAACATGTATTCTCCTTGGGATCGAAGCGTTTATGATGATTCTGAAACACATCTCTACATTTGTGCCATTGGAAAAATGCATCCTTTTTACATTGCAAAGAAGGGTATCTGTCATGGTCGGCATCCGCCGGCCCCTCCCTCTGTGGCCTTCTTCCTGTCTGTCTAGTCTACCCTTGTGTTTCTCTGGTGATCCCTGGCCACCGTAGCTCAATGGGCTGAGCAGGTGGCACAGAGGCTGTAGCCCTCCACACCCAGGTTTGAGTCCAGCCCCATCCCCCCCGTCACGTTATTGGGTTTTTTCTGTTAGTTTATTTAGTTCTGTTTTTTTCCTGTGTTTGGTGTGTGGCTTGTTGTCGTGCATGTATTTCCCTGCCTCTCCTCGTCAGCCTTTTGGGTGCCTAGAGTCCTAGTGCTTGTGTCCTTAGTTTTTTGTCGTAGTCCTTGTTCATTTGTAAGTTAGTTGTTTTCACCTGTTGGTTATCTACTGGTTTGTGTTCATTGGTTGGGTTCCCTTATTAGTCACACCTGTTCCTTGTTTGCCCCAGTATCATGTGTATTTAAGTGTCTGCTCGGGTTTTGTTCTCCGAGCAGGTATTGTGTAAGCTTTACTAGGTGTTTGAGGGTCTGGCTTGTTTGAGTTTGTTAGATGTGTTTGCCTTGTGTCCTAGTTGTGTTTCTAGTCCCTGTTGCAGAGTACCTGCCCTGTTTTGACCCCTCGTTGTCCCTTTGTTTTCTTGTTTTCCCCCAATAAACCCCTTGTGTCTTATAGCTGTCAGTGGATCGTTTCATTCCCCTTTTTGTTCCTGTTAGCACCATGCCCCGCTCCCGCCATAACAGGTATGCTGTATAGATGTTTTGTGGTGTCATCAAAAACATATCTCTTGAAATGTTGCAGAGATGGGGGGGAACAGTCCATTCGGATGTGATGAAGGAGACTGTGAGGTCTGCATTTGCCGAGCACTCGGACAGCCCAACCCCAGTATCCACTCAGACTGTAAGTATGCTTTCATTTGATTTTCATTGGCTTTTCAAAATTGGAAATGTGGAGCAAACTGAATACTCCCTTCTCAGATCACGGAAGTCTTACGAGACAATCCTGAGCTTCTGGCCACGAGCCGAAACATACGCCGCAGTCTGGACATAATAAGGGGCATCATTAAAGATCTGAAAGAGCTAGGTCACAATGAAGTCGTTTTGCTAGTGCTACTGCTATCTTCTTATTGCTCTGACTGTCGCTGCCGATCACCCATGTTGTCTCTATTTTAGAAAGTAGGACGTGGTGTTTCCCCAAAGAGGCACATCTGTGCCAAACTTGCTGCATTCATCAGTTGGAGCTGTTAACGTGTGTGTGTGTGTGTGTGTGTGTGTCTCTCTCTCTCTCTCTCTCTCTCTCTCTCTCTCTCTCTCTCTCTCTCTCTCGCTCTCTCTCTCTCTCTCTCTCTCTCTCACACAGTGGTGCACTTCATTATCTGCATCTTAAGAGATGCTGTTTCATTGTGGGTTGGGGTTTTTTTTTTTATTTATCCCGTTCTATGAAACATGTCTTACTATTTTGTAATGCAGTGAATGTTGTCTTCTGTCAAACAAGTTGTGTGGCTGTTATGGTCGGAAAGCAAAAGAAGTCCTGCTTCTAATAAAAGTGTGTTCTGCAAACCATGCTTGTGAGTTTCTCTGTATCGTCCTCTTTAAAGCATCGTCGTGCACGACTCACGGTAGGCACGCTTCACCCATCACGATTGTTGAACTCGGATATCGTCGGCTATGACCGCACACTCAAAGTGTCCGAGCGGACATTCGCTAAAGCAAATTCCGGGGTTAAGTTTCCCAAATGCATAGTTGCTGACATTAGCCACCTCTACAGTTGGACACATGCAGCTGAATGGGCACCACTATGTGACACGTATCGTCATACGATCGCTATGTCTAGGCTTTTGGAACGGGGATCCGTAATCCGACTCCGGAACCCTAACCCACGTGAATTCTAAAATGTCTCTCCAATGTCCTAACCAGCCATAGCTTTTAAGCCCTGTGGCATTTGAAGGCTTCTCAAATGATATCCTTACAACCCAGAAGTCTGAAATTTGACACAGACAAACGACATGTGCAGAGGATCATGGGTGCAAGCCATTTGGGCTGAGATTTATTGGCCTTCAAATTGATTGAGGTCACCAATGCTAAGTGAATGGGGGCACCCCACCCTTCATTTGCCAGGCCATGACTCCAGCTAGGGTGAAGCTAGATGTTTGAAATTTGGTGGAAATATACTAGACACATATGAAACATAAGCCACTGCCAATGATGTGAGACAGATTTGGATGGAGTTTAATGTGAAAGTCCAAAAAGTGAATCCAAGTGGTTGCCAGGAGTTTGGAGCCCTCTTGTGGATCTGGAAGCAAATTATGGCCCCTCACCCCCAATTCCCTTATTCGGAGTCGGAATCTATAATAAGGCTGTGAATCCAATGAGAGGCCCCAGATTGATATAGCTATAGACAGAAAGCACAGAAAGTGAATCCAGGTGGATACATGAGGCCAGAAAGCCACTCCAAATGACGTCAGACAGATGTGCATGGAATTTAATTATAAAGGGCATGAAGGGAGTCCAGGTGGTTGCCAGAGGCCTGAAAACCACTGCCAATGATGTGAAACGTATTTGGATGGAGATTAATGGGAAAGTCCATGAAGTGAGTCCCGGTGGATACATGAGGCCAGAAAGCCACTCCAAATGGTGTCAGACAGATGTCCATGGAATTTAATTATAAAGGGCATGAAGGGAGTCCAGGTGGTTGCCAGAGGCCTGAAAGGCACTGCCAATGATGTGAGACAGATATAGATGGAGTTTAATTGGAAAGTGATTTAAGACTTCGGAGTCTGTTCTTGGATTTCAGAAGGCAATTACGGATCCCCACTCCATGTCCCTAACACGGAGTGGTATTCCGTAATCAGCTTCCGAGGCCAGGAAAAGAGTCCAGAGTCCTGGGTCCCTAATTTTTAAAGGAATGTAGGAGTTTGGAGCCCTCTTGTGGATCTGGAAGCAAATTACGGCTCCTCACCCCAAATCCCTAATCCGGAGTCGGAATCCATAATAAGGCTGTGAATCCAATCAGAGGCCCCAGATTGATATAGATATAGACAGAAAGTACAGAGAGTGAGTCCAGGTGGTTGCCAGAGGCCTGAAAGGCACTGCCAATGATGTGAAAGGTATTTGGATGGAGATTAATGGGAAAGTCCATGAAGTGAGTCCAGGTGGATACATGAGGCCAGAAAGGCACTCCAAATGATGTCAGACAGATGTGGATGGAGTTTATTTGGAAAGTGCCCAAAGTGAATCCAGGTGGTTGCAGGAGGCCAGAAAGCCACTGGCAATTGCGTGAGACAGATTTGGATGGAGTGTGTTTGGAAAGTGCGTAAAGTGAATCCAGGTGGTTGCAGGAGGCCGGAATGCCACTGGGAATGATGTGAGACAGATTTGGATGGAGTTGAATTGGAAAATGCAAAATGTAAATCCAGGTGGTTGCCTAAGGCCAGAAAGCCAGTCGAAATAGACGACAGGTAGAGGTGGCATGCATGAAGTCAGTCCAGAGGCAAGAATGTGAATCCCAGTGTGTTTGGCAAGTTTTTGTTTGAGTTAGGAAGAGGAGTCCAAAATAGTCGTCCGGTTATGGATTTGGATTTTTTGGCCGGATACCGGGTTTTTCAAGTCATTCGCCCCCTATAAAACTGGAGGGGAACTGCAAGGAGGTAGCTCTTGATAGGAAGGTCGTAGAGAGTTGGGAGTGGGATCAAATGAAAGCTAAAATTCAGCAGATCACGTAGAAATTATCAGAAGAATTTTATCATGTTGCATTCCAGAGTTATTGGCCGGAGACGAATTATGTCCCGCGAGTCCAAAATCCGTCTCTTATCTCCTCAAAATCCCTAATTAGGTACAAAGGATAGATCCTGCGTCCCAGCGAACTGGGAACACAGTTATGCACGGTCCTGCCTGGAGCTACCCCTGCATCCACCCGCTTACGCCCCAACTGTCACCCCTCTAATTTGGGCTTTTTAATTTTCCCTTTTTGTTCTTTTGCAGATGGAGAGGACGTGATGA
>JAAGVU020000113.1:4363674-4407033 GCA_011763525.2 Mormyrus iriodes
TCGGAGTGACAGAATGAAAAAGGCACCAGCAAAGAAAGCCGGGGGCAGGAGAGCGGCGGGACCCCACGAGGTGGGGGGTGGGGGGGGGGGGGGGGGGGGGGGGGGGGGGGGGGGGGGATAAAATCCATGCACTGATAACCCTTGGAGAGGCAACTCATCACAACCTGTGAAAAAAACAGCAATGTGGCAACATTCACTCCATTCCTATGTCTAGTGCTTTCTCTGGATGCTAAACCCTGGGAAAAGGTACTTATTATTCAGTATCTTCTTGCAAAACAGAGATAGCCAAAAACGCAGGATGACACATGGAAACAGGTTAATAAAAGTGCTGTGGCAGTAAAAATCGCGGTGATATTTGCTACACTTTTTAACTGTCTCTCATAATCCAGAGGGATGAGATTCTGTTATGCTATACTGGTCCTGTAAAGGTAATCATGGGTGGAATCAGGCAGAGAACTGAAGCAGAAGATTACCACAACCCTGCGCATGAGAATTCTGGAATTCAGGGAGATGGATCAATGTGGATGGGGTGGTGACAGTTAGGATACTGGGGGTTGACACTGGATGTGGGACTCCGGCAGATCTGTGTGGACAGGTGCCAGAACCAGAGACGCACTGGATCTCATGAACCCATATGAGGCTCTTAAAAATTGGACGAAGCAATTAGCTGGCTGGCAAAGCTTGACACTCTTTGAAATTTTTCTTGGGGCTGAGCACGGCTCAAGGTGACTCGGTCATGGCTGCACGGTAGGGGGAGGGGTTGGTTGGGGAGGGCAGGGCTGTTTGTTTGAACAACTTCCTGTAATATTCCTCCATAAACCACACCCCTCTGGAGCACCAGAGCACCATAAACAATATGATGAGGAGGCGTCTTCAAGTGTCAAAGGGGGGAGGGGGATGTAAGATTAATAGGAGGAGGTGTTATGGTAGACGATGAGAGAGCTACAGCCAACAGAATAACCCTTGGGCTGCTGGGTAGGGGTTCTGCACAAAGCCCTCTGCCCTGAATTCAGCTCTGTCTGAAAAGAAAGTTCTAGATGCAGGCTCCATTGAGGCACTTCCTTTAAAGAACATATTCAGTATTAGCAGAAAAAGAATCGGGAGGTGTATTCAAATAGTAGATAAATCTCACAGGGTTTAGGGCCAATCACAAATAAACACCCCCCCCCCCCCCCAGCTCAACATGTATCCTTTCCAACAATTTAATCTTCCAGGAAACTTCAAAGCAAAAGGAGGTGCTCAGGAAACCTCGATCAAGATCTCATCCACTCCGGTCCATCAAAGAGGAACCATGTCGTAGCAAGAAGTCGCGCAGGCCGCCACCTTGCCGCTCTTAACTGAAGTGAAAGGAGCCACTCACCCCAATGCGCCAATAGACACTCACTTGCTGGAGCATGTACTTTTTACCTGGATTTTTACAGCACAATAATTTCTGCTGTATCTGCCCCTGAGAGACTCAGTGTCCACAATTAATGTCCAAAAACCACAAACGCAGACCTACAAAACAAGTACCATTCCAGCGCTCCCAAAAGCAAGCCAACATGGCGACCAGAATGGCCTGTTTCTTCCCTAGATAAAAGTAAATGTACTTCACTGGGAAACGTAAACGAATTTACACAGTTAAGCTGTACATGGTTTTGTCTGTTTTCAAATTTGGGTTATTCAGGTTTAATTTTTTTCACTTTTCTGTATAACACATCTCAAAAATATATAAAATGTAATGTGGAGATATAATTAAACCTGAACCAACAGTCAGCACGAAATTGTCAGTATGTGGTATGCCAGGCTTGCCAGCTTTGGTCAGCTGGTTAGCATGAGATTTTAAATCCGAGACAAGTCTGCACACGCATTTACATGTATGTAATACCTGTACCACCTTGTAAATAGACTAAGGTTTGTAAACTGCTCCAACGTTTTTGATGTAGCTATCTTTAAGCTGATAATGAAATGATATAGATTTGCCGTAAGATTCCTTGTGTGAGCATGAGAGTCACAAGGCGGGAGTGTCATGCCAGATGCCTGAGAGCTGGCAGCCCTGGTATATTTGGTCCCTAATTGCTAGTCTTAGATGTGACATCACGTGTACATAAAGCTTCTGTTTTTCAGGTTTCTGGTAGGTCAGATTGCCTTTGTTGAGCAAATGTATCTGGAATGCTATTTACTGCTGTGTCTGTGTCAATTATATACATGATACAGGATTTAACAAATGAAGCATTTATCTCCAAATCACGCTGTCGACCCACGAGCCATAAACACCTTTATTAATAAATTATTGATTAACATATATTTCCAAGCAAAAAGAGAATCATTTTGAATGGGAATTATTGAGAAAAATTGTCTTTTTAAGTTCAAGTGCAAGTCATGAAGATGGATTACATGTAAAGAATCGACTTTAAGGAGTCCGTTTTCTTGTCTGCATGAGAGAGGGAAATGCGGAAAAGGCGTGTAGGGACTGTGTCCAATGCGGGCTACGTGTTTCACTGTACGGAAACTAAAGCAGGCAGCATCCGCGAAAATCCACCTATGGGGTCGACTTAAGACGTAAATCGCCAACTTGTTACTTCCAGTTGAACTTCATTCCTTCTCGCTACTAACGTGTCTGAAAGAGTTTTGCGCTCGCAGCCTGCGGAGCGGAAGCCGGGGATTGCAGTTAAAACATCAGCAGCGAACTTTCGGATTACCTTGATGTTTTTGCAAGTGCAAGGACGGGAAGAAAAAAAACAAACACACACCAGCAAACTAAAGCAATAAAGAGCGCTTTTGTGCACGAGTACTTGCCTTTTCCTGCTCTGCATTATTACGCTCGCTCAAGTTGTGAACCGGCATATATTACACAGCTTTCGGCCAAATACACCTGTAATAAAGTTTTTTTTTGGGTTTTAAAAAATATCCAAACCCTCCAGCTATGATGGGACTGGTCGGGGTGCATCGCCATCCCAATAACACGTATTTTGGTAAGTAACTCCTAATTATGTGGATTTCATACTTATATCGATTAGTTAAATAGTTTTGTTATTATGATGCCACAAATTTTCGTTAAAGGTAGGTTAATACCTGCAATATAATTGCCCTCTCATTATAATAATTAGATAATATGTGTACGTGGTTCTGGTTTAAGTCAATGTCATTCCACTGTCTAACGAGGGACCACAGAGTCGGTCGATCCAGTTTGGAATGCCATTTATAAATAATCATTCGCATAACCACACGGAGCACTGCAGCCCTTCACACACCCGTCACTGATTCATCAGCCAGCGTGACGTGGACAGAAAGTCAAGCAGAAGTAAGGTTGGGCTATATTACCCTTTTTTATGACCAGTGGCAGTTCAAGACAATTTCAACTGGGGGAGGGGAGGGGCTAAACTGGGGCCAGTTGTTCTGATAGGGGTGCCAGATGCATTTGACATCAATGTCCTCCAGGTATTACTTACACTAGATTGCCTGCGTTAAGAGGCAAAAGACAATATTGAAAACCGATGCGTTATTTATGCAATGCTTTGCAGTCGCATTTTACAGTTTTTATAAATATGTAACTCACTCTGATTTCTTGTTTAGACTGTCTTGCTTCCACAAGCTTGATTATTTTTTTCTGTCGTTAACTTTTCACCACCTCGAGCACCCAGCGCACCCGTGTTAAGAGTCCGTCACGAAAATGTGCTCACGTTTGTGTTTTGCCTGTTCCCAGCGCACAAAATCATAGCCAACATATATAATGTAAATAATAATAATAGTAATAATAATACATTTACGTCAGGGCCAAGTAGCATACGTATTTAAGGGGGTACGGGGGGGCATGCATGTTGCCCCCCCCAGAACCACCCCTGTTTCAGACACAGTTAATTTCATTCAGTTCACCTAAATGATTTATTCTGATTCGTTCACCAACTTGTTCAGTGGGACTACCTGCTTGTATAAGATATATCTGAAAATAACCTATTGTTTTGGCTAAATAGTGCTAGGGAGTAAGCTACCATCAATATGTCATGTGAGAAAAATAACATTTGATATTGAATTATAGTTTTGGCAACATTGTACCTTGGGTACTCATATTTGTTAAAAACCCAAACTTACCAGCTCATCATATGGCCATCTAATGTAGCCAAACGCTAACGAAACTTGGTTTAAATTGTTTTAAATCGTGAAAATATTGCATCTCTAAAATCCAGTTACAGCAACTGGAAAGTCACTGCACGTGAAGGCTGTACACAACACCAGTAAATGGTGTAACTAATTCGTTCACTCCATTGGGGCTCTGTCATTCACAATGAGATCGAGAGACCTGAAGGGTGACTGAGAGACTCTCTCCCTCCTTCCACTCACCCACCAACTCAGTCACCCATTCCAGTTTCTCATTCATAACGAAGCGGTAGCCTATCAAAGTCTCTTCTTGACTCACTCACTTACTCAGTCATCGGGAGAGGGAGTCTCTCATTTACAGTTCTCCTTCGTTCTTTAGAGGTGTGTACTTTTAGTCCCAGGTTTAGTCTCCAGCCAATCATATGCTTGCTTACAGCACGCCTTTATATGCCTCACTGGCTCTCATTGGCCACAGTCCAAGAGGGAAGCAGCTTTTGCGTCATATTTTTGAGGACAACCGGAAGAACGAAAAAAACGAATCTGTGCAACGCGAGTGTTCAGTTCCTGTATGCGACTCATTCCCCAAGAACGAATCATTCACGGACATCACACCATTAACCAGAAGTGAAATGGGGGCCAGTGGAGGAGGGGAGGGTGAGATAACTTTAGCTGCTGAAAAGAGTAGTACTTATTTCTGTGGGCTTATCAGGTTCCAATGCACAGACACCCTTATCTTAACTATTCGTCCTACTCATATGGATCTGTGTCTACACCCCTCCCCAACACCCATCCAGGAACATAGAATCACTAGAGGATCATTGTGCTGATTTAAATATCAGGCCAGGTATGACATAACAAACAGCACTTTGGAAACCTCGATCTCACAGACCGTGTGTGGACAAAAACAGAACAATAGAACACCACTTGGGATCAGACAGACTGCCTTGGAATTTCTGTGTGAATGATTAGCAAAAATATTCTGTTTCTGCAAATACTATCCTAAAATGGACAAGGCTGGACAGGATTTTAATTAATCTCCTACGTACCAGTACTCTGCATTCTTTATAGGTTGCATAGCAACTTTTAAACCTTTAAGAATATTAATTAAACTCCCCAAAGCAACAGATATGTGATTGTATATTGGGGGATGGATTAAATTTGGTTCTTGTAATAAATAATGCACCATAAGTCCCTAACTATCCATGCATCCATCTTCCATAATTTTTATCCAGTATAGGTTGAGTCGGGAGTCTCTCCCAGGATGCAGAGGACAGTCCATTTTAGGGCAAATACTTGCAAGTGAATAATAAAATGTTCTAAAAATGTTTAGATTCCCATCCTCATGTCCTGCACTTTCTGTATTAGGCCCCAGGCTTACAGTGACCCTGTACGACAGAAGCAGTTATGAAAACTGTATAGACTGTATAGAAATGTATAAGCGCTTTGATTCTAGTTGTGACATTTTGACTGGCACACTCCCTCCGTGCTCAGGGGCATAACCTGAAAATGACTGTTAATAATTGTATACCAATACTGAATTATTCTTCCACAGCCATTACAAAAAGGACCTTAATATAATACCCCCGTTCACTTTGGAAACTATTGCAACGAATAACTGGTAATAACCTGCACCGCGCAGCGCACTTCACAATTTAGGTACCACCGCTATGGCTCCAATCGACGGAACACGGCGACCACCCTCCCCGCCATCATCCGCAACTAGGCGACAAGTAAGGAAGCAAAAATAAACCACAGGACGCCCGGCTGCATAGAGAGGGCCAACTTTAACACCCCGCTGGTGGGAGTGGCCTGACTTTGACACGCAGAAAAGGGCAGCATGTAATTCAGAGCCACACTGCCTCACAGTGCAGCGGGAGGCTCCAGCAAAACACACAAAGCCCAGAAGATGAGGCGCTCTCCGCAAGGCCAGATCAATGCAGCCAAGTACAAATTATGCATCAAAGAATGAATTGTAGTTCACAAAGTGAGACTGACTGCAGCACTCCACACACAGGAAAAAAAAATCTAGTTAAGATGGCCTTTTAAGGCTTATCTTTGAGGCCAGCTTTTTAAACATGCTTTCATTGTAATGTCCTGGTTTTGCCTTGACTGAAATGCCATAACAAATATCTTCCTTGTTGCCATTTTACATGCTTACCAGATGCTTTTGTACACTTTCCCCCCTTTTAAGAATATAATCTGATATGCTTACTAAGGAAATTCAGGCGAAAATCCTTTGCTCAGGAGTACAATAGTGTTAGCCCTCATAAGGTTATTGCTATAACTTAATATTAAAAAAAGTGCATAGATCCTTAGGTACTTTGCTACGTCCAGATGTACCTAAGTTGGTTTGTAAAATAATTCACTGTACAGTTATCAATTAAAGTCATGTCTGTTACATTATTATAATAAAGAGCGTGCTCGTTTATTTACCCAGAAGCAGATTGACCAGGACCTCCTGTCCCGCCAACGTGTTGCTCTTAGTGAGACAGAGTAGAGTCCCAAGGATCCACGTGATTCCGTGCCCGGTGAGCGCCAAAAGCGTTACTATGGACCGGACGCTGCCCCAGGAGGAGGACGTGTAGGCACAGACGCCGAGCCGCTTGGACAGGCAGATGTCGATCGCCAAAAGAGAGTTCATGGCTATGCCTTTGAAAGTGGGGTTGAGCTGCATGCAGTCTTCCTCTGGCAGCTTCAGTGACTCCCGCCGCTCCCTGGCGCTGTCGACCGGCTCTCGGGGATGCTCGGCTTGCACATTCTGCTGCTGCCTAGCCGCTTGGCCCGGTCGCCTTGCGGAGCCGCGCATCTCCGCGCTGCTCGTCCTGAGCGGCTGGTTCAGAGACATAAACTCCGGTCTGTTGAGGATATTGTTTCGATCTCTAGTTCTGGACCTGTTCTGATGTGCAGGCATTTTTTCCTCTAAAAAACTTTCCCCTTATCTCTCTGTTTAACGTATCAGCTGCTAAAGTATTCGCTCTCCCTCTGTAAGGATATCAGTCCCAGGGAAATATCTGCCGTGTTCCGACAATCTCTTCGATCCCAGTTCAAACTCCGATATACTTAGACAGGATGACATGCACGCGCGCGTTGCAGATTATTTTTCTCTCCGAAACAATGGAGTAAGGTGACTGGCAGCTGTTCCGGCCAATCCAGCTGGCGTGTGTTTAGGGTGAGGAAAAAAGAAAATGAAGTCAATTTCTGAAGCCACTGAGCAATTGAAAGGCTTCAGGCATCTGGAAGAGCCGGGGTATTTTACTACTTGGCCATTTCATACATCATCGCTTTGGCGTTGTGGGGCATTTTGGGAACTGTATTTTTCCCGAATAAGAACCAGGACGTCAGTGTGACTTTTCCCCCTTAATACTATGCTATTACACGCGCTTTATTTCCAGTTACGCACTTTCAGTCAGCCAAGGTACTGACATTGACATGGATAACACTTGTTATCGCACCGCACTATTCTGTTTTTATAGCGAACTGTCTGTCACCTGGATCTCCCGACGCGGTGCTGCTGTGGAGCGATCCCAGTTACGCGTGGCATGCGAAGAACGCAGCAGGAATTTCTATTTTTACTGATGCTCACACAGTCCCTGTTGCAGTATAATTGTCGTCTGCATGACTTTGGTCGCAGCGCAGGAGCACTGAAGAATTTTAAAAATTGCACTAACCAGCAGTTTCCATATCGTTCTCACATTCCTCTTTTTTCCTGCAATACCAGGCCAGTCCGCCCCTTCTCCTCCCCCGGCCGCCCTCAGCTCCAGTTAGGAGTTCTCCATGGTGCTTAAACGAAAAATGGACGCCGGGAGACGGGAATGCTGATACCGACGGCAAATGGTTCAGTTATCTCACGTTAGTTAAACAATATATCTATAGATATTATACATATTTACCTACTTACTCCGTGCACTGCTGCCAGTTCAAGTACTTTTCTCCATCGAAGCTTAAATAAAAATATACATCATAAAAACACGCTGTTTAGGTACTCCTTATAAAATCTTAGGAAATATTGATATTGATAGGATTACCGCACTAATGGCCAACGTTTTAAATAAACTAATATGATAGGTTAATATGATAGGATATTTTCCTATGATAAAAACTGACACACTGTAATGGAGTAGGATTAAGTAAGGTATTGCAAACGTTTAAAAATGATAAACCATGTAGATTTATTTTTGTTTGGTATTACAAAGATACTCAGTCTGTGGTTTAATAAAGCATATATTTTTCTGAAATAAATTTGATATGCAAAGCTGGGGAAATAAAACCGCAAAACGTGCAACTACCAAGACAAATGCATTAGGCAAAGGATTTGTAAATCATTGTTAATGTACAATGGGAGAGTATCAAAAGCCCTCGAAGCGACCTGTTAAGAACTACGTTTCCCAGAATGCCACTATTACCTAAGGGAAGTGTCGCTTCAAAGCTAATTGAATAAAAGAGCTGCAGCTCCAGTATCCGATATACACTTGCAGAAGAGGGAGCCTACTGTGGCGGCGATGGGACTCCGGTAGTGGAATGAAGGACTGTTCAGCATTTATCAATGAAATGTTGCTTAGATGCAAGAAGAAATATGGACTGTCGACCCGAAATTTCTCAAGAATACCAGACTCCTCATTTTAATTAATTTTCTGCAAGAAATAGATACACACAGAGAGGGGAAAGTTGACCTGGTTGCCTTTGGATGTTGCAGTATTGTACCGTGAAATACATTTAAGTTTATGGCAGCTTCACAGGATATTATAATTCATTGCAAGAAGACAAGAAGACGTCCGTTTCTTTAAAGATCGGGATGATAACGTAATTGTTCTGATGTCCCTTAGTACATGCTTTTTGGACTGAATAGTTTGATGAACTCCATTTAAGCCTGATTACTCTATTTATATTCAGCCTAATTCAGCGGAAAACTGTTATATATCTTTTCTTTCATGCCATTTAAAGTAAAGATCGTGCTATTAACTTAATCTGTTTTTTTATGAAGTAGACTGTTCCAACATAAATGAATTCAGCTAAGGCCTATGCATCTGTTTGGTGGATGCAGGAATTTAGAACTTTTTTATAAATTAATAGCGACGGGCACACTGCGTATTATGACAGCTTATTTTTTAATGTTGTAAACAATACGAATATAACTAGTGTTTTCGTTCAAGCGCGTAAGATGTAATTTGTTTATTGTGCGTTTGACGTTGAGGTTCTCATAGCTGGCGAAACAACATTAGGACGGTGGACGGCGTACGCTCTAATGTCATCAGTCTGATTGTGATATAGTTAAAACGACATGTGAACTCTTATTAGTGAATAACTACGTACTAGAAGAAGCACATGCGTTAACCACCAAACGCGAAATTATCCCTTTCTCTCATGAGCTAAAGAATGTATGATATGCGCGCTAATTAAAATATAATGGTGATTATTAATTATAACAAAAGTAGTTGGTCACAGGGCTCAATGTAACACTGGAACCTCACGTTGGATTTCGGCTATTTATGTGTACGCTACAATAAGTTAATTTTGCTTTGTAGCAATACAAAAATAGATAGCTGCAAGGTGCGTGTTTGCAAAGGGCATGTTAAACATTATAACCCCCAAAAAATCATCGAGAGTCTGCAAGCCTGCGTGCAATTCAGATGATAGGCTGAGAACCTACTGCAACTGATGGAGGAAGCCACTTGAAACGGAAAAGAAACTTACATCAGAGGTTTCTGTTGTACAGCCTAAGATACAGCATAAGCAAGTGGAGAAAACCGGAAAGCATGCGGATATTCACCTTTCAGTCCGTTTAATTGAAACATCATGGAAAAACACAAAGAGAATCACCTGGGATGCACAACCTTTCCGAAGACAAAAAAGACGGCACATTTTATCGTGTAAAAAAACAGCTTCTAAAAAAATCACCTAATTGCCACGAGGCTTATCAGAGTTGTATTTTGCGCGTTTGACTAGATATATATATTTTTAAAAAGACCCTGTATATTTTTTGCAACTTAAATGCTTCTTTCTCCTGCAGACAGCAAGACGTTCTTGTGGATTTTATTTATATTTAATGCGATGGGCTGTATCCAGAGTATTAGATGTAAGCCGAGGAGTTTCCGCGAAAGTATCATCGTGCTCGAAGTGAATTCTTCCATCGATTCCAATCCCACCAGCATCGACGAGTCCTCTAGCGTGGTTCTGCGATACCGGACACCGCACTTTCGAGCGTCAGCCCGGGTGCTGGTGCCGCCCGTGGCTGGTAAAGAGACTTGGACTGTGGGTTGGATTCAAGCCTGCAATCACATGGAATTCTACAACAACTACGGGACTAAGGGAATGTAAGTGTGAATTACAATCATTTATTCTATTCCGCCAGTTTATTTTATTACTATTTACCAATTATTTAGTTTTTATACATGATATGTAACCGTTTGCACTTTATGTCAAAATAATGAACCGGTTATTGTATTAGGATGCAACTTTTTACACTCTTAATAATATTTAGGAACATTTGTTATATTCTATTTATGATATTAAATTCTGTGAATTCGTTAAAAGAATTACAGTTGCAATCAAATAGTACAAAAGTATGCAATACATTTTAAGCTATACGAGACATACGTAATGGTGTCTGTTGTATCAGCAATCACGACAGCGTCGCCCTTTGTTGCACTACAGTGCTAATCCCGGAAAAAATTCTTAAGTTTAGTTTTTTTCTTTATTTTGGGTACAGCTTAATGAGCATTATACTGTTATTCAAACTGCCTTAATTTCGAAGTTCTGGAAATCTGTAGTAATAGCCATAAACATATTTTCTAGCCCTCATTAAGACTACAAGAAAATGACCAGCAAAGACATCTTTCCTGTGTACACGCATGTGTGAAAACCACGTTTGTTATTTTGAAAAAACACTCAGAAACATTTTAGATTCAGATATCATAAGGCCAGCTGATATCTGAAATTGCCCTTTGCTGCCTGGTTAGACACACAAGGGATATGTGGGTATTTTTGGTACATTACAGAGGTGTTAACTCCAGCATGTCAACAATATACTAGACCACAGAGTCAGTTTTCCAGTTAAGGATGGATAATAATATCGACGAGGAGCATCAAAAATAATGCGACCCCTGTTTCCATCCATCCCAATACAGAGTTGCAGTGAGCCTAAATGTAAACTTTGTTTGCGTCCATTAATTTTTATTTCTACACAAGGTGAACATTGATGAGTTTTCTCCACTTAACTTACTTGAACTCTTAGAAAAGGCAGTTGCTTACCACAAGCAGAAATAAGAAGTACCTATCAAATATAATACTGGGCTCTGGGCCTGTGCAGTATTGAATCATAGGTCATGCTGAAAGATGTAATGAGATATTTGAGAGCCTAAATGATTAACATAAATGTTAACAAACTGCCATTAATACCACTTCAATAGGCTATGTGCATGAAAGTAAATTGAATTTGACAACAGCCACTTTCTAACGGGGAATTGTCTGAGTGAGAAGTGATGTTGTTTAACTGGCCCAATCGTTTTATCTGTTTGCTGCTTAAGAGGGCTGCAAGTCATAGATTACAAACACTGTGTGATATAGTCCCCGCCCGTCTCCAACAGAGTTGTTTTGACATGGATGCCTGGGCATAGTGGTGTTTAGCCCTGCAAGCTGGACTGAATGGCAATTTAATAGAAACCATGTCATTACCAAACATAGATCCAGGACTATCTTTCCATCCTAGAATGTGGCCTCACAGTGTCAAATTAAATGGCTTTTCTGAGACAGACAGAGGCTTCTCGTCTCCAGAGAGCACCGTTTAACTTTCGGCCTGACAGAAAGGTGAACATAACGGTGGTGCTCATGAGAAAGCTGCTTTCTGCAGAGAAACGGTATTAATTTATCTGAAACAGTAACACATTACAGCATTGGAACAGATCGATAGTTTGGATTTGAGATGAGTCAAAAAAAAAAAGCCTTATTCATCGACACAAACACGATTACACGATCATAGCAGGTCAGACAATATGCAGGCCACAGGACAAAGATAATGTAAAAACCCTCTTTTCCCATTTTTCAGATTTTAAGTTTAGTCCTTCTACTGAATGAAAGTGTAATTCTAAATAACCCAGAAACACGGTTACAAATCATCAGGTTCAGCAACTGGCCTGAAACAATTAGAGTCCTTTTCTCCCTCCCAGATACACCGAGCCAGTCATGATTGCTGCTTGATCAGCAGAATCAGTGAAACGGCAGAGCCGGCACCATGCTGCTGATGGCATTAGGAATGTCCCCGGCTTCTCTGCCAAGCCCACTGGGACTGGCAGAGACCTTGAGTTTTGCCGCACGGCCATGATCTATTGTTCTAAACGTCGGACGTGCATCTAAGTGCCAGTAAGACCGTGATACTGGTAGCAATTTCTGTGGGGGCGGGGGATTGCACCCCCCCTCAAGTTAAGGAGCAATGGATGTATATTTTTCTAAGACACACACCAGAATGTACACAAAAAACCCTAAGGCTATTAAACAAATATGCCAGTTTCCCTTCAGTTTCCTAAACCAGTTATATGTGGACGTGGTCTCCGTTGCCATGGCTACGACCCAAAAAGATGCTACTTTTGACTAATGTATGAAATTGGCACTTAACTACAGCGCTGAGTTTAGTTGGAATCTACTTTATCGTTTTTCTGTTTGCTGGGTCCCCAAACAAAGGTAACGTGTTTTAAATGGTTTAATCCCAGCGAAGATTTATTCATAATAACTGAATAAGGGTAATAGAGGAAATGGATCTGGGTTAGTCTTCAGATGCAGCGTGGGAAACGGGAAGCTGTGAAACATCACCCTGCTTCCCAAATACATCTCTGCCTGGCGTCATTGAAACTAGTTATCGAAAGGACACAGAGCCTTGAGTTTTCCTGCTTCAAGACGCCAAGGAGCAAAAGAGTCACCCAACACCGCTACTTCCTGGTATGTCCTGAAGCTCTCATGCCTCTTGGAATTTAAAACGAAAGTGACCCACATATAGTGTTTTTACAAAACATCCAAAACATTCTCACAATTAATCAGCTGCAGATGGCTTTAAATGTGTTTCTGGACTGTACCCAAACATTTTAAACTAATAATAGTCACTATACGAAAATCACAGTTTATTGAACTTAAATTACTGCTGTTGCCATTTTATCATAAGCTCTACAGTGACAAATTGACTCCATGAACTCTACAGAAATGCAGCTGTAACTCTTAGCTACTAGCTACTAGTAGCTAAGTCCTGGAGGGCCGGAGCCCCGTGTAGTTTAGACCTTTCCCTGTTTCACCATGAATGATTCAGATCTAGAGCTGTGTGGTAATTAGCACAAAGAATTGGATAAGGTGTGTTAAATGAGGGTAAGCCAAAAACTGTGCAGGGCTATGGCCCTCTAGGACTGGAGTTTGAGATCCCTGTCTTAGAACATCATACATGTAGAGTAAGGGAGCTGGCTATGAAAATGTGTCCAACCACGAATAAAATCTCAGGCCCTACAGATAGACTGTTTTACCCCATCCAGGTGCTAGGGGTGAATCTGCCACCCATCACCCCTTTGTCTTTTTTAGCAAGTGTGAGGACAGACCAGTGGTGCCAGCACAGAGACCTTTCCCTGCAGACCCAGGAAAGTGAATCCTTAAACGTGTATAATAAGGACATAAAAACAATGCAAGGTCAAGTCTCCATAAAAAAAAAAAAATTGTTCCACATGCAGCACTGTGGTATTACTGGATAATTACTTGGCACCTCCTACTGCTCGTTAGACGCTGTACAGAAATCAAGTGCCTCTTCTCCTAAATGCATACCTGTTAATTTCTTGCAATGGCCCCCTGATGATTCTCCTAGCAGTAAAAGCTGGACTGGGCGTTATGCACTGCATGGACAACTAAGCAGCCATCTGCTTTACGATAGCAAAGCACACAGTTGCATGCGGACTTTTATTTCTTTTTCCATTATCTCAGACCTACAAATGCCAAGGAGAAGATTTAAAGACATAAATAAATAAAATTACCACCTTGGTGCCGATTAAAAAACACTTCTCTCTTAGTTTTTGAAGTGATGTTTTTAAGACATGTTAAGGTACGTGTGGCTGATCAGAGCAAGTCAAATATAAAAACTGTGAAGAGGCAGATGTCAGCCTTGTTTATATAATTCTAGTAATTCACAGCTTGCTGAAGACATGTAAGGGTCGAACCACTTTAAATTAGGTGAGGCTTTGCTTCACTGAGAGATGACGTGTTTCTTTTGGTTTGCAATATGAAGTATATTTTGTTCTGCTAAATGATTTCATATTAATTCAGCTGCTTGGTTGATTAGAGGTTTTGAATTGCTGGCCTAACCTTCTCAGGACAATGAATGTTACATTTATATAGCACTTTCTTTTTTTAGCAATGGGGAGCCAGTTCAACCACCACCACTGTGTAGCACCCATGTGGATGACGGGACAGCAGCCATTCTGCCCCAGTATGCTCATCACACAGTAGCTAAGGTGGTGAAGGGGCAGGAGAGAATTCACCAGTTATATATAGGAGATGATTAGGAGGCCAGATCTGATAGGGCTGCTGTGGGCAATTCAGCCAGGACATTGGGGGACCCCCCCCTACTCTTTCGAAAGACGCCCAGGGAATGTTGGAAGGTGAAAACTTGGGGAAATCAAATCTGACGTCATTTAGACACGGGTTCAGGGTAGTGAGTTTTCACAGATTCTTTGAAGAATGTTTGACTTAGGTTTAGCAATCACAATCTTCATCTGACCCACCTTCCTGTTTGGAAACAAGTGGCAGTGGTTAATGGCCAATATTCAAAACCAAGCAACTGGGATCCTGTGTTATCATGTGCTTAAGAAACACTAAGACCTTCACAGACATTTCTTGTTATTTAACCCATCGCAAATGCTCCAATTATCGACATGCCCGAACTGACACACATTATATGCAGCTCAAAGTATACCCAGTTCCACAACAAGCTTCTTCTTATCCCTAAGATTGTAATCTATCTTCCTTCCAATAGACATCCATGCATGCATATCATGTCATTCCTGGTCAGATGCTTTGCAGAAGCTACTATCTGCTGCTTTCTGCTGATTTTCAGGTTCTGGGAGAAAGGTCACCTTTCCCCCCCTGCTTCCTGCAGCAGGCAAATCAATAGGCAAGCAGGCAGGGGTTTTTGAAATGCACTCCTGTCTCAGGCAGTGCCGGTTTTTGAAATGATCTTGTCGGTGGTGGCCAACATCCCGCAATGTGTTGTTGGTTTACAAGCATTTCCTCAGGGTCAGACCAGGCCGACTGTCTCACTTTGCTCTTTTGTTGTTTAGGTCAAGTTGGGAGCTCCCAGACCTAAGGGACGGCAAAATCCAGGCGATAAGCGATTCAGATGGAGTGAACTACCCCTGGTATGGCAACACCACGGAGACATGCACCATTGTGGGGCCCACCAAGAAGGATACAAAATTCACCGTGAGCATGAACGACAACTTCTATCCGAGCGTGACCTGGGGCGTGCCGGTGAGTGACAGCAACCTGCCGCTTCTCAGCAGCATCTGGCGGGACCAGAGCTTCACCACGTGGCTAGTGGCCATCAACCAGTGTACGGGTGAGACCCTGGTGCTACAGACAGTGCGCTGGAGGATGCGGCTTCATATAATAATCGACCCAGACAAGCCTCTGGGCACACGGGCCACGCTGATGGAGCCTGTCGTACAAGAACAGCCACAGATCCTTGGCAAGAATGAGCCCATCCCGACCAATGCCATGGTCAAACCGAATGCCAATGATGCCCAGGTCCTTATGTGGCGACCGAACGTCGGAGAGCCCATAGTGGTCATCCCGCCCAAATATTGACCACGGAGACCCATCGTACCTTTCGAAGAACAACAAAGACATGAAAGAGGATGGGGGAAATTTTGATTTTCAAAATGGAAGTTAATGCAACCATTCTACCTTTAAAGAGGGTCGGGTATCACTGTGCTCAAGTCACTGCAAAAAAGGAAAAGAGAAAATCAAAACTTGCATTTTTTTGACTTGCTTATCATTGGGAACATTATTCTTGCGTGATTAATGTACATGTTGGAAACAAACACCCAAGGTCACACCTTCTATATTCAACTTTTACCTGTTTATTTATGGAGTGAAAGAAATATTATATATATTTTTTTTGTAATGGGTGGCATTGTGCTAAGTTAAATAAGGACTAAACAAAGTGCATGGAAGGTAATGCCGTTCATGGTTACACTCTCATTTGGCGAGTCATCTCTACTCACACTGCCTTAAGTTCACATTGCTTCTCACCTGGAGATTACTGCCTTAACCAATCACCTTCCTGCTTTTCCCGCCATATTCGTTCTTGACGCCTGAGGTGTGAACAGTTCAGGATGACAAGAACGGGCCGCGCTTGCCAATGGGAAACGTGCCCAAACCCACAAGAATACCTCTTACCCTCAAATCACCGTGGAACCATGGACTCGAGAACCAGTTCAGGCAAACCAAACATTGATGTTATGCAACAGACAGACACATATAACCAGGGGTTTCGGAAGGACATGGATACCCTGGCAGATTCAGAAGGCCCAGCACTTTACAGGGGCCCTGAATTCTACTGTAGGGCTTCCTGCTTAGCAAATTCTACCGTGGGGGAAGCAGCCCAAGGTGACATTTTATCAATGGGCCCAGAATTTCTAGCTAAGCCCCTGTGTAACAGAAGATTCAGAACCTGGTGCAGACTAGACTATGGTGCATGACTAGAATATGTATCAACTCATGTGGCAGGAACAGCCAAAGATCTATTGATTAGTCTGAGACCCTTTCTTCCACGTCAAACGTCTTGGCGCTACTCCCCAAGTTACTTGGCCCTTCGTGGTCAATCGCGCCTTTGCATAAGAGTCTTCCAGTTAGGTGTCAGTGCCCACCAGTAAGCCCTTCACCTGTCCTCCAGGCCAACCAGCCTGCCCCCACCTCTTTGGCTTTAAGCAGAGATGACCGGCCCGCCCGATCGATCGATACTGATATTAATAAGCAATCAGACGTGTATTCCAGGAGTCCGCAGGAAGGTTTAATGAAAACATTTAATAACTCCGGCAGTGGAGCAGCACTTTCTGAAGAACGTAAGTAGCATAAATCATTCTCACTTTTAGGACCACTGCAGCTTCTAAAGGCTGGGTAATGTGCACAGCATTTTATCCCCCCCCCCTCCTTTTTTATCTAATTACATTGCTGCAGTTTGCTGGGATAGTGCTTGATGCAAGAACAGGCAAACAGGCAAGTGATCAGGCACCACATGGCTGTCTCAAGCTTTACTGTTGCCACTTCCCGTACAATATTTGCATTTTGTTTTGTATTTTTATTATCTCAATCTATGAATCAAATTGCTTGGGAGATGATGGGCAGGCCATGCATTCTCGGGCTAAAATTCAGCTGGTAAAAGGGGAAGAGTGTATTAATTTGAATAAAAATACATTTTTCTATATCTCCCCCCCAAAAATAAAACAACAGTTGGAGAGGAAGGAAGAAGTCACTGGAATGAGGTCTGACTGTGAGTGAAGCAGTATATTTACCTGAAACACATCAGATTAAGGGGGTGATTCTGCTGGCTTATGATAAATGTTGTTCGGTCTTACTGTTCAGGCTCAGTCCGAGCTGATAGGCTAGAAGGACAGCAAAAAGGAGACACATGTACCGCTAGCATCACAAACAATTAGCAATTTGGACTGACCGGCTTTTTTTTTTTCAAAATGGCTGCTGATCGTTGAACTAGTCTGCCGTCTGATAAGCCCTGCATTGTCTACTTCAGTCTTCATCAGATTGTATGCTCCATGAGTTTTTGACGGTCCCTTAGCCATAGCTGTAGCTAGGTACATGTGCTGTGATAGGTGTGGACTGAGTTATCAGTTAAACCCCAAGAAAATTAGTTTTTAATTGTATTTTGTATTTGCAAATTGTGTTTGGGTTAATATTGTGAAACCATTCATATCAAATATGATAAAATTATTAGAAAGTGTTCCCCCCCGGAGAAGGACAGAAGCTGACAAGTTAATTCAGCGTTAAAATCCGACAGGCACGTTTTTTTCTAGCTTCTGCTATAATGTACATCGCAGAGCCTTTTTCCCGCACAAACGTGAGACGAACGCACTGAGCTCAGGCACGCTTCACTTCTGAGGCTGTCGGTACAGCCAGAGATGCAAGCAGCCTGCAGACACGTCACCTTTACAATCAGGATGTCAAATGTGACTTCCCTCTGTGTATTATGCGATAGGCATCACGTCCTTCAGGTTCCAAATCTGTCCCATAACACGGATGTCCAAAGATTGCACTGATGTGAAATGGACAAAGGGCTGAATCAGATCGAACATGTATTCTCGAGAGGCTGGCGGAGTGATGTGCGCCTTTTGCTTTATGGACTTGATATGATGAAATGTCCTTATCTTTCATTAGTGGTTCCTGGCTTCACTGTGGCCATATAGCAATGATGCAAATGCAGAAGGGGGGCTGTTGCTCATCAGTGAAACTGGTGTTGAGGTGTTGAGTGGGGGACAGGGCGAGATAGTGCTTTTAAAATAGTTGGGGGGGGGTGCTGCAGATTTATGCCAATTACAGAAGAGAATGTTAACTGGTTCATGCAGGCCTCCATTTTATGCGCTGTCCCAGGATTACTGGACAAGTATTTGTTGTAAAAGTGTTTCTGTATCTTTGATGAAATTAAACTGGTTAGGGCTCCGTTTTGGATACCGACACACCAACCAAAATATCGCATCTCCCAAGCCATGGCTCGGAGCAGCATTCTGCTGGAGCCAGAGGGAGCGGCTGAGAGGGGGCCTTTCTGGAGGGAGGGCGCAGGACTCCGGGATGTTCAATATCGCCACGTTTTCACACCATCGGGCTGCCATGGTGTTTGCTCGCACAGTATGCTCCCCTGATTCTCGCACACCCTGCCTTTGATCTCACGAGGTAGGAAGTCCGTCTGTCATGCACACCAGTTTTCACATTCGGAAACATGCTAAAGGGGACTGCACAGTTAACGAGGCTAGCTGGGGGATTCCGAGGTCCCCACCATCACCACCAGGCCACTATGTAACCAAGCGCTAGCCATCAGAAGTGTCTCTGGAAGAGCCTCCCTAGGGTGGGGGGCTGGGACAGGACAACTCTTCTGGAAACATGGCAGCAGCAGTGTTAGTAAGTGGCGAAGACCAGCACTAGCGTAGTCTCCCATGGTGCGGGCTGTGGGAATCACTCTGAAGACACACCTGGATGCTGCAGTAGTCTTTCTGCGTTGAGTCTCCCTACCTCTGTAAAAACACACATTACACAGCTAGGAAATCCAGCTCTGGTTATGTTTGTTCCATTCTGTTAGATTTATGTGTACAAAAAACTTTTTTTTTTGACGTTTATATTTTGTTGAGCGTTTATCTGTGTAGTGGCAATTAGTAACAGGCAGGACAGACGAATAAGTAACACAAATAGTTGCATCATTTCTTTATCATCCTTTTTTTGGTTTTGCTATGTTGAATTGCTAAAAAGGACACTTTTTGTTATTGACTGATACTTGAAAATGGAATTATTCTGGGATATATGAAACTGTGAAAATGGAGAAAAATCACAATAAATTTTTTGATGAATAAGATTCAGCTAGATGGTTTCTTTTTGGCATTTGCTAAATCTACAGGACTCATTTTCATTTTCAGTTGATAATCATCCACCTGTTGGTGTATCACAATTTGCCATTCAGACGACCTAAGTGTGTTTTTGGTACTGGCAAAAACTGTCAGTCATGAGCTCTGTAACTGGAACCCCAAGATACTGGCCATTGTCCATGTGTTAACGTAACACCCAGCCAAACGGGTCGCGTGGAATGCTGGCTTTATGGTCAGAAACCTTGTAGTCATGTGATCAGTTGATCTGACTCCATTTTGTTCTTCAGGCCATGTGAGAATCACCTTTTACTTCAAGCCAGCTGGTCAATTTTGAGAAAAAGAGCATGTTGCAACGTTATGTCAGGCTCGCTGTAAAAAACTGATACGCATTTCTTTTGCAGAGCAGACCGACGACCTCATCTGCTGAGATGTTTCATTTTAGTCACCCTGGCCATGTGTTTCCCAACCCAGTCCTCAGGGAAGGAGCAAAAATGTGGACAGTCTGAGGTTCCCTGAGGACTGGGTTGGGAAACACTGCCCTGGACAATCAAGGGGTAGCTGAACGTGCTCTCATGGCAAGGTGAGAGCACGGAAACATCATGTTGAGTTCCATAAAGGAGATTGGCTGCGGTAAATCAGTCGGTCACCTGAGGCAGTTTTATTGTGAGGGGTGGGGGTGGGGGAACCACTGACTGTCAAAATAAAAGGATGTTAGGGCCAAAGCAGTCATTTTGATATAACTTTGCCAGGGCTCAATGAAGGACATGATAAATTGCATCCCGAACATTGGCAGGAAGTAAAGGCCGGATGCAGTTGGACACAAAAACAAAGCAACTCAAAGGACTCAGCATTGCTACGTGAATGCTGGGAAGACAGGAAACCGGTATTGAACAAGGACTGGTCATAGTAGTCCAGATCGGAGTATGACCTTCACTGAAAGTAACAGATCTGGGCCACAGGATCATTAGTGTAAATTGGTGTCGGTGGTTGGAGGTCGCAGTGTGTGCAGCTGTCAACAAGACTTTGGGTTCTTTGTAGGTGTGACAGAAATGAATATGTTCTGTGTGTGGGTGGGGGAGGATGTAACTTTGCACGCAGATGTGTGATAAATGAAACTTTCGCGATGGCAAAAAAAGATGGATGTATTTCTCAAACACTGCAGCTTCTTGGTGCAAGCCCACAGAAGTAAAGATCAGTAAGGCACAGGTGTTAAAAAAGAACAAATCAGAGACGTCATAGCAAAGGTGCTGCAACAAAGAAAAAAAAAACAGGAGTATATACGTCCCTTGATTTTCATTCAGTATGGTACACAGGATTGCCCAAGATAAAAAAAAAGCAATTTCAAGGATATAAGGTTAGATTAATACTGTGTTTTTAAGCAATGTTCAATCAAAACGTGACAGAAGGATTTCTGTAACAAAATGTTCTAAGACAACAATGCAGCTGGCCTGCTTGATTTCTGCTTTGCTCATGTGGGATAATTTATTTAAGGGGAAGTCAGTAGCAGCCCATCAAGTGAACATGAAGCTCACATCAATTTGATTGCAGGGGATTATGTGATTGGGAGGAAATTGTACTTAATCCTGCATGACTATAATAATTTTTTAGTAAATGCCATAAACCAGGACAACACTGAGAAGAACTTGCATTCCAAATAAATATCTCCTTTGTTAGATAATTTAACGAACAGCTGACTTACAACGGAGACATTTTCACTCATGATGTATGCTGGCATTGTAGCCCAGATTAAGGCTTTCAACCTCGCACGGCTGCCAGAGCCGTGGGGTTATCCGCAAACTGACAGTAAGGGTTACTGATGCCTCTGCACACAGAAAGCACCATGGTAATGCTGCTGCTCCCATAACAAAAGACAAATTAGGAGACGTACACAAAGCAGGTGGTGTGACAAACCACCTCGTTGTACTTTTTCTGGTGCACTCCAGACACAGTGTAACTGGCTTGCAGTTAAAGCGACGCATCAGTGCTCATTATTGCCGTTCAGAAACAGGCGGGAAGGGGCTGTCCTCAGTGCTGTTCTGTAGCGGTCTAAGAGAACGGAGGATCATTTGTGGTTATCTATCATAGCAATGACACAGCGTTGGTTAAAGAAACATGGGATTCGAGCTCAAGAAATCAAACATCCTGTTCACCTCTGTAGTATGATGTGACAAGTTGAAAGACATTTAACAGTTTAGTTTAAGTAATTTATTCTCTTCTTGTCACCATTGGACACTATTTATCATCCATTATTGTCTGCAAAGAAAACCAACTTTCCATCATTCCAATCATGTGTCATCAGTCAAAGATTCCTTGGATGTCTCATCACTGTAAGAATCTCTGGCCTCCTCATCCGGTATCAAACCTACAGTTACACCAAATCTGCTGTCAAATGTTTCCACCTTGAGCACTGATGGTGGGATCCAGCACCCAATGGTGCCTGGTCTGGCCGTTTCACATGCAAGGTGCCAGGAACAGAGGAAGGAGACAAAACGACATCACTGCCAGGCTTGGACTGTCAAGCCAACGCCTACCTTTTGGTCACAGCAAATCCATGGCAGGTGCAGAAACTCATCCATCCTCCTTGGTCTGCTGACATGATCTTTAATTTTTCAGGAACCTTCCATCACTTCAACAGTCGCCCCAAAGCTTGTTCCTAAATTTCTCTTTTGGAATCCTTCAATGCCCTGCCATGTGACTTTCCTGTCCCTTGTTACATGTTTCTGTGTTTCTCCAGGGAACCTCTGCTTGTTACCTCCACATCAGTGACTCCTGCCATCAAAGAGTTATTTCAGAAGCTAAGGTGTTGCATAGGATTTCAAAGAGCACCATAGGCCACATACAGACAAACTCTTCTCATTCATATTCATACTGTAAACTTCTCCCAGTTGCTTTAGTAAGTCTAGCATCTCTCATCACCATCAGCTCACAGTTACTTTCTCATTTCCAGTAACCTGCCATCAGCTTCAGCATCGAGTTGACGCTTCAGACACATCGAATGCATGCAGCTGAGAAAGTTGCATTTCGTTTGCATTCATAAATGGCACAAACATCCCTGCTGGGGTTTCACGCGTCCCAGTGATATACGGACATCGGCAGCCCTGCCAGCGATCGATATGCACCTCGAATGGCTGTGGAACAGAGCCTCGCATCAGATTGACTGAATGAGGCGGCATCACGCCACGGGGCTCAAACTCAATCCACGATGAGGATTCGCCTCCATTTCTCACCACCACAATTTAGCATACAGCACTAATCTCCAGCATTCTCCTAAAAGGAGACAGCCAAAGTGACCAAGGCAAAGTAGACGTCTCAACAGACCAGTACTGGGACTTCTCATCAGAAAATATAATTATATTTCTGATTACAATATACGGACGAGCGAACATCGTCGTAATCCCTGATGTCGAGGCTTTGATTGCATTTAACTGCAGTCAGGAGATACTGCGGAGGACTGCCCCACTCTGTGCCCTTCAAACATTCCTGGACCCTGCATTCAGAACTATATTTGCAGGAGCCCGAGTGCCTGTGTGCGTCTGGGGTTTCACCGTAAACCACAGCAATTCCCACCTGTTCTGCCCTGTAGTGTGAAATCACTCCTAGTTTTAGCCACGCAGACACTGCAAACTACAACGAAGAAATCCAGAGAATCCAGACCCTCTGAGAGCTGATGTGAATGATTGGGTTGGGCTCCAAATGGAAGTGGAAATCTGCAAATAAGTGCCCAGTGCACTGGGGTGTTGCTCCAGGAAGAATGATGCACCATTCCAGTACAACCATTTCAGGTATTCATTTCAGTACAACCTTGCTCTGCGTGGAACTTTAATATGTAACACAAATCTATTTACTTAAGTTCAGCTGTTGGTGCCTGTGTGTGTGTGTGTGTGTGTATGTATATACACAAACACACACACATTTTTTAATATATATATATAAAAAAAAAAAACATGCAGTATATCTGTGATACACTTTTATATGTATTGATACTCCAACCACTTTTCCAAACCAGTTCACCAGGTAGCGGTACACACTGGACAGGATACTGGGATCATGCACTCACTCACAGCCACTAGTCTTTATCTCTGTTTTTAAGAGAGATGAAACACTGATTCCAGATGAATATCTGATTTTTACACTTAACTACCTGCACACAGATTCCTGCCCTTGTTATCGTCAGCCAGATATTGCTAATCTCATTATCAGGAACCTTGCTGTGCCTGCAGTTTGAAATACACCACTATCTTGTCAGGTGAAAGTAATTAGAAATTCTTCTTTGTTAATTGGTTTTTGGGGAGGGGGAGGGGTCCGCTAACCCGTTACACGGCAGACAGGAAAGTGTGTTGACACATAACACGCTGAAATGTGCTGCCAGTCTGGAATGCGGCGGGTGAGACAACTTGACTGCGAAGTCTCCCGAATTAGATTCAAAATGTTCTGAAATAGACCCACTTCCTTAAGACAAAACTAAGGAGTATAGAATGCACTATAACTCAAGAAAATCAGGCAAATGCATAAATATTTACATTTTAAAGGATGAATTAAGTGATGCAACAGCTCTGGCCTGTCAACCTTGCACACAACAAAGGCGACTTACATCAAAGCGGGATCCCCCCTGCCCCTCCAAGCTTGCTGCTGCCAGCTACAGTCCGGCAAATCGTGGCACATCCTTTCCTTACATGTGACCTCTTGATTGAGCCACGTCTTGACTGCAAACTGCTTTCCCCGAAACGACAGTGAAACTCATCCATTGACTCCACAAGACACATGCCTGATTGTATAGAAGAGGTGTTATTTTGACTATTTATTCCCTATTTATTCCCCAAAATAGTATACTTGGGAGGGGGTAGGTGAAGGGATGTATGTCTTTAGAAATGGTAAGATGCATCAGGAGCTTGAGTCAGAAGCCCCGAATGATTCTGAACGAGCCCCGAATGATTAGCTCAGAGGTTTTAGCAGCCCTGCTCTCAGTTTGAGAATTCCAAACATCACAACAGTTTCATTCCAGAGCTGTGCTTCCCAAAACCTTTGCAGTGCTATAATCATCGTAATGTCAGAGAGAGAGACCTTTGGACAGATCAGGTCTCGGGGTAAGCCACTGATGTTTTAAGATCCTAGCAACACTCCTGGAAATGGTGTGGTGGAAGAGTTCTTAAATCATGCAAAAAAAACTGTAAAATTTTCAAATGAAAATAGCTTTAACATAGACATTGATAATTCCATTTGAATTTGCCTGCCTTGGATGAAAACTGAAGGGCCAGTAATCTTTCCAGCTTCTTCAAATAAGGGGGGGGGGGCAAAGCTCATCACCCAGTAGTGCCAGGAATTATGGAAATGGCAGAAATGCCACAGATGGATCTTAGAACCAACAGAAAAGATGACCTGCTATGACTCCCGCTTGCTTGTCCTGTCAAGATTTCATCTTGTCCGTCATAAATATGTAACCATTCAGCCTGATTTTCATGACTTCTTTAAAATCTGGGACAGCTCATCAGTCGGAAAGTATTTGGCGTGATGTCAGCTGGGGCACGGCGCAGCAGATTAATGTGCGGAATGCCACCCTCGGATCCAGACAGACATTTCCAAGCCTGCAGGACTAACAATACTAATACTACGACTAATAGTAATACTTAAATTAAGGGGGCGTAAATACTTAGTACAAATCATGAACAAATCTAAAATCGACTTGAGATAAAAGATGCATCATGATTCTTTAACGATGAACAAACAAACTTGTGTTATTCATTACTTGTTCCTTCAGTAATTCAATCAGTAATTCACAAAGGTTTACAGAATTAACAGATGCAGTAACTGCTTGAGATAAAACATGCATCATGTCCCCTTAATGATAAACAAACATGAGATCAGTATGTAAATAAGACTTCGTTTGTGGTTAATTAATACATAAGTAATCACATAATACAATATTATTTTGGCCCCCTCAAAGTTTTACCAGACTAATAACACCGATATTTTATATTACAATAGAGTCATCCTTCATTTTCTACTAGACAAACCCACCCACAGGCACAGGAAGACATTTTTGAGCTCAGGGTGCCGAAACCTGGAAAGACCAACAGAATTTACTGAAGTTCTTTTGTACCATCGGTAGCTATGAATAGCTAACTATGGTAGTCTTTTTGGAGAAACAATCATGCATTCGCCTGCGGGCCACTGGGAGATAATTAACATGACACGATGCTCTTCTTTGACAAAACGGACAAGAGGGGGTGGTGAAAACCAGCTACCCTGCTTACAGCGCCATCAAACACAAACGAACCTTACTCAAAACACAAGCTTTTAACCAAATGAATGCTGCATTTGCTACAAGGTTTTGTTTTTGTTGTATTATTCCTGTTATTGTAATAGATTTTCAGGTTTCACAACAAGGCTATGCGACAGGAACGCCTGTAAATAGTAGTTTTCACTATTCAGATCGAGGATAAAAATCAGCAACTCATCTTTCAATATTCCAGTAATCCAAAGGCAACGGCTTTTAAAAATAATGAACTATTCCTAGAAATGGAGGCCAGCCAACCCTAACAGGCTGCATAATTAGCAGTAATAAATTAAACGGGGGTGGGGGGGATCATTTAAAGCCCAAAGCTACCATTTGAGATATACCCATAATGTGTCTAGGAATCTGTGATTATATTTACTCATAATTACTATTTATAGTTTAAGACTAGTTTGCACATTAGAGTTCTGAAATGAAATATAAACACTAGACCTTCATTGTATATAAAAAAAACAGATGGTACAAATGTAGAAAATTTACTTAAATCAACTCATAGCCTGTGGAAAATTTAAACCAGCATAATACTGAGCCCAAGACTTTAAAAGTGCTAGATCTCCTGTCCTGCTCACCCCCTTTTCTTAGTATAAGACAGAAATTTTCCTGTGTGTTTACAGCATCCTTTGCTACAGACCAGGGGTCTCCAACTCCGGTCCTGGAGGGCTACTGTCCAGATGGTTTTCTATGCTACCTGGCTTCTGATGAGCCACACCTGATCTAAGGTAAATACCAAAAACAAGTGTAAATACCAGGAACAGGTGAGGCTCATCAGAAGCCAGGCAGGATGGAGGGACCGACTGGAAAGCAGTTCTCCAGGACTGGAGTTGGAGACCCCTGTTATTGATCAAGAGCCCAGATGGCAACACTACATTCAGGAGACTGAACATGTGTGAAAAATCTAAAATGACCTCATATTACAGTTTGCAAATCATTAATTTTTTGGGCACAGTGCATTCACTAATGAGAACTGTTACAGCACAATTACCAAAACACCATATTTATTAAAATACTACAATTCTCTTTTGGAGACAAAGACACTAGAGGCAAAATTGATGGGGGAATCTTCTAAAGGCACATATTTGTTGATCATTGTGACGGTGCTGACCGTTTGTTCGTATGTTGGGAAAAGCACAGCAACCAATTGCACTTTTGAAATTGTGGAAAAATCTATCAGTGTGGAATGTCAACATGATCTGGGCACTCCAGAACCAAAAATATGTATCAGAATCGCGTGGCAGTTACACAAAGTATATTATTTATGCATCTTAGGGGCCTGGTTTTTGTTAAGTTCCTCCCTTGGTCCCATACTTGCTTAACTGGAGCACCAGCCAACCCATACATCGCAACCCTGCAGTATGACTTCCACAGATTGTCTGCCATCAACCATACCAAAGCCTCAAATGCTGAAGCCCTCCTCATACTGTAACGGAGCTTGACCTGGAAAGGACAGACATACACATTTGGACAAGGTAAAATCTGCTAACCTCAGCTACCATTAACATCCACAGGCTGTTCAAATGTGTCCATCACTGAATGACTGCCAGGTATTTTCCTGACAAGTGTTATACTTCACTTAAGTATAACAACACTTTCTACATTTCCATTGTACATGTATTTTTTAACAGCCTGAACTCAAACAAACGTTGCCATTTACCCATGTGTATAATTGCACTTAAGACTTGCATGTTTAATTAGCTTTCCAAAGATAAGCATACAACATCCCTGGCAACCGCATAAGTACTTTTATAACTATGTTTAACTACATTTTAGGTCACTGGCCCTATAAATGAGTTCTAGCTTTCAAAGCAAACTATGAGAACATTTGAATCGACTTAAGATTACAAACTCACCAGCTACTGAACTATTTAAGAAAACAGCAGAGCTCCTTATGAAATTTGTACTGGCACGGTAGAGGTTCAGTGGTTCCATACCTTGGCTACTTGCTGCCTACATACTAGCTTGCAGGATAGTGCCACTCCTAACCCAACATAACTAGGTCTGGCCAAGTGTAACCCTACATTCACATGGTGGCAGCAGTCACAGCACCATCTGTAGTTGATCATTTCAAGTTCAGTTCTGAAAAACAGAGCCATAGCAACATAAATGTGTGTATTTTTTTTAACTGGGGGACAATTAGGAAGATGCATCTCAATTTACCAGGTCTGCCAAACTCACCCACCTGAAGCAAGGCGGTGATGTGCTGACTCTGGCTTCTGTAGCGGGAAGTCACATTAAACCTGCGGTGTGCCACAGAGACTAGCTCTCATAATCACAAGGATGGCGTCACTTAAACAAATGGCTGATTCGTGAGACTGCCGCTTAGACCAACAAACAGCTTTTCTAATTCCTGCACTCAGCACAAGGGACATCGTTGGGGGTGACTGGAATTACCTGACACAGAAGATTACAGAGGCAGGGCTGAAGCTACGAGCCCCCAGCCCACCAGGCCGAATGCTAATATGAAATATCCGCATATAATTAGTGCAAAAGCCCTGGGAGGGTGCAGCGTCTGTCGTCCGCGCTCACAGCCGGCACCACGATGCCCAATCGCGTTTCCCCAGTGCTGGGCACATGGCCAGGAATCTAGTTTCCACATAAAGCTACCCCCACCCCCGGGACCTGAAAAACAGGGATGACGCCGGATCACCTTGCGTAAACCCCATACAAGGGAAAGGCTACTCAGATGGGCAGTCTCGGGGATGACCGTGTGCAGCTGCACCGGTGTTTGCAAGGTCAAACCTCCCATGCATGCACACACACGCAGCAGCTCATCGCAGTGCGCCGCACCTGTCAAAGCACCACTGAGATGCCTTCAGGACCCATCTAGCTTCAGGACTGCATATTCACAGCTTAGCGTCACAAAAAAAAAAAACAACCCTCCTGTTCACCAGATCATAAAAGAGAACCGTTAAAAATGTGCACACCTATGGGGCAAGATTAAGAGGCCTCCTTTGGTGGCACAGGACACAAGAAAAAGGTTAGATGACAACATTTCAGTGTAGGTGTGACAACCAGTCACGCACAACAATGCAGGTGTGACACGTTAGCATGGAAACCCTGACATCATACACACTTCAGGGGAGAGCATCCCGGCTGTGAGTAGACGGAACACTACAGGAAAGGAAAACAAGCATTTCCTCTTTTGCAAGAAGCTCCCACTTGCGGCTGCCTGATTCTGCAGTAACACACCATGAGTAACCAACTCCCCTGTCCAAAAGTCCCTACAGACAGATCTGTAGCATCTTCTCTGAGATGAGAGGGAACCTACAGGCGTTGAAACTCACCTCCATCCACTGCTCCAGGGCACGATCGGGGACATGTGATCTCACATCCATTAGAGAGGATGCAACCCAGCTGAGCACAGGCCAATTGGAGTGGAACAAAGTGTCTTATGGTGTGAGTTCAGTGCCAAAAGTTGCAGCATTTAGTTTAAGAATGCGGACTCTACTGCAGGGCGTTTCCAAATTCAATTATACCACGCTTCATGTTTAGACTATGTGTTTTGTTTCAAGTAGATAAAATATGAATTTCAGCACCGGTAAATCGTTTTCAAATATGAAATGCAAATTCGTAACCCCACTCATTTGACTTGCAGTATAACTCAAATGCATACAGATATGGTCTTCAAAGTCAGGAGCAAGAAACGCTAGAGAGGTGTGAGAGGGGGCAAAAACAGCAAAACTAGCTTTTTAAATTCTTCGGCACATTCTGAAAACAACCGTCCATATTAACCAAGAAATTACACAACTTTCTCCAAATACTGAAATTAATTTTATAGTCAAACAAGGTATAAATTCCAAGCAATGCAAATAAAAATGACATATTACAAAAACAAAAAAGGTTCCCTCAAGTTGTACAGAGAAACAAAAATATTCAGCATGTGTTCATAGTTTATGAGTAACACCACAGCCATACGTTTGCATCACGTACACCACTGTTAAAAAGTTTAGGGTCACTTAAAAATTTCCTTGTTAGCAAAAGAATATTCATCCATTTAAAATAACTGAGTTAAATCAGAAATATGGTGTACACATTGTTAATGTTGTAAAGGACTATTGTAGCAGGAAACAGCTGGTTTTTTAATGTAATATCTACATTGGAACACAGGACTGATAGTTGCTGATAATGGGCCTCTATGCCAAAGGCACGTTGTGTTTGCTAATCTAAGTTGATCATTTCATAAGGCTAATTTGATCATTGGAAATCCCTTTTGAAAATGTCAGCATGGCTGAAAACTGGTGTGAGTAAAGAAGCAATAAAACTCCCCTTCTTTAGATTAGAAGAGTGTCTGGAGCATCAGCAATTGTGGGTTGAAGACACAAAGCCAGAAACAAAGAACTTTCTTCTGACACTCATCAGTTTGTTGTTTTGAGAAATGAAGCCTATTCCATGGGAAATTTATAAGTGACCCCAAACATTTGAATGGTAGTGTATATTGACAAACTGAAATTGCCATTTTCCCTTTTTGAGTTTAATTATAAAGGTACGGTACTTTTACCACAAATCTCATTTCAGAGCAGCCAGCCTACCCAGGACAGACCATGTCTGGGTTAAAACACCACAGTAAGGAACTGAAAGCTGTATTCCATTCAGACGCACCAGAAGGTCCTGTTCATCGGCTGCCTGAGGATTATGTCAGCGCCAAGCTGCAGGCTGCTATAGAAATGAGGACACCGAGAGACAACGAAAAGGGGCTAAAGCAGGTCTAACAGAGGGAAGGCTCAGAGCGCGTTGTATCGTGATCCCATCAAAGGCAGCAGCATCTCCTTTTTCACATCTGATCTAGAACAGATGCCCAGCTGGCCTCAGCGTGACGATTACATGGGGAACAAGGAAAAATGGGGGAGAGGGGTTAATAAATAAAAGGCTGAAAATCTTAAGAGGTCTCATAACTTAGCTTGGCGTGGCTCAGAGCCTTGTGCCGGCTATCCTGGATGTGTTCCGTTTTTGATCTCCCATTCACACCCTTCCAGTGTGCCAAACTGGTTAAACAATGCAGAACCTGTAAAGGCTTTGGCTGACTTACAAAAAACAGGAGGATCAGGATATAAAAGGCAAAAATGTAAAACAGTGTCAAATCTAAAGGTAAAATCTACATTATTTTAACGAAACTCACAGAATTACAGCTCAAATTGGTGCAAGGGTAATGATCTTGGAAGCTTGTTCAGATCTTAAATTATTTATTAAAGTTATTTAGGAGAGATTTCAAATATCTGGGAGTTTCTTTGCACTCCTGCCTATGCCAGACTAAGCCAGTACCGTCAGTCAGAATAAGCCTTTGGCTCAAGCCCAAGACCCTGATTAAAAAACATTTTACCTCAACAGCTTTGATGTAATGGGTGACAATGACTCGAATGAAGACATACCAACCCAGGCTGTCATAGACTCCCTGAGAATTCAGCAGAACTCAGCATCCAAGAATAGTGTTCAGGTGTGACTAACAAGGTCATTCCAGAGTCCAGTCTGAGAGCCTGGGAATTCCTCCTTTCAGAGATTGGGACCAGCACGAAGACTACTACCAAGCGTTGTGACAACCCCAAACCACAACTCCACTAACCCATTCAAAAGGTCTCCTGATCAACCCCAATGACTTTCAGGCACGTTTATAGAAAACGGGCTGCATATGACATGCTGACAAGAGGCTATCTGAACATATTCTTTCCCATCTCACGCACCATCAAAAAGGTTCCTTTTCTGTCTCTGCTCTCCACAAATTCTCCAAAATTGACACTACATTTAATAGTTTTACACACTGATTTTTTTACATATTCAAAATTCTTCTAAATGACCACAAATTTTCCAACCCTGCGATGTCATTTGGAGAGGAAAAAAAAAAAAAAAAGACCAGCACAGCACATACATCCTAAGACAAAATAGGCTACATAGACAATTAAAATAAATACATACAGAAGAAATTAATGCAGATTGCAGGTCTTTACACACAAGACAAAAAGACAGCATGAAACAGCCTGAAAATCTTACAAGTTTATTTACCATTTTCCAGTATAAAATATCCAGCCTCAGGAGGACATAGTACAGTTTCTCCCCTGGGGAATGTCGCCACATTCAGGCTCAACAAACACCATCAAAGGAGTTACAGAAAATACCAATAAGAGGCTTTGTGTTTTTTCTATTATCCCGGAATATTCTTAAACCCAGTGAACGCTCTCTCCACATGGTGCCAACAACCCGGTAACTCAGACGCACGGTCCTGCCGTAAGGTTGCAGATCTTCTGGTGGTCTGGCAGAGCAGAGCTTTCCACGACCGCTCGGCGCACTCCCAAACTCACCAAGCTGAGACACTCAGAGCTACAAACCAAGCTGTTTTATCGATCGGCGAAAGGAGGACTTCTTGCAGAGAAGAATTGTTATATATATATATATAATTAGCAGACCAATAAAGAAAAAAATATATAGTATCACCAATGCAGACTGACAGAAGTCAGGACTTAATGAACACCCCTACCAAATGTGATATTTTATGCAGAGCCCGCAATTCTCCATGGGGTCTGAGAGAACTGCTGAAGTCGAACACAGAGGCCTCTACTTCGCAAAGAACATAACACACAACCAGCCAGCCTGATTTAATCTCATACCTCTACCACTGAGCTATGTTAGCTTTGCATGGACTCAAAGAGAATCACAGAGTTAAAAAGAGACACACAGTCATGGCAGTAACAGCAGGGTTGCATGCTGAATAGAAGTTAGCTCTAGGCAAAGCAGAGAGCCTTGAAACCAATTTAGCGAAGTGCCTACGAATGCTAATAAAAATATACGACTGACTGCATTAAGTCATATTGCTGCGGCTACCCTGATGCAGCTTCCATGTGGATTTTGTCCTCTGTGATGCATGCAGCGTTTGCATTTATTGAAACTCCCTGGATACCCATCACTAGCAGGGAAATACAAAATTGCAGCGAAAAAATATTTTATTTAAAAGCAGCCCTTTTGTGGGTTTATAGCAGGACAGGTGCCCTACCCCCCATCTCCCCTCTGCTTCCAGCCCCAGCCACCATGCCAGGGAGCTTGATTGCAGAGAAGATGCAGGCCATATCTCAGGGTGGGCAGGCCATCTGCGGGGTCTCCAACTAGCTCCTCCAACCACTGAATGTTTGGTTATTTCTGCAAGGAGTGACAAATGCAAACGACTGCTGAAAAAAGAATCATTTTGACGTTTGTTTCAGTAAACCGAACTGACCTGTGACCTAGAACAGCGTAACAATGGCAATCATTTAAGAGCCAAAATGGAGAACAAAAGGGGTCAAAGGTGAAGCTCGGGGGGGGGCAGCAAAACAGAGAGAGGAGATCACCAGCAGATGCCAGAAAAAAGGGAACGAGCAAAGCAAACCAGAACAGATGGATTCCACCTGAGGGGTCTTCAGAACATCCTGTCCAGGCATTGTTTCTAGATAAGTCTGGGCTAAATGACATCAAATTAACATGATCTGTGATTGCAGGCTGTCAACAAATAAATAGGACATAAAATACCCTAAACCGAAGGTACAGGAGAGAAGTACTTCATGTGTAGAACTATCATCTTGTCAGTGTTTAGTTTTTAAGGTGGCATAAGCTATACATTTACAAGATATCCTACATGATACCTATATTATTACACTGACTGTCAGCGTATAGTAAATTATGCATTAAATACAGCACACCACACATTTATGGACGTCTCCATGACATCCAGACTCCCCAGTATTGTTGTGGAACTCAGCAGACAGTTACTTGACAGTAGTGCAAGGTTTAGTGAGGTCTAGGGTATGCAAGAGTGGTCTAAATTTTGCAGGAATACAGGGAGATGCAGACAAACAACGAGCCAAGGAGAAGAAGCGGGTCTCCTCACAGGAGACAAACGCTTGGTGCAAGAGAACATGAGCAACAGCAATAGAAGATGATCAGAGCCCCCCCCTCCCAACATACCATACACTTTTGCAAGGTCAGACAATCCTCACACGAAATGTCACTACTTACTGATTGGTGGATCCGAAGCTGCTGGTGAATGCTAAAAGATTATATGAGAGAAATAAAATTAGTAAACACGATTATAGTACAGACTGTACACAATGCTCTCTCAATTGAGCCACTTGTGGCACATTAACCATTAACTGGTCTGTGACTGGTTCTAGTTAGTTTTTTTTTTATTCATTGGCTGACATCAGGAACAAAACAAAAATTAAACGAGAACAGCTAATGAGGTTGAGGTTTTCCCCATTTCCCGAGAAAGTGGGACACTAAGTGTTACTGTGGGAGCCCCAGATCCACTGATGGTACTGGGCCGCCACACAATGTGGGTTAATAAGGAGCTGGCTGGTGGGATGCTGCCATCTCCACGGCAACCACCACACAAAACTCAGGCAATAGAGGGTGGCACTGACGGACGTGTCGTCGACTGACCACCACCCCCACCCGGGGTCCCAGTAAAAACATGTGTACGCAAGTCGCATGACAGGTTAGCCACGCCTGGACTCATTTTGCACAGTGAGGTTGTAAAACAAAATGTCCGACTTTCAACCAGCACCCCATCAATGAACAATGACCTTCTCAGTACCTCACACTGCTTAACATCTACTGTAACATTCTCAAAGGGACAGTGGGCCAGCTGATATGAACAGGTACGTAACTCGAAAGAGCTCCATCCCTCTTACTTTCTCACACAGACAGCTCTTCTAAATTCTGCATGTCATTCTTATATGCTGCCTGTAGGCACTCACATTCATTATCTGCTACAGCGAAGGATAGCGAGAAGTCTGCACTCACCTCCTGAAGAACCGAAGCCAGAGAAGCCTCCAGTCTGTCCCCCGAAGCCGGGACCCTGGTTAGCTAGGTTTCCAAAGGATGGGGGGCCCTGACTGGCCAGACTGCCGAAGGTGGGGGCACTAGAAGCAGAGGCGAAGCTGTGAGGTATTACAGAACAAAAGGCAATTAGGCGGCCAAAGGTAACAAAGGTACTGGTACTTCGACATCTGCCAGATATTCACTAAACATACCACTGTATGGCTATAAGCCACAGAACTGAGCCAGTACAGATGTGACCCAGACTCAACAAATACCATACTATACATTGGGGAGTTTCATAAAGCTGGAAGTAATGGTGAGGTTACACTTTGGTTGATGGCCTTGGATACAAGCGGTTTTCAAAGACAAACTCGTGTAAGCAGCACAAAACTTAGGAAACTTGGGAAAAAGTAGTATGGTGTTATGAGCTCTCTTTCACCCTATTTCCTACACCCAGGTGTGGGGGGGATGTCCAATGGAATGAGCAACGTCCCAATGTAGTTATTAGGTCCAAGGACTGCTCAGCATGCTCATTTAACAGCCAAGGAAGAAGCAGACATCTTCAGAACCACATAGACCCTATGGTGCAAACAGTGTGACCCACAATGCACACTGCTAAATTCAAGAGCTATTTCATGAGCACCAGCCAAAAGCCTTCGACGGCCTACCCAACCTCACAGGCGAAGAGTCGCTGAACTGTTATAGGAAGCTTTGGAGCACATAGCTCAAAACAGACTTTCATCTTCATCCTTCAAACTGACAGCTTTTTCTTCTTAAAGAATTGCCTACAACCCCGTTACGCACAGGTCCGAACAGAACTGCATGACAGCATTCCAAGGGGACTGAAGCCGTTTGGATGGCAAAGCACAGCCCTACTCGATATTAGTTGATACTGCTAAGTGTTGTTAGTTTGTCCTCCTCCTGTATTAAAGTGTATAAAACATTCACACGTTTGTATCCTTGTATAGCACAATTATTTTTGCCACTGCAACTAAACACAAACATACAACTTCTGAAGAATGGCATACAAAAATAGCAAATCACAATCATTACATTCTTTCAAGGGGAAACGGTTGCAAATATTTTTAAACGACATAATAGCACACTCAGAGATAATATACATCATTTTGGCGTGCTGGGAGCCACATCACGAGCGCTACATTTACCGAACACAGCAGGTATTTGTACAGAAGAGGCTTTTTATAGAAAAATTACGACATGTACAGCTCGAAACATCATATTCAAGGCTGGACGCTTGCTGAAGCACATTGGCATGATTACAGTAACTGCAGCAAGGATACACTGTCCTGTTTCTAAAGCGTTTCACTACACCAAAAAGAATAAAAAAATAATTCTTCCATTTCCCTCTCAATTTTTTTTTTTGCAAACTGTGACCCATCTCATATTAGATACTACAACTGACATGAAACATCTACAGACCAAGTATACCTGTCCCGTGATCTCAATTTGCCACTCTCCCTCATGTATATATCTATTTATATATATTTTTCTGTTATGTGAAGGGGGTTACTAGACTGATTTCCCATCAAGTTAGCCCTAAAGTGACACCAGCACATTAAAAACGACTCCATCTTTCCATGCTGATGTGCTCGATGAGTCAAGAATTAGGACTGGGCAATATCATAATCGATGTAATATCAAGCATGTGCAGTAATCACCAGAGCTTCAGATGGCGGGCGAAACATTTGGCCGGATGCCAGCTTTTCAGTGCTATACAGACGTTTATTTGCAACCACAATATCATAAGCAGATTAGTAGTACAGCTAAAATATTAATGAGATGTGTTTTGTGACACCCAAGTTAGTAATCTGTATAAACTTGGCGTATCTTTATTAAATTCAGTTAGAGGATCACACCACATAACTGTTTTGGTATACTATGATTTGGTATACTTCAGTGCGATATGCACTGAAGGGGCAGTGAAGAAAGGGACAGCTCAGAAGCCACATCATCTTTTAAATGAGGAGATCTTGTGGATAAGGTAAAAAGACGGTGGTGTGGCGGTACTTTTTGTCGTTTAAACATACATATTAAACATAAGGATATGCCAAATTTATACTGATTAACTTTTGGGCATCACAAAACGCCTCATTAATATTTTAGGTGCACTACTAATCAGCTTAAATTGTGGGCTCAAATACACATCCGTATAGTACCGGAAAGCTGGCATCCGGCCAAATGTTTGGCCCGTCTGAAGCCCAGGTGATCATTGCGTGTGCATGAGACAATGTCGATGCGATAACACCTAGCCCTCAAGATGAGCCGCCGGAATTCTCTCTGGAATGAACACAGAGCACATTAAAGGAGAGAAACACATACGGAAAAAGAGTGCACGGCCTGCCTGCAACTCACCCGCCTGTGGGGTGAAGATGTCAAAACGGAATCTGTTTATTGGAGGAAAACCCCCCTACTGACACACACTATCCTTATGCAAAATAAATATGGCACAATTCTGTTGCTCAGCCAAGATGGGGGAACCGGGGGTAGGGGGGCTCTGCCGGTTTCTCTCGCTAATCCCTTCCTGAGGACTAATTTGCCACGGGATTGCAGATCTGCTGGGGTGGCTCTTAAATCATACGGGCGTGACCCGCCAAGACAGCGTCCCTGACTGCCGCAGCACAAGACGGTGGCATCGGCCCAGGTGTCATGGTGTGAAGGAAAAAGACAGAGAAATGTGTACAGCATGAGCAAATGGTGCTCTAGAGAGCCGCAAACGAAGAATACCCAAACAAAGAGCCACCCCTGCGAGCTCAGGAGCGAGCGACTAATATCCTGAGGTGTCAAACAAAACGACACCGAAAACCACTCGAGGGGCACCAGCAGACTGGCTAAGGTCGAGCTGCTTCCTCACGGGGTATTACCCAGCAGATCGCTAATTTTAATGATGCCAAAAAGGCTCACAAATACAAATGGCTATTAACTATTTCTGGACCAAAAATAAATGAGAAACGGGTGTAAATTTGAGGTTTATTAATATTTTATTTGCGTAATTAGCAATACTTATATCCTTTACGGTGCGACCACGGAAAACTCAACCCAAGGCAAGCTTTTACACTCTCTCTTCACACCCAGTTACACCACCTACATTTCAAGGGTTTTTCCAAGTTGTGTTTGTTGGCTGCTTTGCTGGAGGACATGCAGGGTAAATAGAAACTATTCTGAACAGAGTCAGTTTAGTTTAAAACAACAAAACAAAGTTCAGAGGAAAACGGGACGCATATGGATTTAAAACAAAATTTAAAAAATCCTGTCCTGAAGTTGCAAAGTCAAATAGCTTCTGAGCCTGTCAGCAGGATCTAAACAATGCCATAGCTATGCTTTTTAGGGAGGGTTTTCCCAACATCACCCCCCTTGTCTAAAGCCACACCACATTACCCCTCCGCCAAAGAAGAACCGGCAGTTTCGAGCAGAGCCAGCGCACGTGTGATGACTATAATTGGGCACAGTAAACAACTGCGCTGTATAATCTAGCATAGGTTCATTCTCTCAGAGGACTTCAGAACTATTTACAATACAAAGTAGATGCTGACTGGTCACCACATCCACTCCTTGAGCCTGACCTTCACAGTCGACTATGTGCAAGCAAATGCCCACTGCGGTAGTCGCCCTGCTCCACGGCATGCACAAAAAGCTGAACGCAGAAAGCAGTGGGTGAGGTGGGACTGTAAGGTTACTTGACCGAAAAATTTCACTTTCAAATAAACGAAATAAGTAAGCCAGTGCCCGAGTCTTGTGATAAGTGCCAAGGTCTCCATGACCATTTTCTGGGACATCTCACCAGACCTCCCCCGACTCCCTACAACTTACCCAAATCCTCCAACATTGGCAGCCGCTGTACCCTCTCCAAAGACCTTGCCCCCAGTTGATCCCATGGGACTGTTGAAGGACGGAGATGTGCCGAACGCCGAGGCTGTCCCGAACGCCGGTGAGCCCCCGAAGGCAGGCGGGCTGCCAAAAACTGGGGCGCTGCCGAAACCACCTGACAGGGAAGAGAAGGGCAGGAAGGTCAGCCTACGGAATCGGCTGAGGTCTACCACAGAGATGCAGCACATGCACACACGTCACGCTGTGCGGTCAGCAGCCTGTTATACGTTTGCATTTCAGCTTAGCAGTTTCCACTAAAGACAGCATACTACCTTCAACACCAAAAAGAAGGCATTTTGGGAACCAGGTGCTACTGAGAGGGGTTGACAATCACACGTACACCAAAATAAAAGCACGAAGCAGCAAAACAAATGAGGGCAAAAAGAGGATCAGACTTATAAATGTATGTAAGAACTGAACTACGCACCAGCATACAAAAATGTGGATGGCCTTTAACAGTCACGAATTGATTTAAGCAAAGTTTCACGACACGTGCAAACATCCGGCAAGATTACAAAGGGCATTGTGAAAAAGAATACTGAAAATTTACTGAAGTAATCAACCACCGCCACACAACATAAAATGCAGGACGCATTAGCAAATACTGGCATGACTGCAGTTCGCCCGACTGGTTAAGTATTTCCTTCAGTACAATTAAACTCGCGGTAAAATCCATAAGATGTACTGCGAGGGCCCTTAACCGTCTGTTAAAGGGACAGCTACACTCAAAGAGTAATAACTGCAAGGGAAACAATGCATTTTAATGCTCATTATAAGGCATTTGAAACATATGAGTTTAGGAAACAAAGGTGATTCCAGAAAGCTTTGTCAAAACCATAACAGAAAATAAAACCCTGCAGCAAAGCAGTGGTTAGTACATACTGCCACAAAAGGGTGCTGGAACATTAGGACCCAGGGGCTTCCTTTTGACTGCCGACAAAGCAAGGCAACCCCTTGTCAAGTGGGGAACCATGGCAAGAAGAATGGGCTCTGAAATTTCAGCCAGGCCCAGTCTCTCTACCACGGTGAATAATTGATTAGGTTAATGTAATTGGACTGCAATCCTTGGACTGGGGCCATGTTGGCAGGGAGGGGGGGGGCTTTACAAAACAAGCAGGGGAGTGCTTCTTATAAAACTCTACATGCAAACAGCATGAACACGCACGTGATTCCATTTACATAATTACGATCGATCTTTCCTAAGCCTGACAAATCCCATACTTAGTAAAAGTCACGTGACCTTGCGAGGCTGAGATTACAAAAAACAGACATGCTGCTGCCTTATTCACTGAAGTCTGAAAGTGTGCCAAACGAGAATCTAACACTGTCATTCCTGGTTTGCGGGGACGGCGTGTCCGGCCCAGGCAGACCGTTAGGATGGATCAATGAAAAGCACTGCTGGAGATGTGCATGGCTTTGTATGACAGTGGTAGCATGTAGCTGGAGCTCAGCTACAGAGCAGCGTGATGCATTTTACACTGGCCGATACCAACACCTATGTGCAGAAAGGCCACTCTTCAGACACAGAAGCATTTCCTCAGGCACCAAGACGGACAGCCTGCATGCACAGTTTGAGCAGCGTGGTCAGCAAAGGAAATTTTTATTGTATATTGTGAGCTGTGATGTACCTCTTCACACAAATGGAATTCCTCCCAAACAGACACCACTGGCAATACAATAACTCATCCCCACAGTGAGCTAGAATAAATGCATTATCAAGTGAAAACATGCTTTTTGAGAGGGTTGTAACACCTGGCAAAGCTGCTGCAAAACCCAATAAATCTTATTTGCACTGCTGGCAAATTCAAGAGAATTTGGAGTTTTAAATTTTGGACCAAACATACACATTTAATTTTTAACAGTCACCATTAGTAACTTGTACTTCTACTACTGGTTGTAACAGGCTCTGCCAATAACCTCCCTAGCAGACAGCAAAGTGGATCGGGCAAAGTATTTAAAGCGACAGAAATTTTGGCAAAGGCAGGTAGCATGAACCTACCCACAGAAAAATTGCAAAGGTTAGGCTTACCCTACTTTCTCTTCTACACCAATGTCATGAGAGGACCTCTTTTCATGAAGGTGGTCTCACATACATGCTCAGCACTCATTGGCTGCTTTTCCTTCACTCTGGTCAAACTCCTCCAAAGCCATCTCTACTGTGTTTAGGTCAGGTGTCCAGGTCACGTGCTGCAACACTATCACTCCCCTTTGTAGGCGGCCTGGTGTGTCCAAACTTTTGACCGACACTGTACTAAACCCACCCTCCCACTCACTTGGAGTAGAAACCCCACCTCACTGAGAAATTCCATAAGATGTCTTAGATCTGATGAGGATGGCGCCAGGCCAGTAACCATTCTGTCATGCGTGTCCATGTTTGCTGATACAGCCATTGCCTCCTGACTTGGTCATACATAAAATCACAAAGCCACGCACTGTGTTGCAAGTGAGTGCAGATACACGCTCATTACCATTGACATTACCATAAAAATTATATTATGAAGAACTTCCCTAATATGACGGCTTTTTTATGTCTGTAGGAGACTACTGTTGGATCAGCAGTGCCACCCAGAGGGGTGGCAAGTGCTGGGGAATTCCATCACATGAGAGTGCCGTGCTGGCTGGTGAGAAGGCCCCGTGCCCGGCCCTGTACCCGGCTTGCTGGGGGTGCTGAAGGAGCCAAAGCCCTGGGACGCCACGCTGCCGCTGCCCGTACTGAACGAGCCGCCGGGTTTCTGCTCGCCGAAGGAGGCCACGCCAAAGCCAAAGGTCTTGGCCCCGCTGTTCCCAAACAGGCTGCTGGACCCTGCAGAGTAAGAAAGGAGGCTCCGTTCAGCCACCAGACCCCACGATGCCACGTCAGAAAGGGGCATCTCACTCAGCTTCATTTATATATGCAAATGAGGAGGGGATCCTTACACTGCCCTGAGATCAGGGGTGTTTCTCACTTGACTGTATTGGATTCCCATGCACCCGTTTTACATCATCTTCCATTGCCAAACACCAGTGCCAATACTCAAGTACAGAAGTAAAGAGGATGGCAAAAATCCCCGGATGCCGTTCTTGTCCCACCCCAAATACCAAGGATGCATCCGTTGCAGCCTCACCAAACGAGACCAATCCCATGATTCATTGCGCTGCAAGATCATTCTTGGGAGGTGTGTTAGCAAGTCTGGTCTTGCCAAGACCATAAGTACGGTCTTTGCAGGTATTGAGAAACACCACAGCTCCAACCCTAAACACTGCACCTCTCCCAGAATGCACCGGTGCAATTTACACAGCAGCTCAGAAAACAACAGTCAGCTCTGGTGAATGTATAATTACAGCCCCCTTTATAAAAAAGCCCTTGAATAGCACATGGATTCACACAAACCAAATCAGTCACTGACTGATCACACTGCTAGCAGGGCTGCTGCATTATTTAGAACAGGCGCTGCAGAATGAACTGTAGTATCTATTTTAAATCAAAAGGTCTCGGGGACCCATCCTTAAACCAAAAAAACTGCTAAGTGTCGTCAAACCGGTTTGGTCTACAGATATTAAGGATTATAAATTTCATTGAAGAGGACAGAGGGGTAAAAAAAAAAAAGCAAATCAGCTACTAAGGAGGAGTGGCTAATGGGCAGGAGCCAGAGGACTGAAACCTGCCCAACGACATTTTGGGGAACAGGAACACTGGCACAGGAGACCTAAGAAACAAACGCTATATCAAATATCGCCTTCCAGAAAGAACTGTCAGAGCAACCTTGCTGGGGAAAATTTAAGAATCAGGGACAAACCAGACAGCCACACTCATTTCACAAGAGTGACCCTCGTGGGAATGATGTACGTGGTGCGGGGAACAAAACCAACTATTGATATAAACAAAGCCGAATGATGACCTGGGTAATAAATGAGAATTAAGGAAGATGATGAACCAGGCCTGGGACAGCTGTGATCTAGATTTGAGCTAAATGCATATTCGGCAAGGTCCCCAGAAGTGAATTAGTCCACAACGCAATAACCCCTACACTGAGACCTATTCAATTGTCAATGCAAACTGCAACCAGAAGCATTAAGCAAAACAGCGTAACCATCAACACAGATGGGCTATTTACATGTGAGGTTGTGGCGGGGACAGGAGCAAATAGCAGATCGATGACAGAATGGGGGAAAGAGGCGGCCAGTGGAATGTGTTTGATCACATCCGTCACGGACATCAGATAACAGACTCCTCTTGCCACACAACCAGGAAGACGGAAGCTGTTGACTGAAACCACTGTGATGTGGGGGATGGCAGGGGGGCAGTGCCAAGCAGGGAAGTGGCATCAGCAGTGCATAACCTGACATTTCTGTTCAGAGCCTCACAGACTTGTCTTATGGTTCTCCAAGGAGCCCATGGCTTTAGAGATTGGGTGTATCTCACTTCACACACACTTTACTGGCATAAGAAAAAACAAATTATCCCTCATTTCATTTCTGTGTTAAGCTCAGAAGACCGTGAAGAAGAAATGAGCTACCTATGTCTCACAAAACATGCGAGCTCACGACATCCTGACCAGCCGCGCTGGCGGTTTACTGCACGCTACGCATCTGTCTTATAAGATACCAGCTTCCAAAATGACATTTAGTAAGCACAGAAGGGAGAAGACAACTGAGTGAACTTGTGAACCAGTCTGGATGTCAAACTGAAATGCTTTTACTTGCACAACTGCCAGATGCAGGGCATTAAAAATGCAAAGCCCATGA
>JAAGVU020000113.1:4407079-4421788 GCA_011763525.2 Mormyrus iriodes
TGACGTTCAGGTCTTAATTCTGCCTCCAGCATCAACACAAGGATCAAGGTATTCAACTGGTTGCAGCGTTTCTCCCCAAAACTGTCCGCGGAGGATTTTAAGGGAAGTATTTAACGGAGACCTGACCGTACCTGTGAAGGTCTCTTCATGAAGAGATCTGACTCATATTTCTAACTTTCTAAACGACTACATTCTTACCTGCTTGATTCGATCTGCCGAAATCTGTGGAAGTCGATCCAAATGGGTTTTTGTTAGCCGCGTCCTCGCTCGGCTTGCCTCCGAGGCCGCTGAAGAAGCCTCCAGAACCCGCGGTCGTCCCGGCAGCGTTGCTGGCTCCGGACCCAAAAAGGCCACCTCCGGACGGGGCCGACTGACACGCACAGGACAAACAAAAGACAGGCAGAAAAAGAAAAAACACTGTCACAGTAAGCACAGAGGTCCTGCTTCAAAATAAAGGCCTGAGCTGAACCTGATGGAGTTAAACTGCACCAGACATATCCAATAATCCAAAGAGCAATAAACCAATAAGGTGCAAGAAGAGAAAAGAAAATAAAGGTCACATCCTCTTGAAGTCTTTAATGAGGATGTTATACAGAGCTGCCAAACCAGTCAGCCGTTGCCAAGACCACCATCAACACGAGATCATAAAGGCGCAGTCTGCACACAGCACAGACCGCAAGGACATGGTCACAGGAAAGTTTGCCCGTGAATCTGAGACAGCTTCACCTTCTCAGCAGACTTAATGTGCCACAACAGGGATCGACCTTACATCTCTGAAGCTGGACGCAGCATGCTTTGAACAGATTGCCATTGGGGGAAGTTTGGGGGAAATTTTTAATTTTGTGTCGTCAGAGAGGCTCAGTAGTGGTCTGGAGTGTGGAATTCTCCTCACCTGTCCGAAGACACTGCCGCCGCTGGTCTGCTGGCCAAACAAAGGTGTGGAGGCACTGCCAAACGCTGTGGGGGCAAAACCAAATATAGCAAAGTTACAACACAGATTTAATCTAAGGCCAAAAGACAAAGTTTCTCCAACACTTATATGAATTCAAAGCCAATGAAATGGAACCCTGCCCCCATGTGAAACCACCTGAAAGTGATACTGTAGAATCCTAGAAGCAGCCCCACCAGCTGCCCTTCGCAGACACTGCAATCGCTGCTCCGAAAGAGCGACTATGCAGTGCCCATCTGCAGGCACACAGGGTCCCCCACGGTGTCATTAATTAATTCTCTCGTACAGAGTCTAAAAATTTGTAGACAAAATCTGCCCCTTCATTACTTTAGAAACAATTAAAATAAATAAGAAAAGATTGCAGGGAAGCTGAAGTGAGACTGATGTTCTGAGGACAATCTTAAAGATATCAGCATCTCCACCCACCCACACACACACAGACACACACACACACAGACACCTCCCCCCTACCTTTGGACTGTCACAAACAATTATGATCCACATCTCATTACACCTACAAATTTTTATTTGCAAATAAAATATCTTAAAGTCAGCTGCTGGGGGTAAAACATTGCAGCCTTTAATTCATATTGATTGCTTTGCTGGTCTTTTCTGTGCTAACTGATCCCATGAAAACTATGTTCTTATAAAAGCAGATTAGGACCCTCAGGACTCGTCGATCCAGTTAGAGGTTTTCAAACAAGGGGCCTGTATCATGAAGCAGGACTTCTTTGCTTAGCCGGACTTGTCGGATTTAAGGGAACCCAGTTTAAATGGACTTTTATCTTTGTTCGCTTACATTAAGCCCAGACTACCTTAAAGCCAACAAATTATCTAGCTAAGCAAGAAATCCTGCTTCGTGATACAGGCTCCGGGCAGTGCCGGAGCAGCCTCTCTCTTACACACCCTGTGCGGTCCCGAGGGCAGTTTATTATTAAGTAAACAAATAAACATGGAGCACTTAAGCCTCAGATTATAAATGCCGAACAATTAAAACATTTTATGGGTATATACAGCACAAAACGTGCCGGCCAGGAAGTGAGGCTCACATTTGTCTGATGTAAATTAGCATCTCAACTCACTCACAATCCTGCAGGATCTCTTACCCACCGGAGGTGCTCTTTAAAACAGGGAAGTGTTCCTTCCTGATATGAAGCAGTGGAGCTGACAGGCCCAAACAGATTAGCATTTGTGTTGTCAAATACTAAATGAGCTCCAGAAGGCAAGCGAAAAAAAGACGAAAATCGTACTTGGGGTGTGACAACAAAAATGTATCGTGGTTGCCCAGAAACAACTGAAAAACATCGTAAACACTAAGACTTTGGAGGGAGATGGACACCCATTAAGAGGCTCCATATACCTCACGCTCACACCAGTAAGCAAACATTATCCCAGCACTCATGACTCCTACAGTATTAGGAGAAACAGCAGGCGGAGTGTGTTCCAAGGCACCCTGCGAGGCGTCATGCGGCGGGCGTCCCATGGTGCTGACAGTCCATTAGGGGCAAGCAGCCGCGACAGTAACTTTTCACTTTAACCTAAACCACTATTTTGATAGACTCAAAACGAGAGAGCAGGGAAAACACACATTTTTAATGCTAGAATGTCACTCCGGATTTCATACTTGTCCATAAGGACAAAGCGGAGGTAGTCATCTTGCAGCCAGTTATTGGAATGATCACAGGACAGCTACGACAGAGGGTGAGTTTAAAATAAATTCATGTAACAAGTGACAGGTTCATTTGGTTTTTCATCTATCTGTAATTTGTCCCTGTCAGTCAGCCGGCATCTTCGCTAAGTTTTATTTTAACAAAACAGTTATCCATCCACGTCGCACATGAGCGCACTGCACAGGATTTTTCTTTGCGGCATGATTAGAAAGATGACAACTAAAATAAATCACACAAATAAACAAAACAGAAAAATGTTATGCTACTGGTAAACCAGAGTGCTGGTAATGACCAGATAAGACATATAAACTGAAATATATTTATTTGTAGCCCGCAGTCTTCAGATAAAACCGTTATTTTGGCATGGAGAACAAACACCGTCCATCAACAGTAAAACTCCATGTTCTGGACAAAAAGTCTGCCCCCGCCCGAGAACACATCCGTTCTTAAATTTGCCATGATCAGTGTGACACCACAGTAAACACCGACAGATGTTCATTTCACCGGGCCTCCAGGTCAGATCTTTGAAGCCTCTGCCAACAAGGTGGCAGAAATCAAGATCCACACCAATAAAGGTCTTCACATTATGTCTTGTTCCAGTAAAATATTTGCATAAAAAGCAACTGCAATTTTAACTGTGGCAGTGTTGACATTGCCAGAATCTTTCAGTGCAACCGTTTTAAACTTAGTTGTCTGTCTCTTACAGTGTGATTTTTCTAAAATTACGAAATAATCTGACACAGAAATACGGGAGGAGGGGGCAGGAAATTCACCCTGCTTAAGTTACGAGCTAGTCGGAAACACGACACGTGATAATTACTTGATCTGGGTCTCCTGTATTAAACCTAGATCATTAAGTAGATATAAATTTGCTCCAATGAATTATTTAAATAAATCACTAAGGGGGCTATGGACAAGTTTGTTATCTGGTATCATTAACATTTAAAAATGTGATTTAGACAAAAAAAGAATTTCTATTAGGGTTACTGCAGATAATTTCACCTGGAAGGGCTATGCTCCTGATAGATCAAAATATAGATGTAATGCATACTTAGTACAATGCTAAACGTAAGGTGTCTCTCCTTGAGCTGTTGTTTCATAACACACCTTAATGTTCTCTGCCATTTCACAGTCAAATTAGACTTAACAGTAGTGGATTTTTTTTCCCATAGGTAGGAATCAGGGGCGAAGGAAAGAGCAAGCACATTCATCTGCCCAGGTGGGCTAGGCCTGTCCCATGTGTCAGATTACCAAACCCAGAAATTAGGCTGTGTGGGCAGTGGTCAGAATTAGATCTGAAACTGGACACTGGCCATTAGCGCTGTGGCACTGGATTGCTTTGCTATGGTCCTCTCACATGGTTGCTACATCAGATCACCTGCTGTTGGTGACAGCCCAGCCAGCTGCCTGTCTCCATTGAGGGGAATGTCAGGAATCTCTGGGAAGAGGCTGCACCCTTCTCTTCGGCACCCTAACCCCTCTGACGGTCAACCTCACAACCTCTGAACAGGGTTCACACACCCTTCAGCATGGGGAGTGGGCTGGCCAAGGCCAAGAATTCTCAGGAAGGATGGCTCTAAATGCCTGATAACACCAGCCTGCCTCTCACATACGAAGACTATAGTGACTCTTTAGTGATATTACACCATCACTCAACTAGCCCTTTATGAGACAAGCTTGCTTCAATCTGTCAAATGTTATCAGCCCAAAGACAACACAAGAACAATAAGTTACTTACAGTTCTGGAACAAACAGACATGTCTGAAAGAGAGATGTCAAATTCTCAGACAAACCACAATCCTGTTGGCGGGGGCATTTGTCACCGCTCATTTACATGACCGTGACGGATGCCTTTTCTAATGGGGACATTCCTACGAAGCCTGTGTTCCCCATGCACTTTGGTGACTACATCAAAATGGGCACCGCCCCATCCTCAGAGACAATGCCAAACGAGCTGGAAATCTTAGCTTTTTTTGGGCAATAACTGAAAGAACAAAAACTTATGACTGATTAAAAGGACCTTCCCAGCCAACGGTTGTGTGATGCTGCTTAATACCCGTAAACCTCAGAAGACAAACTGGGGAAAAAAAATTTTAATCAAGCGTGCTAGTGTCCCGATCTGCAGGTACCAGACCATGACCACAAACACATAAAACCACAATCTAAATGCATTTAAATGTTTTAATATAATCAAGAAACCACTACCGGTTTGGTTATGGCTCTCCCCCGGGAAAAAGGTGAGCATTAATAAAATACACGCTTTATTAGTCACAAGCCAGTCTGCTGGAGCAGTATGGGCAGAAATCGGACCACCATACGGCAGAACACAGGAGACGCATGTGAATAAGACTGCCGCTGGGAGGGAGGGCGGGCGCCGGAAGCCAGATCCGGGTTCATCTGTGCCAGTAATCACCTGTCTCCTTTTCCAAATGAAAGCTGACCACTGCAGAGTTGTAAACATGAAGAGAGCTGCCTGTGATGCTTCAGAGGGGTGCGATAGTGACTAAGGGGAGCACGCCTTGGTAAACCTGCTCCACAGTCTGTACAGGGCACTACACAGTCACTGAGGATATCTAAGCAGAGGGTCACAGGAGAATGCACCCAAGTCTGGCTTCTCAGAAGAAGGAGCCTGCAGACGGATTTCCTACCAACGCTCACCGCAATGAATTAAGCACTTCTAACAGCACCCTGAAAAATCCAGAAGAGTCTAAATTACAGTTGAAGCCTTTTCCCTTTTTTTCCCCCCACAGATTTCCAAACCGATGGCAGAAACCAGCAAGGCAAAGAGACACGCTCACTTACCGGAAGGCTGTCCAAAGCCAAACCCTGTGGAAGACGTGGTTGTCGGGGCGTTGTTGCCGAAGACGGATCCCTGGCCGAAACCGGAGCTCGGCTGTCCAAAGGCAGGTGCAGTACTCTGCCCGAATAGGCCACTGCCGACAGCTGTGCTGCTGCTGCTGGCGCTTATCTGCCCGAAAGAAAAGGAGCTCACGCCGCCGGAACCGGACGATCCGAAAAGGCCGCTGCTGCCACCGGAGGCTGAAGGCGCAGTGGCCGTCTGCCCAAAGCCGGGACTTGACCCAAAGGTCGGCTGGCCAAACCCAAAACCACCAGAGGAGCCGGTGGCGGGCTGACCGAACCCAGTCACCTGTCCAAACACGGGCTTCCCAAAACCAGAAGTCCCGACGCCGAAACCGGTAGTGCCGAAGCCACTGGAGGAGGTGGTGGTGGTGGTGGTGGTGGTGGTGGTGCTGACTGAACTCACCGGCTGCCCAAACACGGAGGCGGTGGTGGGGAGAGCACTGGCCGTGGTAGAGCCTAGACTGGAAGCCAGGGCCGTGGCTGGTGCTGCTGTGAAAACGACGGGGGTGACAGTGGCAGCGCCTGGGGTGGTGGAATTCGTGCTGACCACTGGCTGGGCGAAGATGGAACCCGGTTTCTCAGACCCAAGAGCAGGGCTAAATAGCCCCTGCTGGGCAGGGGCTGTGACTGATGCCACGGTGACTGCGCTTTCTGTGGCCTTGCTGCTCGCAGGCCCTGGTGTCTGGGCTGCCTGAGGGGGTGTGATGAGAGACGCGGGACTCTGAGTAACTGCAGGCACAGGTGAGGGAGCCGGAGACGGGGGAGTTAAGGGCTTTTCTGGAACAATGGCAGGGATGGCGGTTTCCACGACAACGACTTGGGTGGAAGATGACTGCGCGGGAATGGTATCCCCAAAAGGTGCGCCGACAGAGCTCTCCAGAGTGGTCCCTGTGGGTTTTAGGGTCTCTGCAACCGCAGGGGTCTCAGAAATAGCCATGGGGAGTTTCATGCTGGCAACATCCGTGGCTGCAGGGCCCGCCAAAGGGGCCGCGAGGAGGTCTGCGAACGAGGTGGGAGAGAGAGCCGCGGCCAGTACTTCAGGCTGCGTCACAGAGAAGGCGGACTTGGCAGCAGCAGGGGGCCCTGGTTCAGGTGGCTTGAAAACCCCCCCGGACGAAGCTGCCACAGTTACCGCGGCACCCTCGAGTATGGTTGTGACAGTCTTAGCCGGGTCCCCTGACTCAAGTTCACCTACAGAGCTGGCATGTTCTGCCTGTTTTCCCAAACGGAAACTGCTGCCAAAGCTGAAGTCGGACACAGACGTCCCAGTGGCACCTTCTGTCGATCCGAACGAGAAGGACGTGGGGGCAGTGGGTTTCGGGGCCTCCTTGGGCTCGTCGTCGCCCTGTCCCACCCGAAGCCCTGAGAAACTGCCTAGAGTCTCCCCAGCCGAGCCTGACTTAGGCACCTGGGGTTCCGTCTTCAAGACAGTCGTGGCGGACGCCGACTTGGCAGGTTCCCCGGAACCACTTGTCAAAATGGCAGGAGAGACAGTGGCTGCGGGAACGGGGGAAGTGGACTTGGGGACGAGACTGAACGAAGCCTCCGTTGCTGCCCCAAATACCAACTTACTCCCACTGCCAGAAGTGAAGGAGAACTTGTTTGACGCATTCACATCTTTTCCTGTCAAATTAAAAACAAGCTCATTTATCCATCATTCTGTAACTTCCACAAGCCCTGACCCACTGGTAAATGATAAGGTCACTTAATGCAAAGGTGCTACCACATTAGTACGGACATACTGTACCTAGAGTGGCTCCAGTCCCATGTGATGTCAGTGTTGTGGTACTTAAGGGTGAGAAATTAAATCCACCAGTTGGCCTGTATATTAAATAAATATGCAAAAAGGAATCAACTTAATACATCTTCTACCAAATGATCCTCCAAATCTTAAACATAAGACATGGAAAAAGATCTACGCAGATGCATTTCCTGGAGAGAAACTCCAACGGCCAACGTCTACCGTTTCATAGGGCACGATGCTCCATACTTACATGGCAGAGAAGGTGAAGACCTTCGCCGTCTGCTCAGCACCGACGGTGACTGGGGTGGAAGTAGAGGCAGGAGACCCTGGAGGGGCTTCTGGTTTTGGGGGACCTCCTGACAGATGGGATGAGAGGCGCGGGGGGGGGTGTGTGTGTGTGTGTGAGAGAAACTCCACGGCATGCATGCCAAAGCTGTACACAGAATTCTTTATTGTGGCTAATTCTGTCCATATTTTTAAGGCCATAGGCTTTGAAAGGAAAAGTAAACAGGATACTGCTGCCGTACAATCCTTTTTCAATGCTCATAACTATTTCCAGAGTTGACCACTGCACACCAATAGAAGCAAACACCATCGTTCTCCAGACTTTAAAGGTCACATCGTAGTGGCTTGCCAGCCAAACTTACCAAAGACAAAGATTGGCTGAGAAGTGGGTGAACTCTCCCCCATTGAGCCAGACACTTTCACGCCTGGGGTGGAGTTCTAAGAACAATAAAAAAAAGATACATATAAATGAGGAATTTGGAATGATGAGGACACTGACATGTCCTAGGCTATGATCAACCAGGCCATACAGATTACACTTGAAAGAGGAACGGGGCAGAGAACATCAGGGTACGGCACTGTTAGATGAAGTTGGACGATGATGACGACACCAGTTCTTACCCGTTTGGCCTGAGTGGTGGCTGTAGCTGCCAGCATCTGTTGAACTACCTGGGCAGCAGACGCCGGGACGGAGGCGCTGTTGGGGATACAGAGACAAGAGCTTCATCAGGGCTGGAGTGCGTGGCGCAGCACGACCATAGGGGGTGCCCAGGACACGAAGACACGCACACAACCGCACATTTGTATTCATAATTTTGTGGGGACCAGCCATTCATTTCTATGGGAATAACCCTAATCCCAACAATGACAACATTAAAACACTACCCAGCCCTAACCATAAGTGACCAAACAAAATACAAAATGATCTCCACAACATCAAAAAATGTTTTTAATCACATTTTGGGGAAATCTGGTTATTTTGGACACTAATATATACATCTCTCTCTCACATACACACACACCAAGGGCGACAGAAGGCTCCATAGCACACAAATCCATACGTAGTAATACTGTGGTCATTTTCAGTGCAGTGCTCTTGTGTGGTATTGTTTGCAGTCTGCACTACTGTTATGCTTCTGCTTATGGCCACTTGAGGTACCTATTAGATACCCTGGCCTCTTGAGCAGCATAAAACCAGCTCAGACAGCTCAAATGAAACAAGACCCCTAATAAATATTTCCATTTAAAATATAAATTTTCCATTTAAGGTAGCACTATGAACACTAACTACCACCAGCATCCAAGACTAAGCGACGGAATTTTTTTATGAGAAAACAGAGATCTGTGTGGATTCCAAACGGACACAATTTTCAGGAAGTAAATTAGACCGAAATAAGAGTAGTGCCGAAGCGCTTCCTTCAAGCAGCTTGGGGTAGGCTAATCTGAGAAAGTTTGTGAGGTAATGAACCGGAACACAGGCAATCCTCACCAGGAAGGAGTGAGGGGTGAAGGAGTGTGTGCGATGGCCTTATCGCAGGGTAGATATGGGAGGGGGGTGTTGGGCAAGAGAGCAGCAGAGAGGTATCAGCTGCTGCCTACTGTCATGTTCACAATCAGCAGTCCCTCCCAGAAAATCACTGTCAGGCCACGTAATATCAGGGAAAGCTTGAGAAGAACAGACATCCAGGTTATTTTAAAAACAGTGCCACCCTTCTCTCTCATAGAATGATTGCGCTGTTGAAGTATGCATGGGGGTGGGATGATGTAGGGGAGAGCACTGTGATGGCTGTGTCTGAATGCAGGAGGTGCATCATTTGAAGGACGCAGTCTAGGCAAGCCTTTGTAAGCTGCGTCCTTCGAAGATCCACACAATGAATCTTGGGATATGTCAAGCTGCAAAAGATCCAATGGGTTGCCAAGTGGGCAAAAGGACAACGTTTTTCTAGACTGCACTGTAAGCAGCCTGTGAAATGGGACTGCCTTGTCGCATCGCTGTGACACATCTGGACTATGAATACAGCCTTAGAAGGAAGCAGCCCCTGAATTCGAGCACGGCCAATATACGCCCAAGTAGAACACCATCCCTGCCAGCTGACTGGGGAATCAGCCCTGGAGGCACACCCCATTTCATTCCAGGCCAGTACTGAAGATCAATGGACTGACAGGATATGGAAGACCGGGATAGTGAGTGGGTTGGGGGTAAAATCACAACCCTCTTTACCCCCACAAAAGCTAGATATTCTGCCCTCTGTTCAAATTGTGAAGCTCCAATTTAAGGACTCAATTCTCTACGCATACAGACTTGCCCAGCTCAATGTGTCACAGACCATGCAAATGAAGACGTGTTAATTACATCTTTGACAGGGTCACCACATTGCAGGCAGGAGGCTTGTGCGGCAGCCAGCAGCAAGCCGGATACGGCCGCCTCGTGACTGGAGCCCCAAACACACGGTTGGCTGCATATGAGGCTCCCAGACAGCTAAGGCTAACAGCAAGTACCCAGATGCTCACAGCAGGATGAGGTGACCACACTCGCCAATAAAGGAACCTCAAAGTTGCTCTGAACGAATCCAAGAAATGCGATTATTGACCTCGCAAGTGTCCGAAACTTCACTAAGGAGTCGTTCCTTATAGCCGGGTCTCCAACAGCCAGCCAGGTAACTAACCAGCTGCTTGCCTATCCAGGAACCCGACAATCTGCCACAGTTACAAAAGCACAGCCGGACAGTACAGATGTTAAACCACAAACGAAATGGAAGGGCATTTCCCAGGAACCCAGGGCTGAGAAAAACAAGGAAGGGGCTGGTCTTTCCATGCAACGTTTAATCATGCAAGATTCATAGTTTCACTTCCTTTGAAAGTAAATTACGCCTGGAAATAGCACATGAAAGATTATTAGATGACTGGCTGCCATGTGCCTGTAACTAGACAAATATGTTAACGCATTAATCCAATTTCACAATGACTTCCTTTTAACACTGGCACATTTGGACAGTTTATACGCCCAGTGGTTAGCGGTTAATCCAGACAGTATCAAAGATTTCTTTACATTTTTTTTTTTTTGCTTATGAACCTCAAAGGCTTCCCTTTTTTCAACCTGTTTGTCAAGTTCAGCAGCTATCAGCTAAATTAAAGCCATTAACCGCTCAGCCTGGATGACGGTGGAGGTCTCTCCTCCCTCTCACATTAACTTATTGTTTGAGTCCGTAATCTGCACAGCTGTGGGAGTAGGTGCAGCACATTTTAAATGAACTCAAAGGGCACTTTCATCCCAAGAGGGCACAGGTAGTAAATTCGGCTGCGCAAAGCATCCTCCGATAGTCATGACTGCCAACAGCTAGATGTGGAGGCACCTGTAATGATCAGAAGTGGCCAGGAGGGCTCAGATTAAAGTGGCACATTGGATAGTGCCCATTCAAAACATGAGTCTAACAAAATGACAGCCCACACACACAGGGTGCATCTGAAACCACATACCTTCACAACACATACTGGATTTTATTAGAAGCATACTACCCGAATTGTAATGTAGTACATACTGTATACATGCACGGAAACCGTACGCATGCACTTGGACACACTGTGCTTGCCATCTTACATATTACCTGACTCAGATGTTGCTGCTAAATGATGCTGCTTGACCTCTGCGAAAGTTGAAAACCATTTAAAACTATCAACAAAAAAAATACATAATTATCCCAATCAACTTGTGTAACTATTTTGTTCTCAACTTAAAATCGGTATCAACATGGCACTTTCTCTGCCATCCTGACAAAAATTTCAGAGTGAGCAATGTTCTTTACCGCTGATGTGGCCTTGTAGGATGAGGTATAGTCCATCGTTAGCACACTTCAGAATGTTACAAAATTTAGTATGTCATCTGGGTATTGTTCGCCTATTGTCTCATCCGTACTGAGGATTCGGACACACTGCTCAATTTGCATACTGTATTTCACCTGCTACTTAGCAATGACGGACACGTACAGACGAACGGACACAAACAGACGGACAAACACACAGACACCCTTGTTCTGCACAACAGAAATAGGAGACTGTCAGTTTGAAGCCCAGGTTAAGGTCGTCACATCGCTAATGACGCACTCAGTACATTTAACGTCAGCTTCTCTGTCCGTTCCCAAAAATCCAACTTCCACTGAAGCTCATCTGTGGGCTGGAAATGACCCTGAGGGTATCTAGGTATACAACAGTTGCCCAGCCCCCCACCACAATAACAATCAATATGTTAATTCAAGTTAAAATTATGCCAGCAGCTACGGCCAGACAGAGGTAGGAAAATTTCTCAGACTTGCAGCTGTGTGACTGATACAATCACACCGGATGGGTGCTTAGATCCCCTCCACAAGGCCGGGATAGGTCCCCAGAGACTATTCAGAGCTTCTAAGTATCACTTACCTTTTTACTATACTATTATTTTTCATTCTTTAAGAGGAAAATGAACCACTATCATGATCCTTTGCACTGAAATAAAGAGGAATGGCTCTGAAGACTTTTTAGATAGGTGGTTCCCTAAATTGTCAACATTGCACACTTTCACAGCAAGAACAGTACCTTGCGCACACAGGAGAACATGGACATGTTGGTGAATTTAGCTTGCAATCAACTAGGATCTTCCACCTTCAGCATCCATTAATCATTGTTTTTCTAGAAAACCATTAGTGAGTGTAGAGCTTCTCCCCAGCGGTTACAGCAAACACAAAGGTATCATTACAGGTGCAGTAGCCAAAACCTCAACATGCTTCCTTGAAGCCGGGGGACACAAATATTTCTAGAAGTGTCACTGAATGCTCAGGTAACCATCCAACCAAGAAAATGTAAGCAGGCCAAATATCTAAGTGACAGAAAGCTGTGCGAGGAGTGTTAATGATTTAGACGTGTCGTGTGTTTTCTTTGCTCTCAGCAACAGATTCGTAGCAGCTGGAACCCAGCCAAACTGCTGAAACAGAACGTGCTTGAGAGACATCCCACTTTAACACATATGCCATCTATATATAAACATAGAAATTACATCATTTACACTGTTTAAATGTAAACTACCAACATTCTGCATAATCCATAAACATTTCACAGAACAAAAAATAATTAACCCGCCAATAAACGAATCAACAAGTGAAACACAGCGGTGCAGTCACATGTATTCATGGAGCCCAAGAGCAACAATACATTAATTTATACAGCAAGATTAAGCTAGGTGAACATGGGCAACTCAATACCTAGTTAAAAAAATTGTGCCCACACACACATGCACACACAAATAACCATCTAATAAGAGAACAGACAAAACAGAACCCTATACAGGGCACTTACTATCATTTCCACATGGTCTGCATGCAGCCCCAAACTGATTATGCCACATTAGCAGTCATATTGCTGTGCTAAGTGGCTGTGGGCCTTGCGTGGATGAAACATTTATCAAGCAAGGCAAGTACCTTCAAAACAGCGACCCAAAACAGCAGCAGAATCAGATTGAGCAGACTCCTTGCCGTCATGTTCCTCTTTGCAGCCATCTAATGCTGCGTTCCATTTGAACTAATAACTCGGAAAATTCAACTGGAACACTCTCTGAAGTCGGAATCCCGACTCGTGGAGTAGGAGGAATCTACACAACCCTGACCTCAGAAGTCAAGGCTGCACCATTTATCAACAAAAGTTAAAGCTGTAGTTATATACTGTTTATTAGCACTTATGTCTCATTTGTGGCTCATTAAATCTGTCACACACACAGAACTGTCCAACCGCTTTCTGTGGACGCGTCACTACAGTGTTTTTTCGCGCAAAATATTATTGCATAATGTGTTATCAACTGATATTGCTAACAAAGAACTGGGGCCCACTGTTGACTCGTGGGTAATGTCATTCCCAGCTCCAAGTTCCAATCTCCGAGGTAAATGGAATGTAGCATAAAAGAACCAGAGAGCCCAGTGCGTCTCTTGATCAGGGTTTTACAAAAGTAACAAGCAGTATATTTTCAAGCTGCCTCTTGTCAAATGGAGAAACCGTTATCGTTTTGGAGGGTTATAGGGATCCCCCCATTTAGATCTATCACCATGAAACGGAAAAGACTTTCCAACAGCTCCCAAAATGCAAGAGCACACTTTTTAAACAGAAAGTATAGGTATTACAAGGAAAGAAAACACAGTACATCAAAACCTGATGCAGACATCAATGTGGTTAAAGGCCAGGACAAAGAGCCTCAGCTTCCATGAGACACAGGCAAGATTTTTCCCTGCAAGTTTCCTCTGCTTCAACCAAGCTTAAAAAAAAAAAAAAAAAAGGACATAGCAAGGCTGTCCCACTCTGGTTCCCAACGGTGACGGCACGTTCTACGTTTTTGTCGGACGTAGGTTCCTCATGGCATCAACGTAGCCACATGATGCCAGAAGCAAATTAAAAGGCACTGCTAACATCTCGGTCACCCCTGTCCGCAGAAGGTGACACGCCAGATTCCCCCTGGCAAACTCCTTCAAACCAGAAGGTGCTGTGTGGTTACGACCGAGATCGACTGACCTGATGACCGTGGACACCGGCACCGCCGGGCCTTTGTCCTTCAGCTCCTGCACATTGACCACCTGGGGCACAGTCTTCAAGGTGGACTCGGTTAGCGAGGTGGCAACTGTTCCTTGGGAAATTGGGGGAGGTAGAGGGAAGAGACAAAACACCTTCAGAGGCAGCTATGGGATCATTACAGAAATCATACGCAAATTAAAGTACCAACAACCAAAAACTATGGTTGCACGATCTAGCATCACAATACCACATTGCGATGTGGAACGTGTCAGTAATACTGAAGTATGAAATTATCCGAAATAAGCTACAGCTAAACTTATCTACCAATAGTGTCAAATAAGACTGTGTTGCCACAAGTTGTGTCAGATACAAAGCATTGCCGACAAATGTGATGTGATCGTGCATGCCGACATACCGTGCAGCCCTGGCAAAAAACCAAAGAATCAAATCAGGAAATTTATACGCCCAACTCTGATAAACTAAATTACGCAAGTCTTCAGCATGAAGTTAAACCTTATAAGCTGCTACAGTAAGAGTATTGGGAGACATTAACCTTCCCTCCCCCCCCCCCACCCCCCCACACCCCCACCCCCGCGCCCAACACCAAGCACCCCCACCGAAACAGGCACGCAGACACAGCTACAATAAAGACTACGTTCTACGAATATTACTAT
>JAAGVU020000113.1:4431960-4447617 GCA_011763525.2 Mormyrus iriodes
CCAGTTTACTGTATGTATTGGTGTCAATATCATTAATGTAAATTAGGAATAACAGTGGTCCTAAAATTGAACCCTGCGGTACCCCACTAAGAACGCAGGCCCACTGTGACATTGTGCCTCTTAACTACGCACTGCTTCCTGTCTGTTAACCAGTTTTCAATCCAAGCTGCTACAATACATAAAATCCCTGCTGCTTTGAGTTTAAGCAGGAGCTGTTTGTGGGGGACAACATTAAAGGCCTTCTGAAAACCTAAGTAGATCACATCGTAGGCATTTTTGTGGTCGATTTCTCTTGTAGCTTCCTCAAAGAACTCAAGATCATCAGTTAAACAGGATCCACCTCTCCTAAATCCATGTTCGCTATCCCTCAGAATGTTATTTGAATCCAAATAATCTAGCATTTTCGATTGGATTATAGCTTCCATTAATTTTCTAGTTATGCAGGTTAAACTAATTAGCCTATCGTTTGATTGATTACTTCCACCCCTTTTTGAATATAATAATTATGAATTAATAACAATGATAACAATAATACTACTAATAACAACAACAACAATAATAACAATCTGGCACCTTTCTCACACTTAAGGATGCTTTACAAAACATACAATCCAACACAAAAACAAAGATCACTGTTACAAATTGGACAATGTTTTATATAATTCCGGAAATAGACATTTTTAATTGAAGCTTAAAGGTTGAAACAGGCTGCACATTTCACAGACTCTGTGGCAGTGCATTTCATTTCAGCACCACAGTACTGAATGCCCTGCCACCCACAGATTACCTAAACCTAGGTACCGTGAGGAAATTGGAACCTGAGAATTTTTATGCACAAGCTTGTAGGGACGAAGGAGATCAAACAGATAGGAAGAAGTAAGAGCATGAAGAACTTTGTAGGTGATCATTACTTTTCATACCACAACTTTAGTAAATACTATTTTCTTATTGGTCCAGAGATATCAAATAATTTTTGTGTAACCACACAGGTAGCTCCAGCAGCCTAACAGTTCTATATAAATGCCTCAATGTTTCAAAATATGTTAATATAAAAGCCTGTGTGTCTTTTCATTCATAGTCACTTATCAGCATAATTTTCCTTGATTTTCCAAATGCAAGCGTTTCTCTGTTCTGGGGTAACTTAACAGACTTGCCGCTTCCAGCGAGTAGCCTGGCCAGATGTTCTATCCTTATAGGGACTTTATTTTTAAGAGCACATTGGAACATTATTAAATGCTAAATTAGATAATTTTCTTCATAAAAATTAACTGTGACTAGTTTATTCTATTATTGTTTGTTCATTAGCCACGGAATGATTGCTTCAGGTTGGGCCACATTACACCAAGATGTCACTGATTATTTTCACACAGCACCCCTTGCATTTTGTAATCTGAAAGTAACTGACAACCAATTTAAATCTTGAAGAACAGTTATGTGGGTATATTTTTAGTATTCATATGACCATTTTTTGGTAATCATAAAATTCTTAATTACGTAAGCAGCCTACCTGGGGAGGCAGCAGTCTTGATGGAGTTTGGCGGGGGGGTGGACTGGTTAAGGGGGGCAGAGAAAGCTGGCTTAGGAGTGGAGGTGACCGAGAACTCCCGGGCGGTTTGGGTTGCTGATCCCGGGGTCTCCATGGCCAGGAACCTGGGAAGGGGTGTATTCCTGATATCAGGAGGACTATGGAAAATGGGATGAATGGAATAGGAGCGAAGGAGCAAGATGCAGCAACGACACCACCTACCGGCCATTGAGGTTCATCTTCACACCCGATGTGGCAGGTTCCGGGGGGGGCTTAAACGAAGTGGCTGGGGAGGAACCTGGAATGCGCTGGGTGGTCGAGGTAGGGGCCACCATGGCCTCTGAGGGGGGCTTGGTGGCAGCAGGGAAGGAGAAGGCTGCATCTGCCGTGGTCGTCACACCAGTCATCCCAAAGCCACCAGTCCCCATGGAGACTGTTGTCGTGGTGGGGATGGAGAAGAAGGACGAGCCGGTTGAGAGAGATGGCAGGGCAAAAGAGAAGACGGAGGAAGAGGAAGCCGTCTGGCTGCTAGCAGAGGAGGCCAGGGTTGAAACTGGTGCAGAACCAAAAGCTGAGGTGAGGGGCGTCGTCCGCGGAGCAGGAGTTGCCATGGGGATTGTTGTTGCTGTAGTCATCATGGTGGAAGCTTGGGCCAAAGAGGCAGACCCTAAAATGCAAGGTAAGGAACCAGGTCAGCAGTTATGGTCACATGGCAGCACATTTTTGTTACACCTAAATTTTTAAAAATGGAGCGTGGCCAGACAAAGCCCGAGTTACATAGCCTAAAGACGAGCTGACAGCTGAAAGAACGGCAGAAATGAGTCTCCTCAGTCTGGGCTTAGGCTTAGAGACAGGGTGAGGAGCTCGGACATTCAGGAGGGGCTCAAGGCAGAGCCACTGCTCCTCCACATCGAAAGGAGCCAGCTGAGGTGGTCCGGCCATCTGTCTAGGATGCTTCCTGGACGCCTCCCTGGGAAGGTGTACCAGGTCTGTCCAACCAGGAGGCGGCCTTGGGGCAGACCCAGTACATGCTGGAGAGATTATATCTGGTATTCCCCCGGACGACCCAGAGCCAGATGAGCAGTGGAAGACAGACTGATCGATTTTACTTTTTTAAATCAGTACTAATTACGCAGTCTCATAAAACCAAACAACATACAAACATAAGCAGCGCTGAGAGGACGATTCTGCAGAGAGAGTCAGGAGGCAGACACGTGGGCACTGACCGAGGCCGGACAGCCGTTCGCCCTCCAGGCTGAGGGCGACGGGAGCCACAAACAGCTGCCTCATGTCTTTGTTCTGGTTCACCAGCGAGAAGGGACACAGCACCCCATCAGTGGATAGCAGCATCAGTGTGGGTGCCGGGGGCAATACACAGTCATCACCTGGGGAGCGAGGCAGGCAGCAGGCACAGGGTATGGGGCAATGAAAACTTTGCGCCAACTCAGAAACGTCTGTAGATCAATGTTTCCCAATCCAGTCCACAGGGACCCGCAGACAATCCACGTTTTTGCTTCCTACTGAGAGCTGGGAGGGAGCAAAAGCGTGGATCGTCTGTGGGTCCCCAAGGACTGGTTTGGGAAACACTGCTGTAGATAAACATCACTGCTGCAAAAAAACATCGTCATGTAGCCCTGTGTGATATGCACCATTTATAGGTACATATACATTTTTAAACTACACAATACAAGTAACCATTTGGTGACCATTAAACCCATAACTGCCCATATAACAATACTAACAAAATAACAATACACTCACTGATGCGGATCTCGTCTTGGCTGGTGTAGTCAATAGCGACCCCAACGGGCAGGGTGTCGTCATTGTTTAGTGTGACGGGTAGCTCTGCCCTGCTTGCATCCTCCAGCAACCATAGCTCCCAGTTTGTCTAAGAGAAAAGGCCGATGTCTTTAAACAAATTAGGAGCATTAAATAAGCAAATCAGCAGCGCATCTTACTTTAATTTAAACAACTGAAAGCAATTTTAATGTCTCTGGGGTACTATTATGTGTTTACTGTGTAACACCATTAACTGCCACCTTCCACCCATATTTGAAGAACATATTGTGAGAAATAATTTGTTTACTCCAGAAAGGCTCTCTATACTTCCCTTTAACAATTTCAGTGTTCAAATGCAGGAAAATCCTTTTCTTGCTGTGCAAACCCTTAATTGTCAGACCACCATACACTTAAGAGGGAAGATTCTTCAAGCGCTGGCCTTATTTGAGGCTCTTTTAGCCTATGCAGAGTTCACACACTGAAGTACCTTGTCCTCCTGTTTGGCGATGATGCTGACTTCAATAGAACCAGCAGATGCAGCTAGGACTATGTCCCTGTCAGACAGGAAAAGCAGAGAGTAAGACCCAGCGAGTCAATCACACCACAGCAGCCCAAGCCCTTCCCCATTCAGGCGGTGTGCTCGATTAGCCAGGCCTCACCAGTCTTCGATGTGGCTGAGAAAGTAGTGGTGTTGTCTCTCGGTACAGGCGCCGTAAACCAAGTCATTGAAGTTCAGGTACCGCTCCTCTCTCTTCTCATCTTTTTTCTAGACGGGACACAGGAAGCGGGAGACAGTCAGGACAGAGGCGGCGACGCAAACGAGAAAGTCAGACACAGACGTGATATGAGATATGAAATATACAATAGCGTACAAAAGTCAACAGGTCAGTGAAAATAAAAGGATCTTTACATTGGTATAAAACTTGTTGGTCAAAGTGTATCACCTTAACTATTTCAAAACCTCTCCTAGAAATCACCCGTTTTTGCAGCATCAGTCCAACACACAAATGTATTTTTTGACAAATGTCAAATCAATACCTGATTGAGTCATTTAACTAATTTAATAAATTGAGTGGAAAGTAAAATTGAACAAATACATAGAATGGCTGAGGTGCCCCTGAGGAGAGGTTTGGGAACTAAAGCGGTGTTCATCTAGCCAACCAACAACATATCAGTAACTTTTTGGAGAACAGAAGAAATTGCTTTTTTTTGTGTTAGTGTTTATTTGCATGTTTTTTTTTCTGAGCAAATATACACTCACTACCTAGATAATTAACTTTAAACATTGTTTCACTGCTTAAGACTTTTGCACGGTACTCTAAGCGTGGTTTATTTCCTGTTAACTTAATAATCGTATAATAATTTCAACTGTCCATCAACAAAGGCTCCAGCACCAGAGTATTGGTACAAGAATTCATGTACAAAAGTGCACTGAAAATACTCATTAAAAAATATTCTCGTATATTGTATTTGATTACAGGGAAATCCTTCACATATTTACTGATACATTAACTGAAAACCCTTGTAAAACTAAATGGCTTATCCAATTTCTCCAGATTTTTTATCTTGCCATACACTTCAATGTAGGCAGGTTTAATTTTTCCTTTGATCAATGCAATCTCACGCTGATACTTTTTTGAGCAACACCTGCCATGTGAAATATTTTAGTATTGAGTAGTGCAATAGGGCCAGAGGAGAGTAAGAATGTGGGGGCAGGACCAGGTCATGGTCATTACTCACAGGAAGGGACACCACCACCAGTTCCGGAGGCGTCTCCAGGGAGCCGTCGGCCGCTGCGTACACCACGGCGAAGACGTAGGTGCTGAGCCACAGGATGTCCAGCACTGTGCATATAACAGTGGGGGGAGGGGCCATCAGTACACCAAGTCATGTGATGCGAGAGCAGACACTCAGCTATTCTGGTTCATAGCACCGCCATGCGTGCCCCTTCACTACTGAACAAACCACACCTTTGACCGGGTTGTCCGAGCTGTAGAAATTGGGACAGGGAATGATTTTCTTCTCTTGCAGACTCTGTACAAACACAAAGGAGGGACACAGTGAGCTCACCATGATGGCAACCCTCCCCATCAGCCTGGGTATTCCAAAGGCATTCGTTCGGACTCACAGGGGTGTATTGGATCACCGTGGCGTTCAGCTTTCCTGCAGACACCTGCTTTCCTTTAGGACTCCAACAAACTGCGTGTTTTGGAAGGGGGGGGGGACCAAGTGAAAAAAATCATTCATATTTTCCTATAGACAGGAAAACTGAAAATACCTGAAACAGCTGAAATTCAAGAAAATACAAAACATACAAATAAAAAAGTACATAAATGAAAAAAATGACTGGATAAGCATTTTAAAGTACTGCACAATACACAGCCCTGTTATTGTGAACATGTAAACATTCAAAAATGGACAAGGAGAGCAGGACAGAGCGCCACCCAGTGCTTACCACAGGTAACGCCCACGGATGCAGGCAGTGTGGCCTGCACCGTGACCTTATCCGTGACCTCCAGCACCACCATGCTGCCGTCCGAGAGGCAGGCGGCCAGTACCGAGGCCTGCACTGGGTTCCACTTCAGGTCCTGCACCAAGGTTCCTGGGCTGGTGCCCGGCGAGAAGGAGGCAAACGGCAACTTCTCAGGCCGCGCCTGAACATGCAGGGACAGTGGCGTGTGACTGTGGTACGTGGTGAGTCAGCCAGTACCGGAGAGCATCATTTAAAGTCATAAACACACAGTACATGCAGTACTTGCAAAGTAATGAGTCTGGTTCAACAGAAAAATCACACACACTAACAAACGAACAAATTACCTCATTGAATAAGGTTCGGACGTCATAAAAGGAGAGCAGGACACTGTGTTCGTCAGACATCCCACAGACGGAGAGAGTGAGCTCCTCGCTGCTCAGGGCCAGGTGGTGCATGGGTAGGCCAACAGTGACCTTCAGCGATTTCACTCCCTCCACTTAGATGAGCGATAAAGAGAGAAAAGACACACCAGTTTAAGAGGGTCTGACTCAGCCCAAGTGGTTTTGTGTCACCTGACGAGACATTAAACTACGACTATTAAATAAATGTATATTTTCTTTATTTAGCAGATGCTTTTGAGGGATTTGAAATCAAAGCATTTTCCAGGTGTGTGACACACCTCACGATGCTACCTTACCTATTTCATTGGGATTGCCCTCTACTTTGTTGGCCGCCAAGATGTTACGGGTCAGGAATACTTTAAGTGTTCTGTCTTGGCCCACAAACGTCAGGCCGAACTTATTAGAAACGGCAAGCAGGCTGGACCTCTCCTTCGACAGCTCCTCGGGGGAGTCGAAGACGCGGATTTTCTTCATTTGCCGAAACTGGAAGTCCTGCGAAGGACCGAAGGCAAATGTCGGAGACATTTTATATAGTCCCCAGGCACCTTGAATGGTCTGCTGAAGTCTTCGTTAACCTCTGTGCCTAACTAAAAAAAAATGGCCGAAAGCGAACCTCACTCGGCCACCTAACAGCTCATAATAACGGAATAATCAAGAAGTGCAGCCAAACAACATGCCAGCATGTATCTAGAAACATGCCGCATTAATCAACACAATGATCACCATGTTTAAGCCATTTATACTCGTTATATATGATACATTATCGCAGCACAGTAGAAGAGGCGCGAGGGACATGACGCTGATAAACAACTCTCAACCGAAAACAGTTTTTCGATCTTGTTTTACCGAAGTACCTTCATGTCCCTTTCGGGAACAGAGTCCGGATCGTCACTCATCTCCAATAAGGTTGCCCAACTTCCGATAAAGGAAATAAGTGTCCTAAAATAAAAATGAAACTTGAGCAGAAAGGCACACTTCGCCCGCACTTCAGAAGCGTACGCAGGTTAAGCTACATTTCGCGGCGACAACAAATGACGTTACGTGCCGGCTTACGTTCATCGTCCCATGTCATAGCCGTCGCAATGCAAGGCGGCGCAGTTGATTGCCGAGCTGTGAGCGGGGTACGGAACACAGGGTGCCCCGAGACACAAGTTAATCAGACTTACAGGTTCCGTAGAAAGAAAAACAACAATGTGGTATGTACAAATGTTTGGGTAGCCTTCCATGTGATTCACCGTGTTAGTGTTAATCTAGGTCTCAGAACTTCATTGACTCGTTCGGCCTTAGGTCAATTCAGAGCGTGATAAATTCGTCATCAAACGGTTCATGGTGTTGTGCTTTACAAACGTGGGCTCTCTCATGCAGCATTGTGAAGAGAAAATAAAAATAATTGACTACTACGAAGCAGGGGAAGGATACAAAAATATATCTAAATGCTTCTTTGTTGCCATTTTCGGTGTCAGTTTCACGATTATACGCCGGTGGTGCCATGACTTAAACATACAATTTAAACAAATAATCAAAAAAGACAATACATATAATAAAAATAACATAGAGGTAGTTAAATAGAAGTAAGAGAAGTGGTACATTGGTCCACTGTACACTGTTTGCATAAATATGGTTTGCAAGGACGAGTCATCCGATGGAAACCTTACCTGTGATCTCATCACAAAAGGCAACGTCTGAAGCAACATTTAAATCCGCGAAGTGCTGTGGTCTGATGAAGTTAAAATTGAACTGTTTGGCTACAGTCAACAGTGGGTGTTTGCTAAAGAGACAAGCATTTCATGAAAATTACACCTTTCCTGTCGTTAAGCATGGGGTAGGTGTCATGCTGTGGGGCTGCATAAGAAAATGATCCAGAACATTCCTTGAAATCACCCAAGAACTATTTAAAGGGACAGAGATGAAGGGTTTGGAATACCTTGAAAGTTCCCAAAATTGAACATTATTGAAAATTGTGGGAGGATGTAATGTGCAGTATATGCAGGACAACCTAAGAATATTTTAAGCATTCTGCAAGGAATTAGAACAATTCCTAAAACAAGAAAGATGCCTAGTTAGGTACAAGGAAAGTTTGTAGGCTCAGATATCTGCCAAAGGGAATGTTACAAAGTACTGACTGGAAAGTTGCACAAACTATTCCATGTGCCACAGCCATACATTAAAAATAACTGAAATGTGTTGTGTTTAAGATTCGGTGTGGAGAATGTGTTCACATTGTACCAAACTTTTGCATACAGCAATATGAAATAGCCATCACTCTTTAATTGAAATATACTGATAAAGTTCAGTAATATAAGTGGTAAAAAATAAATTTGATATATATGTCACAAGTTTTCATATTGTGCTTTTCATTCTTTTTTAAAGCTTCACTTGCGTCCTTTTGACTGTATGTGAACTGCTTAGAAAGTTATGAATGCAACGATATTCCTCTTCTCTTACTCGATCCCTGGCAAAAAAGTTGAAAAAGTAAAGAATGACAGGGAGACGGCTCCTGAAATGATGAGTTTTATTAGAGAGAGCAAATTCATCAGTATTGCATTTGGGGAAAAAAAAAAAAAACATACTGAAACTACACAACATCACCCATAAGTAAATTAGACAAGGTTTGGTCATTTACTCTCTGATAACTGAAGCAGAGAGAAACAACCCAAATATTGGAGTAAAAGAAACCGATATTCTATAACATCAACAGTGGCGTCTTGCTTTTTTTTTTTTTTTTTGCTTGCGTTAAAAGGCGCGTTTATTTTGTAAAGCTGTTATTCTTTGTAAAGAGTTCGCTCTCCTCCTGCCACAAGCCATTGCAAATAACAAAACTCCCATTTGCCTGGATGCTGCGGCCCTGCAAAGCTGAGCGATAGTGTCTGCGGTCCTCCTGGACCGTAAAGCTCACAAAGTATGAACTACGAAGACACTCTTCTGTTCCCAGGGGCTCTACTCATCTGGTCACCTAGGCCTGTTGCCAGTTTGGTAGTTCAGGACACTGGCATCTTAAACCAAAAGCTGCTAGACTGCCAAGAGCCCAAGAATTTTTTTTTTGTAGTACTCCAGTAAAATATCCAGGTGCATAAATGGGTAAAACCATAAGTTTCACTGTGCAAAAGCATCAGTCAAGCACAAATAACAATAATAGTAGAACTTGTAATTAAATTTGAGTAAATCAGTCTCTACAGTGCAGACCTCTGTCATTATTCACAGACTCTCAAGCAGATGACAATAAAATGATGACCAAAGAAAATCAGTTATAGAAAACTGAGGAGGACCAGGAAAGACTGCCTGAAACTGAGTGCCACAGGCATCTGACATGAAGCGTGGGCTTAACAAAGCATACCTGTAGCAGGAACAGCCTTCCTGTATAATGCATAAAGACATCTCCTGATTGTCAACGCTCTTGGCCATGTGGCATGTGGCTTTGAAGGCTGTTCCCTGGGACTGTCCTCACTCTGACCCCCCACCCACCTTTTCTATGCAACAGCGTGAGTGATTGTGAGTTTTCCAAGTGATCAGATTCAACATGCATAAGCCGTCTGCATTACAGCACACAATGGAAGATGCCAGACACTTCAGCCTAGTGGTCACTGAGGTCCAACCAACCAGCCTATGGGCAGCCCTCTCAGTGGGTGAAATTAAGCTGGGTGACGTTTGTAGTCTGTGTGCATTGTGTTGCCGAAATGGTGCTATGCTTGATGGCATGAAAAATTTATTGTTGAACTGGCTTGCAGCGGATGGCCGAGCGCTTTCCCACGCAAACAGATGCCGAGCTGACAGCACCATGTGATAGCGACCGCATCCAGTCGCATACAGCAAAATACACGCACATATAATGCGATAATGCGCGTCGGCATCACTGCCTGAAAAGCCCAGTGAGACGGACTCTGAATTCCCCATCCAGAAATAACAACAAGATCATTAAGAGCGATTTGGTATTGCTGCATCCTGAGGGGTTTCCCATCACATCACGTTTGCTTTGCCCCTCCCTGTGTGACTGACAAAGGGCTTCAGCCTGAATTTTACCAGGCACATTTACTTAAGTATGTCTGCTTTTACAAAAATTACACACGTTTCACCTGTTCTTTCCACACTCAAAACCTTCATTCTATGACAGGTATGTTAGTGCCGTTCTCTGCAAAAACACAGTGGTCTCATTTTGGTGAAAACAACATTATAATACATTTAAACCCTGTTTAAAACCTCGCAACTCTGAAGACATTCTAGAAAGGGAACAATGCGGGTAAAAAATACCACTGCCCGGTTCAGCGCCAACATTCACTTACCTATTCTCATATTCTAGTGCAACATCACCGACTTTTCAATCGTCAGACTTAAGTTTTCAAAGACACCGTAGCAAATAAAAAAAGAAACTTTTTAGTTCACTACTGCCTACTGTTAATTAAAAATTCAGAAATAGCAAGCGACACAATGCAGAAAAGGCACACAAATCAATCTGCAGGCTTAAAAGGCCTAGCAAAGAAAGGCAATCTCCAAAATGAACTATGAGCGGCATTATTATGGGATGGTGTGCTGAACTACTATTTTAGTGTCCATCTCTCCTTGATGTAAGTGCAAATAAAATTTGGTCTGTCTTTTTTCATGTCAATGCCCCCCCTCCCCCACCCCTCAACATTATGATATAAGAGTTCAGAAATGAGACATGCACGCCAGCACAACCACAGCATGGCAAAGAAATGACACAAGGAATACATTTAAGTTAGACCAGAATTCAGTTCTCTCCCCATAATGCCATGCAGGAGAGGTCCAGCTGCTGATGAAAGCAATTAGATCCACCAAACCCCTGCTGTGACTGTTTTAACCCTCAGAGATCCAGCTCCTACGTTGACCTGTATTAGTTTGTCCACCTGCAAAGTACATAATTATTTTTTGTTTCATTGGGTTGGCATTAAATCAAACACTTGATAGTGTACTTCTTTTTGCACTGCTGACGAGGATGCTGGCTAAAATGCTTTAACAACACAGACAGGCCTCTTTATGAACTGCGAAATGTTCTTTGTGGAAAAACCAGCAGGACTTTGTTGTAATTAGAACTGTCATTTCATCTTATGCTAGTTTAGGCCTAATACACATCTTTTGGATTTTGTTTAAAGAGGCCTTGGCAGCAATTGTATGGTGTGAAGTGTAGGTCTTTTCACAAGTAGACTCAAAATCTGAAGAATATAAGGCACTTTCTCATTCAGCCCTCCACATTCTCAAAACCATGATACAGTACAAAAAGAACACCCCCCCCCCCATGGCAATATCACCCGGCTCACCAAACCATGAAAATTAAGCATCCTTTCACAGGACCGAGTCACCGTTAAAGGGGAGTGCTGCCTGCCATTCTTGACAACAGGTAATTACACAGTATACAGAACCTGCCCCAACAGAGCATCCCCTTTAAAATAACACTGCATGCAGATGACCTTCCACATCTGGGCTGAAGCTGACTGCAGGATTGGTACGTGAAGCAGAAAGTGCAAGATATTAAACTATTTGGGTAAAAATACAGCAGGGTTGATATCGCCATTCGCTTAAGGTTCAGCAGAACGAGGGCCGGTGCTTTTTTTAACAATGGAAGACACTTCACAGGCATTTCAAGGCTGCCACATGGACCCAATGACTGCGAATGGTTTCATTAAGGGGGGAGGGAGAGAAAACAATCCTTCCATCCTTTCCAAACCACCACCGTTCCCATAAACACTCAGAAACCAGAACTCTCTCAATGAGTACGGCTCTTCTGACTGTTCTCAGGCTGACAAACTGCTACCCCAGACTATAAACACCTCTCTCTCTAGCAAAAAATAAAAAGTCTCACAACGATTCCTGTAAACAATTTCTGATGCTTCTAGTGCAATTAAAATCCTGGCACTCCATTTCACAGAAACAGGACTGTCAATAGTTCCCAATCAGAAAAAAATTCTGGAAATATTTTTTAAATAGTATAAAACAGGCTCTTAGTCTGTTATGGCACACATTTACCAAAAGTTTAAATAACGTACGTGCTTTTAAAATTCGGGACAAGGTGATTTTAATATAATTTTCTCATGTTTTCTGTGGGCTTCCCAAACATGTAACGTTACGTCATAAATAAGAAGCATCCCTTCTCCAACCATCCCCGCAATATGGTAAATCTTCTAAGATCTTTTTATACATTGTCGCGGGACACAAATAAAAAAAAAAAGGTGACAAACGTACAAATGCAGTGCGCCTTCTTATCACTGTCGCCCCATCCAAAGAATCCCATCCAAGAAGCCGGGTTGAGGGGAATGTGGGCAGCACATGGCCGGTGCTCTTGTCCCAAAGAGTCATCGTATTGACCCCCATCATACATCACGTCCCCTTCAAGTGCAAATGCGAAAAGCTTAGCGGAAGTCAGATTGCGACTGTCTCTGTTTTCCCATTTAATACAATAACAAAACTTGGCATAGATTGAGCCTCCAGCTTCCAGTCGGCGAGGCTCCACCAACCAGCGCCATACCCCAGTGACACAGTAACAATACTCTACATCTCCTTAATTTACCCCCTCCCAATCAAGTGTTTTTCGAAAAAAAATCTGTTCTAAGACTCTTAATGATACGTCTTCAGGCAGCAGAAGCGATTTAGTCGTTTCTTTTTTCTTTTTTTTGCGGATGCCGTAGCGGCTTGGTTACTTTACTCTTCTATTCGTTGGGCATGCAAGCGGTTGGTGCGCGCGCCGGGGCGCCGCGACGGCACGCGCCCGTCTCCGCGGGCCACCTGCGGAGGGCGCCACCCCGCATGCCGGCCGTGCATCTCAAGGCATCGGGAGGAGCGTCCGTGCAGGTGTGCACTCGCCGCCGGGAAAACACAGGCATTGCAATTACCCTGTCAGCCCTAAGAAGCCCGCTTCTTTCCGGGAGTTTAAATTGTACAGTTTCACTTCACTTTTTTAACAATTACAAATTGTTTTTAAAAATAGTCACTGCAAATTTCGATTTACTCTATATTTCCCCTTTAGTATAGGATATTTAGATGTGTAAGATATCTCGTGGAATAATCTGCCTACCAGATCATATTTAACTTCAGTGGACGTTTTAGTATTAATCACACAAAATAGCCTCAAATCGCTATAGAAATATATAGCCTCTTTCGAACATTGACTTTAAATTCACCAATGCGTTTCATTTTCCTTCGTAGAAAAAGAACAAACTTGATATTCCACGAGCTCCCATAAATTAGTACTTATTCCATATAAAGTTTTCCTTGTTTTAAATTCGGGCCCTATAAAAGTACCAATCACGCTACACCAGTCGTGTATTGGTCACTGAAACTGACAAGTAGAGCTTTTTCTTAAAGATGAAATAATGAGTTTCCTTTTATCCGTAGTGCTGAGCCAATGCATGTCCTGTCTAACAATGCCTGTGTCTGCCCTGCAAAACTGTGTGTGTATCTGTGTGTGTGTCTTGTATATGGAGGTTCCCTTTTGAGAGCAGGAAGCTCTGAGGGAGGGGTGGGGTGTCACTGGCCGTTTATTCGAAGTACCCCCTCCTCGAATTCCTCTACTTGCTGTCCCTTGGGCGTGGGGGGCTTGCCACCTCCTGCCAACTCGTTCCTGGGACCAAAAGGTGCCGCCGCTGTCGTCTCTGAGTTCTCCAAAAGGGGTTCCTCCTCTTCTTCTTCCTCCTCCACCGCCTCCTCTGGCTCCTCCTCCCCAACCTGGGGCCCGCCCAGCTCAGGCTCCACCCCCGGTGTGGCGGTGGCCTCGGCGCCCGGGCTACCCGCTTCCAGCTGCAGGTGAGTTCTGAGTGCCTCCTTGCGGTCAGCATAGAGCTCGCGCTCGAAGGCCAGGCCCGAGAGTGGCAGTGGCTTGAAGTCGGCCTCGTAGGGCAGCGGCAGGCCCACCTGAGCACTGCCCAGCGCCAGCCCCAGGCCCACGGCAGCGGCCCCCACCCGGTACACCTCCATCCCGTCAGGCAGCATGGACTTAATCTTGGGAAGCCAACGTTTCCTGACGCGCCGAGCGTTGGTGCACATGTCCGCTGCGATCACATTCATCTCGCTTTCTTTGAAGTTGGGGGCGAAGTTCTGACAGTACACTGTATGGGGGGGGACCGAGAGATGACAGTTACTTGTCATGGCAACCGCACCCTGTGACCTGACCAGATTTTTTTGTTTTTGTGGTTTCCCGCAACTGATTCTCACATCAGCAGAGACAGAAAGGCAGCAAGCAGATCTTAGAAAAGAAACTCACGTTTGACGGCGTTGAGCACGCGGCTGTCCAGAGGCTTCCTGCTGGGGTCGCTGGTGGACGAGCGGATACCCGTCCCACAGCTGTTAGCCAGTGTGTTTCTAGTGTTGGCCACCAGAGGGCAGCGAACACATCGACATGCCATTAATGTTATACAATACAGTGCCTTTCCACATGCATAAAATGCAATTTAAAGCCGCTGTTCTCATCTGCACAAATAGCAATTTTTAACCCACTTTAAGGCCATTTATAGACTAAAATCATTACCACTCCAAAATAATCATATAAAGACTAAACCTATGTAGGGCTGGCCGCACTGCCCATTGTGTGATGGGCAGGGGCCATCTCAGCACTGCAATGCCCCCAGCGCAATTTACCTGTCAAAGAAGGTAGCCAGCAGACGGCGAAGCAGCACCTTGTGCTTGATGCCAGCACAGAGGTGGCAGTTCATCAGCTGCCCTCGGGTCATGAAGACACCCGTACCTGCAGGAAGAGACACCAGGGGGCGCTGACTCAGGAGGACAGCCTCTGGGCACCACATCAAGCACCAAAACACTGGTTCGTACTGCTGCCTCAAAAACTGGTTTGTGGGAGTTTTATTTACACCAAAATGTTCTGAGGGTAGAACAAAAAATGATTGGTTCAGAGAGATAACCATTCAGATTGTAGAGAAGGTGGGTCCAAGCAAGTAGAGGAGGTGGTACGAAGACACCTGATTGATTGGTCCAGCCTCCTCTAGTTGCTTGAACCTACCTCCTCTACAATCTTAATGGTTATCTCTCTGAACCAATCATTTTTTGTTCTACCCTCAGAATATTTTTGTATGAATAAAACTCCCAAGAGCCATAAACTGATCTCTCCATGGTGGACCAACCCATACTTTGGAACTAAATTAAATGGGGCTAAGCCTCTGTGCCTGTGATTGGAAGGTTGCCGGTTCGAGCCTGGCTTTGGCAGAATAGTCACACGCTCATGGGCCCTTGAGTAAGGTCCTTAACCCCCAGCTCCATGGGCACCACTGCAGGTGGCTGCCCTTCGCTGCCAAGCTTGCTGTCACCTACATATGTGTCTGTGTGTCATGGAGAGCAGGACAGGGCAAGCGAAAAAAGAAAATTTCCCCAGGTGGGATCTATAAAGTGTCATTATTATTATTATTATTATTATTATTATTATTATCATTATAATAGAAAAAACTCCATTCATCCTTCCACCCATCCACTAACTGTTTAAGTATTCTTGCAGCTGATGTGACTCCACGACCCAGAACTGAGACCTA
>JAAGVU020000113.1:4451597-4475635 GCA_011763525.2 Mormyrus iriodes
AAAGAGCAAAATGACTTCCTCACAGGGGCACAGGTAGCGAGAGTGCAGGATGAACCACGAGAGAGCGGGGGCAGTAAGGGGTGTGACAGGTCCAGGGATGGCGGGGGGACAGGAACCTCGTATGCTTGCCATGGCGTATCAGGAACCAACACATGTGACGAGACGGGGGGGAGGGGATACCCGTGCTGAGTCAGATGCAGCTATGCTTCTGACAGCAAGCCCTGAGGAAGAGGTCAAAGGTCAACAGCACCTTGAGCACACGAAACAGCAGACTGCCTTTGCACTGCCATGTGTATCTGCCCCTCACGGCCCTGCAGGTGGAGGTGCTGGCCTCAAATAATAACAAATCCCAAACAGTGCCTAGTTAATTAATGAGACTGACACCTGACCCTCTTTATCCTCTCCTTCCCGGCTTTGCATGCAAATGTGTGCCCCCCCCCCGGCCTTTAATCGTATGGAGCGCCACAGAAAGCTGGTGTCAGAGGAGTGACTGAGGCAGGTCGGACGTTCTGATCCTTTCCAGGACGCCTGCTCTGCCGTAGCCCCCGCAGAGGCAGCCTAAACAAAGGTAAGCAGGCACGTCGATAGATGGATTTCCGTTTAATCGCGTTACGGAGAACAACTCCGCTCCGAGTGTCGGGTATCCAGCAAGCTACGCTTGGAATTCCCAGACCAACACCTTGAGGCTCACCAGAACGCCGCTCCATCTGGAACCCTCAGCCAATTCAGATCGCAGGAATAAGCCTAGAGCCCTGAGAACCAGCGGCAGCCCCCCCACTTCACACTACTTTCCTCAGCCTTCTGTCTCGCTGCCAAATGATGCACGACGCTGCATTGCAGCAGTCCGGGGGGGGGGGCTGGGTGCACGGCTTTGCCTGCCAGAAGTCTGGAACACGTGGGTTAGACATCGCCCTGCACTAAATATAGACTCTGAAAATCTCAGATAAGCAAATATGTATTAATATGTACACAAACGCACATATATATACACACATATATTACACGTAATATTACACGTAGTATTTATATACACATATAATAATAACGTTGTTTACTTCATGCAAAAGGGCATTTCCTGCAAATAGTGTCCCTGCAAATAATTTTCATTTCATTAGAGGTTGGACTGAAAATACTTATATGATAATGAACAGGACCCAGAATCTGGACCCATGACACAGTAACGAAGTCTCACTGAAACCAGCGAGCTGGATCTTAAGCAGTCTGTAGGTTCTCTCTGTTTTGCTTCACCATTCAGTCCTGGTGTATTCATAATTCAGAATTAAGTTAAAAAGAGAGAGAAAATCAGTCCACAGCCTCATCAGACATGGCCATAAATGCACGTCTCAAAGGGCGCCACTTTCAAACGGTTGGAAATCTTGCATTCGACACAATGTGTTTGTTACGTAAACACTGAGCAAATGTCCTTTATAAATATTCAGATCCTGCAGCTGCACTCATGTCTGAGAGGACAGACAACACATTCCGTCCACGTTGAGGCAGCAGACTCGCCTGGCAACAGGCCTGCCAATCAGAGCCCAGCATCTGCCAGCTTGCAGCGGCTGACGGTGCACCACAAAGGCTGCGACGCTGAGCGGCGCCCTGTGCATGGGCTGCGCCTCACAGGGCCGAGTCACAGACGTGACTTCCCATGGTACGTTCCGCAGGAACCGGACTGCACCTCATTAAAGATAAACGTCTCAAAGAAAACTTCATTTTAGCAGCTTAGGGGAAGGCTTTCCTTGAGTAGATCAGGTTAAGGTCCTTCAAGGACACTACAACTCAGCATCTCCTGGGCCTTGAACCAGCAGCCTTCTGAGCCCTTAACTATCATGTGAGGTATCATCCATCTAGCTGGCTCTTTTTAAGAAGCTTTCGGATTGTACTCAGAGCAGTGCTGAAGTCCACAGGCTGCCCAGAACAGCCCAGTGTGTATACATGGTATTAGACATTCATTAAATAGAGGGATGAGGATAGAGGTGAATGAAAGGGCCCCTAGGTTCCCTCGTGGTTCAGCCACATGTTTTCCGTACAGGGAGTGACCCCCTTTTCGCTCAAATATGTGCTAAGTCTGCGGTATTCATTAGATTTCTGTGCTTTAGGCTTCAGCCAATCAGCTTCCAGTATGGAAATCAGGAATTTATCCCGTTGCCGCAGTACATATTATCTCCTGGGACACTATGACAATATTTGAAAATGCTTTCTTTTCCTGGCAGTAGAAGGTGGCTTCAAAAATACACACATCCACTTATATACATCCTCATTTAATAGGATTTTTCACTCACAGGTATTTCAGGCTACATGGAACAGTGGCACATAAATTTTGTGCAGGTTTTGGGGAAAAGTGCTTTTCAATTAATATTTTAACACCATGGGCACTCCCTCCTCCCCAGTGCACTAATACCCAGCCCTGAAGTGAGCAAAGATCTGGAGAAGGTTAGAGAAGGTCGTCGTCCAAGGGCCAACCGCAAACCAAAAATCCACGCTGGCACTCGAACACGGAAGATTCATTTCACGCCCCTCTCTCCCTGGAGACCGGGCCGCTGGGTGAAATCCCAGCGCGACGCTGTTGTCTGGCCACCGCTCAAGAGCTGATATTTTTGCCCTTCTCGGCAGGAAAGGCATTTCCAGACAGGGAAGCAAAGACAGAAAAAAGGGATGGTAGGATGGTAGCCCACAGCTGAAGGAGCCAGGCCCTCGTAAGGGCATCGTGGGGCCATTTGCATCGCCAATTCTTCCCACTGCACACCCTGCTTGGGTAACACTGCATACCCACCAATTTTTGTTTTATAAAAAAGAAAAGAGATTAAAGTGTCCTGAGGAAAAATGGGCGGGGGTGGAAATCCACCAAGATATGAGACAACACTCCCTGTGAGCAAACACCCCCTCCCCAATCGTAAAATATTTTCACTCACGGAGGTGGAATGAGGGGAGGCAGTGAAGTGCTAAACACCAAAAGAGTCGATCCCTGGCCTAAGGAGGACTAGATAGATGGCCTTTTGGAGCATGGGGGGGGGGGGCGTCAGAGAGAAACAGCAGGCAGGGGGCCCCTCCCAACACCATCCCACCACCCGGAAAGGAGCTGCTGGGTTGAGGTAAGTTTGTGGTGAAAACTAACAAGGGGTAAACAAAAAAAAAACATGGATAAATAGTCCGAAAGCAGGCCAGTCCTAGCAGGACACTGGCGTGCTCAACGCAGAGTGTGCGGCATAAATGGGGCATTTACAGCCAGCCAAGACGGGGAGCTGGGCCGAGGCCACGCCAGTCTCCCGATGGCGGCTTGGTTTCTGGATCCAGGCAGCTTGTATTAAATTACTCCATGTTCATTTCACAGCCTGCTTTTCTTAGACCGGTTTCTCAAGAACGTTTTTCAGACGTCGCCGGGTCTTTTTTTGTTTTTTTTAAAGCCGCTTTCACCACTGCCCAGAACAGCAGGTCAGCCGAGCGCCGAATCTGCACCACGGGCACGTTTCGGGAAACGCAGCACCAAAAATGGGACAGAACGGGCCTACAGCCCCCCGCTCCTTATGCCTTGCCTTGCCCCGCTGCACCTATCCGGCCCGTCCCAGTCCAGCAGCGACTGGGAATACAGTTTCTGCCTCACCCTGCCCTGGCAATGGGTCTGGGGGGGGGATCTATACAGAGGGGGGCTGCAGCGACTGAATCCCGATAAAACTGAGACAGCTGCAGTGTTCTGCTTCCAAGCCAGAACCGCCCAAAACTTCAATGAGTCAGCAGTTCAAAGGGAAAGAGAGTGAGAGAGAGAGACAGAGAGAGAGGGCGAGAAAGAGAGCGAGAGAGAGAAAGAGCGAGAGAGAAAGGCAGCCAGACACGCATGGAGAAACAAACCCTGTACAACTGAGAAGTGACCCCCTGTGCTCCAGCTAAATGCAGTGGCTCAGACCTCGTTCTATTAAAAAAAATAATAAAATTACATGTATAGCATTCAGTGGCTTCCACAAACCTCTGCGGCCGTGCGCCCAAGCTCCGTCTGCCCTCAAAGCAAAGCAGTCCTCCAGAATGAACCCTGCGCAGCGACTGGCCCGGCCCTTCCACCCCCATGGTCTGGAAGCTATAACAAAATCTCAGAAAGTTGCACTATAAAATAAACAAATAAGGGCGAAGGGGCAGGAACTCGTAGATTGGCAGGCCTCACCGACCAATGGCGCGGCGCCTCAAGAGGCGGGGGATCGAAGACAGGGAGTAACCTGAGAAGGGGACGGGGCAGCCTGTGACACGATGGGCTTCATTACACTGGCATGGCTGCCGTGATCCGGACCTGCGATCCACCAGGATGACAGAAACGGCACGCTGCAGATTCCAGGCTTTTTCTAATGGTCTCAGTGCCACACCACGAGCAGCTGTCACCCAACAGTCCAACACGCTGAGTGGCTGGGGGGGAGACCCCACAGAGTCCAAGGTAATGATGAAAACAAAGGCACTATCTGGCAAACTCAGCTCTAGAGTCACCGAAAATCCCCCAAAATTTTTACATTAATCAAAGCCTTTTACCCCCCTCAAGAAACACTGTCGCAAAGCTTAGCATGGGTCAAGTGGGAAAACCCCATGCTCGTCAATGTGGAAAATGATTCCTCAGCACCTTGAAAGTGATCAAGAGTGAGTCTTGGAAAATATGATGATTTCGGCGAAAAGATAAACAACGTGTTCGTGCATCGGGGGCCACAGCTGAGTACATAAGCACGGTGTCGCCCCCTTGGTCTTAGAGAAGGCATTGAGCAGGTAATGTGCAGGTGCCCCTCACGAGGCCAGCTAGCAATTCGTTTGTTTATACATGTGGCTCTTGGGGTCTTCCCATGCACACAGCCCAGGTTAAGGCACGGGCGTGGACCAGCACTTGCGGTATACATCTGGAAGTTCCTCTGCAGTATCATATCCGGACCTGCAAGGGCAGCGTAGCAAGCCTGCCCATCAGCTTATGGCTGTCCTTCCTGCAGAAAGCAGTGCAGAGCAGGTGGCCCTGGGATGGAGGAATGCAGGCAGGTGTAGGTTACTGTATATCACATGCTTGGACACAACAAATAGGATAAAAATATCACCCCCCCCCCCCACCAAAATAAAAAAAGTAAGACCTATACTTGTCGATAAAAGCAAAAAATGCATTTTAGCAGTGTGACTTTGGTGGTGGCCGGAGGTTAACACAACAAATGTTCCCCACTTCTTCCTTTGTATTTGCGCGTGTGCGTGAGTCTCTGTTTCAGTGCATGGCCTTGATAAACCGGTGATTACCCACTGATTGCAGCTCAGAGCTCCCGATTACTTGGAACCCGATTTAAAGCTACCCTTTGGCCTCTAAGAAAAGATTTAGCAAAATGTAAAAGCCATATTTAAGGATCGTTTAAGTATCCTGCTAAAAAAAAATTGCAAAGCCTGTGTTATTGCCCATTAATATGTGTTCTGAGATTGACATTTTGGTTTTAACATTTTAGAATTTACACAAGAATTGTCTTCTTTATAGAATTTGATGTCATATCCATGCAATGCACCTAGTTATACAATATTTACAATTAACTGCACACTCACATCCTGACATCTAGTGTTATAACCTCAAGTAAATCAAGATCATTTGATAATTATGTATGTGGTACTGTTTTGGTGCATGGTGACATCCCCAGGGTTGGGGCTCACAGCTCATTTATGCTCCATGTGTATGTTGGTTTGTAGCCCAAAAACAGGCAGTTAGACTAACTGGTGTCTTTAAACTGCCCATCAGCTAAAACTGTATGTATGTGTCCTGTGACTGGATGACTGACTGGCATCCCATCCAGGGTGTAACCCAGCCCTGTGCCCTATGCTGCCTGGGACAGGCTTCCGGCCAGCCTGTGACCATGACTCAGATAAGTGGTTAGAAGATGGATGTTTTTTTTCCCTTTGAAATTGCCACAGGCAACTAACCAACCAGATACACATAATGTCAACTACCCCATTAACAATTCAGCTTGAAATACATTGCGATTTTACAAGGGTGACCAATATTCAAATTCCTGCATCTACGTCATGCTCATTTGTTTGTAAGGCCCCGATACCGGTGGAACAGGTTAAAATATCGAGTAAGAACCGTGGGACATTCCTCAAGCACTCCACCAATTAGGCATCCCTTCTGTAAACTGAAAACCAAACAACAGCCATTGTCTCCGCATCTGCAGGCATGCAACCTAATATGCGAGATTAAGTGCTACAGTACAAATACCAGAAGGTATAATTCCACAAATGCCACAACAGTCCACCTGAAAAGCCTGTAAGCTGTATTAACCACCGACAGTGACCAGGATGTGACAGAACAAAAAGGGAAGGGCTCAGTCACCCCGGGTAACCTTAGCTAGCCAATGCCAAATCTCCTCCTTCCGTCCCAGCAAGTTAGACTATACCTCTCTATGTTCGAAGGGTGCTGGGTAGCTCCTGCTCCAAATACTGCTTACGCTCGTACCTGGGCATTCGTCGGAAGCTCAGCCTAGCTGTACTTAAGCCAAGTCACTTCCTACCTCCTTGACAGCTGTATGTTTGTAATGTGCCATTTGCCTCATGTGTACGTCTACTAAATAAAGTGCCTTCGCTTCAAAGAGCCCCACTTTCTCCTAGAGCAGGTGCTAGCATTCCTGCTTGGTGAACCGTAACAATAAAATAATAATAATAATAATAATATTAATAATAATACTACTTTTGCAGGGACAGCTTGACACCCTGCCTCTAGGCCACATGGCCAGGTGTGGGGAAGATCAGCTAACCCCAGCAATTTTTTGAACTTTGAAAAGTTAAAAAAAAAAAACGAGATAAATAAGCAGATACTTAGAAAAAGTGAAGTACAACGCATATTTACAGGAATCCTATTTTGTGTAATTGTGTAATTGCTAAACAACAAAGATTATATAAAAAAATACTCTTCCAAAGATATTTTCCAGGATATCATTTGTAGGTCGGTTGCTTTTTAGAACTTCTGAGGGTTTGGTCTACTGTTGTATGTTTGTTTTATAGGGTGATAAATTTTCACCAAAAAGAAAAAATATATACTGCTAAGATGAAACGTTACTGTTTAAACCCTTTCACTGCATCCTTCCTCCATTGCAGTTGAAAGTACACACACACACACACGCATGCTTGCAGAAAGACCCACATTCCGTTGAATTCGCACCACGCGACCAATCCAGGCATTAAGCCAGCGATAGCGAATGTCATTTACCAGAAACTTCATACACGGAGGGGTGGGGGTTATCAAATAGGAAAAAGTTGTCTTAAGTTTTTAGAAGGTGTTTATTTCTTTTCAGAATGCACTGCGGAAGCATCCTTGCACAATTCACACCTTCCTCTAAGTCACTCCTTGAAAGGTCTGCCTAAGGCAGATGAATGTGTTGCTTTTGGCACCAGGTTTTGGACCATGCCTCTGGAAAAGAGGATGTTCTTGGAGAACCTGCAGACGCATGTGCAGGTAAGCAGGCGTACGCACCAAGCGAGACCCTCGCGCCCCCGTAAGCCGCTCAGACTTCTCGCGGGTGCCCTCACAGATAGCCGTGTGTGTGTGTGGAGGAGACACAGAAAAAAAAATACACCTCCTGTTTACACAGCCACTCGACATCACTGTGGCTGCCTTGCGGTCCCTTCCAAAGGTAAATCTCGCTCATACTGTTGTGTGACATCGTAATTTGCGCGGAGCATAATGATTCAATTAGGTCTCGTGTCAGCAGGCATGCTGTCTGTTGGATGGAGCACACAAAGACACATCTGCATGTCCCCTATGACAGGAACTGTGTCAGAGCCGTACTGGTCTCCTTGATCATATCACCGATTCAATCTACCCACAGAGAATACGAGGATGATGCATGAGGAAATTATGCATGCCTGGCCTGTATCACACGTTGCACACCACACACTTTGAAATCCCCCAGCCCCTGGTGCTCAGGCTGTCATGGGAGGAGAGCAACGGCTGGGGTTTGCAAGGCAGGCAAAGACAAAACAAACAAACAAACAAACAAACACATAGTCAGATAAAAAAAAACAAATAATGTTATATTGGTCAGCAAGACAAAAAAAAAACAAGCAAACGTACAGAAAGACAAGACTGATAGAAACAAACATACATACAACAAACAGACAAAATAAAACAAAATTTACAGAGGCAGTCCGCTACAAACTACAGACAAACACTGTGCAAAACAAATAAAGGAAAGTGAGCAGTACGTTATAGTGCCCATGATCATATCAGCCACCTGTGGTTCACTGAGCACAATCCTGTGGTATATAACAGGGTATATCAGGAGATAGGGTGCCTCACGACATGCAGACGGGCGGCACAAAAAGTACAAGGTGAAGATAAAAGGCATGAGGAGAAGTGACTTCATTATCCCTGGAGAGGCCGCGGCATGGCAAATGCGGCGCTCTAAGCGAACATGGGGAGGCCCAGCGAATTTCTACAAACAGGCCCTCCTTTCTGCAAACTCTGCGATGGCCGAACGCCAAATTTATAACGGGGGGTAGCTCACTGTGAGGGAAAGTGAAATGCTACCGCATGTACTCTTGAGCAATAATATTAAAAAAAAGAAAAGAAAACGAACTAAACAAACAAAAACGAAAAGTAGGCTCATTGTGTGGGCATAGTAACCGGGGCTTCTAACAAGCTGGAACTTGCCGTTCCTTGCAAAGTGGATTTCAGCAGAACTTTCTTGCAGAGACCTGGCTGGGTTTCATGCCTCGCTCCCTCAGTATGAGACCAGGGCCAAACCTTACAGCAAACAGAGGTCCCACGGTGCTCAAGGACACCCGCGGTGCCCTGCTGGGTCAAGGCCAGTGTGCTAGCTTGCCCCGTTCTTATACCCAGGCTGTCTGCAATCTGCTGAACACTGATGCGGTGCAGGGGGGGTGGAGTATGCTACACCATTGATCAAACCCTCACGATTTCAAAGTGCAGGAGAAACAGTAGAAGGGGGTTTGATGCCACCCCCAGTTTTTTGGCAGGACGGGCACTCGCCAAAACCTCAAGCACCCAGCACAAAAGAGTGAGTAAGTGAGTGAGTGAGTGAGTGAGTGAGGGAGGGAGGGAGGGAGGGAGGGAGAGACACACTGTAGATACAGAGAAAGGAAATGAAGAAATGGTCACAAGGCATATGCGAGCTGCGCAGGAATTGGTACATTGTGTTTAGTCACATGCTGAGGACTTCATGAAAAGCAGGCAGGAATACATTAGTCAGCTCGGGTCATGGAGCAGACCCGGGCAGGCCGAGCCTGGCCACAGCAAACCCCCCCCCACCCCTGGTCATACTGAGTTTCTGCAGCCAGGTATTCTGCTCTGGCGGTGCTCTGTGAGTCAACAAAAAGCCCAGCGTCTGGCCTTTTCAGACTGTGTGTGTATGGGGGGGAAGCATCTCAGCAGGTATTTTGACTCCCTGCTCCACTGCAGACCCAAAGGCCCAGCCCAAAAGAAAATAACTGTGGTTCTGAGCTTCAGTATTCAGTCTGAGTGCACCCAGACCAAACTGAATTTTCAAGACAAGAAAATAATGTCTACAACCTTCCACAGTTGGGTCAATGCTCTGGAGCCAGTCAGACCTCCAGCAGCATATAGAGGATAAAAATGCAAGCCTCTGTCATTCAGCGCTCGGCCATGTCTCCCCTAGCTTCTCCTACGCTGTGTCTGACACACCGATCCACGGTCCGACAGGGTGAGGCAAGGTTGGCGGACGTGCCCGACCAGCTGCCCAACCGGTGTTCCGTGCTTCGGTCGCCTCCCTCCTCACCAAAGCCCTGCAGGTCCATGTCTGTCTAGTACAGCAGACAAAGGCTGGTGGGAGGAAGGTGCTCAGTGACAAAAGGGAGGGAATTACGGTGCAAGCCTCAGCCAACAGTGATCCGTTGTTAATAAAATTCACGGAGCAGAAGGACTAATAATGAGAGTGAAATGCTCGCGTGGAGCGTGCCGTTTTCCCAAGAAGTCTGTGGGGACATTAATCAAAACCATTTGAGATAATTGAGCAAAGAGCCTGCTAATATGTTCAAGGAAACAGTATATATAAATTTCTAACATAAACACCTAATGGATTTAGGCAGAATTGCTCCCTGTCACACTTCATTTCGCTCAAAGGTGCTGTTACTCTTGGCTCATCAGTTGCATATTCCTCTCACATATTCCTGGGCCATTTTTATAACACAGAGTTTTTACAGCATACTGTATCAAGTCACCCAGCTGCACTTTACACTGGATTTAGACCAACAGAGCTTCATCCACAAAAGTCATTATTGTGAAGCCAGAAATTTACAACTCTGAACACACAGGATATGACAAGGACCAGAAGCTCATTCCCCCCCACCAAGAGGCACCAAAAAGGAACCTTACCATTACAGAATCCAGTGAAGCACAGCATACACAAAGCCGTGCACCAGCTGGGAGGTAAAGACCATAATTTTATACTAAAGTAAGTAAGAAAGCCGTAAGTCTACAAAACATTCAGAGGCTGGAGTGAGCTCACTTCAATCAATCTAACAATCTTTTTTTTTCATGGAAATTTGTGAAAAGCAGTGTGGGTAAACAGATAAACCGATTAATACATTTTCCCCCTAAAGCTTCTTAGAAAAGTTAAGGATAGCTAAATCAAAAACAAGACTGCACCTTAACTTCTGGGAAATCTGAGCTTTTTCGGTTTTACTTGTTTGATTATCTCTTAGGCCTCATTTTCTACATTCAACAGCAATGTAAAGCACTTCCAAAAATTCATTAATCATACTTTTTAAATTATCCTATTTTCATTTGCCATTACTGTGATATTTTCCACCAACTGAGTCCCCTTGCGTTACTCATTTTGTCATGATAATCGCACTTGACAGATTGCAGAAAAGAGCGATGCTGTTGTTCCACTATCCCTCCAGAATCTTCTCAGAAGACATGTGCCCATCCATCATTTTTAAACCTAGACAGCTCATTAAGACAACACAACAAAATTCTTATCTGTATGGAATTTTACAAGAAACAAAATTGTCGTCATATATTAAGAATTTCAAAATTATTTTGCATACCGGCCTAGCCTGTTTCTAAACCAAATTAGCGAAAGTATTCCATATTAATTGAAATTACTCTCAAGTAACAACGCGTATATTTAAAAAGACTTACATAAGCATATGTTAATGAAAAGTCGCCAGTGTAAAAAAAAAACAAAATCTACAAACGTAACATTTTTAATGCTTCATAAAATATTAGCGCATTACCTCAACTGTCTGCTTTTTGTGATTGAGATTAATTGTGCAGATATTTGCATGTATTCAGCATAACTGTAACCTTTTTCCTCACTACGGAGACATGTTTTTCTTCCAGGGTGGACGTTTTTGTTTTATTTTAACTGTAATACTCATTCTCCTGTCATTTCAGTTTTGCACACATATAAGCAGCCCAAATCTAACAAAGTGGGACGAGAAAGACCACGTAGGCGTGTCACGCTGCTATCCTAACATAACGGAAAGCATGGTCATTTTCATCACACATCCTGTCACTTTCTTATAGAAATAACCTTTTAAAGTCCGACTGAATAAATCTAACTGATCTTATAATCATTTACCTTTACATAAATGACAGTTTCTATATCACTACTTACATTAAGCAGATCTCAGTCACGTCACACGTGGCTATATAACTATCGTAATAAAACTTAGAAAAATGCGGGCATTCATATATGATTCCATTATACTGCTCTTATTGTTGCTGACGTTGGTATTATAGTTGTCAGCGCGTCAAGCTTTAATAACGACATTAAGCATGTAAAATATCTGAAGTACACATCTGAGCATGTGCCACGCAATTTAAATACATTTCCCTTACTTTTATATGACCTTCAAATAGGCAAACGAGGCGTTATTATCCAACAACAAAGATAGGCTGAACCTGCATTCCTTAACCAACGCATTTCAATTGTCCCAAATAAAGTCCCTTTATCAAATCAATGTCATTGTGAGGGAGACACGTAACCATCCGTAGAGTCAAAATAAAATACAAATTAAATAAGCACATCGAGGGTGAAACCCTATGATATTATACATACGATCGCGAAAACATTGAATGTTTATATAACATTACAGATAAATGCATTAACTAACGTACTTTGTTTAGATATTTAAAAACAATACAAAACGTATGCGTCATGGCCTCTGGCAATATAAATATTTAGCGCAAATAAAGTGGGGAAAATACCAGTTGTATTTATCATCCATAAAATCTGCTCCGCCGGGACGATGCGGTGTTTCTCCGGATGCAAAGTTGGCAGGGTCTGCGTCCGACCAGGCCCCCGTCTCACCTCGCTGGCCGGCCCGACCGATCTCCGCCGTCTCTCTCTCTCTTTCGCGCTCTCTCTCTCTCTGTCTGTCTCTCTTTCCCTATCCAGGAAGTGATTGCAGCTCACACGGACGGCGACCGAGCTGCGCTCCCCCCTGACATCATTCACCATTTACTTCGGCTTTTTTTTAAAGACACAGCCTGATCCTTCGGACTCGGGGAACCGCAGCCTGCCGATCGCTCCTACAGATCGGCCGAACGAAACATTTTTTTTGGTCATTTTAGGACGCAGGAAACACTAATAAACCCACACCTAATTAAAACTTGAATCTCCCGAACTCTTACAAATAAAAAGCATCACGCCGCAGCCTTAAAATAGCCATTTCGAGTAATCGTTTGTTTTTCCTAACAAGTGAATTTATTTTGCGTTGGGAAAAATAATTGCGGGGAATGCATTCCTATACTATAGCACTGGGCTAACCGGTAAAAGAGATGAATGTAGTAATTATGGGTGAATCATTTTGTGAACACGATACATTATGTGTTAATATCCTACGGAGCATGAAAGTGGAAAGCGTGGGAGAGGCTCTTAAACGAGGAGTACACTAAAAGTTATATGTACAGTATTAAAGTTATGTTAAAGGTTGATTATTGAGCATTGCGTTTACATTTATCGTACAAACAATATTATAAAGTAAGGGAGGGATTAAACACCAAGACGCATGAACCACAGCACACCCATAACAAATACGGCCAAACATTTATATTGACATAAGGTCTTTATGTCACATCCGGTCCAGCTCGTACCTCGCGGATTACCTGCGGCAGGCACGCGCATTCTTCCCGGCCACGCCCATCTACAAATGGACTTAAGCAGTCTTTCACGCCTGCAATTCATTTAGCATTTATCTATTAACCTATTTCCTGTTATTATTTACCACCTACTCAGTTTTGTAATTCTGGCTTTGATTTAAAATGGTTTCTGGTTTTCTCTGTTTCATTTCGTTTTCTGCAGTTTCCCTAGCATCCTGGCTTCTGTTTGCAGCGAGCCTGACCTTGTTTAAGTCTATGATCTCATCCTCCTTGGCCATTGAATTGTAACCAGCCATATCATTTGCATACCTTGCTGTCAGTGAGCCTCAAGCCCATCAGTACTGAGTACTCAGGGACCTCACTAGGAACGAGTGAAGGTACAGGCAGGCACCCTGGCATCACATATGAACATGTGCATTTGTCAGCAATGGTCTGTCTTGTTGTGTGCTTTGTTCAGGCCTGCTATACATAAGGCCTCGGACAAAATTACCTCAACCATACCCTCATGACACACAACCCTTCCCCTGCCCCCCCCCCCACCTGTTGTCCCCCCAATACATTGGGCCTGGCTTTTCTAGTTGTCCCTATCTGTGACATTTCACACCTGTTGCATGTTATATTTCATTTATATTCCATACGGGTGTGAGTTCAGCCAAATATTCAATTTCTTGTGATTTTATGACTGAAAGTAACCATGTAGCTCAACTGGTATCAATGTGGCCTTATATCTGCAGGATTGTGTAGTTGGTTCCCAGCCCTGGCTCTGTGTTTACAGTTTGTATGTTCTCACTGTATGTTCATATGGGTTTCCTCTGGGAAGCCTGGTTTCCTACCACAATTATGAAACATACAATTTAAGTAGACATGTGTCTCTATGTAGATGTGTGTCTGCCTGCAGTAAAATTTTGTTCCCTGTGATGAAAGGGCATCCTGTCTAGGGTGTTCTCCACCTTGCCTCTGTGCTTTCTATGACTGGCTTAGCACAACTGTGCACTGAGTGTAAAGTTTGGAAGATTTCTGTCGCAGTACAGATAACAGTTTAAAGGCCATTGCTCTGTAATGAAATAAACACTGTTGTGATTGTCCACGTGTTTGTTGCACAACAGTAAAATTCCACTCCTAGACACAAGATGGCAGTGTTGCCATCAGCAACAACAATCTCCATTTATTAACTGGCAGTTGAGAGTGACAATGGTGAATGAAAATGGTGATCCAACTCTATCAGTGCAAAGGAAGGCAGTGGTGGTACCTAGAATCAGAGCACAGATAATTCCTGATGTTTTTTTTAATTAATTTTTGAACGTCAGCCTATGGGTCAAACTTCGGACCTGCAAAATTAAATTTAACTGAGAAATCTGCAAAGTAGGTTGACTGTATCAATCAAGCAGGTGCACATCTGGGTAATTTTTTTAATTGATAACATTCTTTATTTATAGTACCACACTTTTTTTTTAAATAAAGATTCTTGTACTTCATCCATCAAATTTAATTCTGACCCCACCATCAGATGATCTTATGAAAAAATCAGCTGAACAGCATTATTTCTTCATTTGTTGACACAGACACCCCTGATGGGATAAGACGGTCATGTGATCTGACCCAGCTTCCTCTTTGTATCGCAAAGGATGTCTGGAGTTTTTGTCAAATGGCTGTATTGGAGGGTCACTAAAAACTACAGAGTAAATGAAATGAAAAACAAACAAACAAGTAAATAAAAAATGAAACATTATTAACATTTCAAAGCCAACTCTTTCATTGCTAATAAGGGCCATATTACCCTGTTTATATACTTCTCTTGTTTCCTATTTCAATTTTTCAGCTAATGCTGAAGTCTAACTGCAGCTAGAACTACAAACAGCCTTAATTTGTAAAGAAGTATAAAACACATTACTGATTATTCAGCACATTACAGTGACCTTCTACATTAGTATGTGCTGCATTAAAGTACAGATCAAAAAATATCGCTGACTAAATAAAGACCCACGGTAAAATTGCAAAATACCACACTAAATGTTTCAAATCACGCCCAGACATTTACACCATTAAAATTCACAGAGAAGTGCAAGACAATTTATTTGCTCTTTTCTTTCATTTTGGGATATTGTGCTGGCAGAAAAAGAGCTGCACATTCTTAGAGTCAATTTTTGCTTCTACCCCACAGAAGGTACTTCAGACACCAACCGTGACATGAATGTATCAACGAGGAACATAAACTGCAGGGAGTCACCGCTTGAAAAAATGGACTTTCTGTTTGATTTTGCTAGTGTCAGAGAGCTATAATTACTATGACTAAACCTGCTCCTTGTCACATAACTTGATTTCTATCTCTGCCGCAAAGAATAAACTGTAATTATATTACAGGACTTCAAAAATACAGGTTATTATGAAAATCTGATGCAATAGTAGTTATGATGAAACCCATTTCTGCATCTGTTATGATTGGGCCTTTTTTCTGCTTTCCCAATAAAATTCTACTCGATGCATATCAGCTCTTATCTGTCATCTCCTTCAGCACATCTAAATAATATTTTTTCTTTTCATTCAAAAATTCAAACATATGTTCAGCAGGAAAGGTTCAGTTTAAAGGCTTCAGAAAAACAATGTCCCAGCATTGGAACGCACCAACATTAATTTAATTTTAATTCCATGAACATATGCACCGCTGTGCTAAAAATTACATAACCTATGATTTTCCATGAAAACAAGTTCAGTGCCAGCAGAGTTTGTTTCCCAAATACTCTAATACCTTCTTTATACTGACTTTTACCATATAACCAAAGTCAATGAGAACGTTACTGTTGTCCTGCTACTAAAACAATATCAATCCACCTCCAATCAACATCCAGCAGAGCCTACATCAATGTTAGGGTATGAGCTAGCAGAGCTCCTGTTGTATCAAACTTTAAACTGTTTGGTCACGTACATAGCGTCCTGCAATAGATGCAGGCCTTTTACAGGAGCATTAGGCTTAGCTCGACAGCAGGAGCATGACAGGCTTGTTTGAATGTCCCTACATACTGCAGGTAGAAGAGGGTCAGCACAAGCAGCACAGCTGAGCTGTATGTGTTATGTTATACTGCAGGCCTCTGCTGGGGGTAGGGGTTACAAAAAATGGACAGGCAAGGCCGGCACCAGGCTTCTGAATGCCCAAGAACAAGGCCCGGCCCGCTGTTCCCCGCAGCACAGAACCGCACTGTTGTCTGGGTCCCCATTACCATGGAAACAGATTTTCGCAGGTGCATTTGCCTCAGTACTTTAAGTTTAGACTGCCTCTCTGTAAGAATCTCCCAGGCAACGTGGACCCTTGAAAAATGTGTCTGTTTCTAAGCCTGACAAAAACAGGCAGGCAGTGAGGGGAGCCTTTGAAATTCTTAACATGCCTTCTTGCTAATTTTTCATACAGGAAAAACATGAGACATGAAGATGAAAATAATGGCTATGAGGTTGCATACTAGATAGATAGATAGATAAATAGATAGATTTAAAAAAAACCTTTTTGATAGGCCTAACTACTGTATACCTTTGTTTTCATATTTCATTTCATATCATTAAACATTATTTGAAACACTATTTTATCGTTTTCTGCGCATTACGCTTTGTAGTCAATGGGCTACAAAAAAAGCACAGAAAAATCCATCCACGCTCAGCAAGATACAGTGAAATGAAGTTGTCTAATTGGCAAGTCTAGAGTATTTCGTGCTCTTAAAGCTACAAATATGTAAACAATATATGAAGTGCTCTGGAGGAAAACTGAAAGCGTCATTACGATATGAATGCCACCGGACCTAGAGGTAAACGATATTACACGTCAATACAATACACGCAGAATAATGCAGATTAAACAAACAAACAAATCCTTTCATTCTCAGGGCTTGTTATGTTTAATATTGTACGCTGTTGGCAGTAAAGCCTTGTGTAGCATCAGTTTTCTAAGTCTAAATGAAGCTTAGCTTTGGGAAACTCCCAAATAGCGCCTACATTACATTGCTCTCAATTGGGGGGAGTCATATTTATATTTCGGGCTGCCAATAAAAATCCCCCAAGGCTCCCATGTATCGGGGTTTCAGTTTTTTAACAATTTCCAAAATCAGAGGCCATGAATAATATTCACAGCGGTGTTTTTGCCCCTCCACCCCGCAATGCCAATCGATAAATAAGGCGCGCAGCCGCTGCACGCCGCGCTGCCTGTGCACGGCGCGTTCTGATGGCCCCCGCAGTCACCCTAATGTCGATAGAGTTTAAAGTGAGTGACATTAATGAGCAGACAGTCAGGTTTTGTCACGGACTTGGATGTAGCAAAGCCGCGTTACACCTGTCACCTCCGCTTATTTACTGCATCTCAAGGTACTGTAAAATTTGGACCGCCGCAGCCGAGCCAGAAAGTTTTCAATTAAATTGAAACGCAGGCGCTGGTTTTAGTCTCAGGATTATCCCGTCTGTATGTAGGCCTACATTTCAATCAAAAGCACAAATCTCTGGTTGTCTTTGTCCTAATAAAAGTCAAAATCATTTCCATAATTATATATATATATCCCCGCATAATTATATCATTTAACTTTATAAATTGAAGCCGGCAACTGGAAGGACGTAGATTGTGTGCACTACTTTACAAAAATGCCAAAAACATAAAAATAGGGCTGTGAAAAAGACAAAGAAATACTGACTGCCATTGTTACGGGTGCGCTTTTGAATCTGATCCAGTCCCGTGAGAAGTTTGCATGTTTTTCCCGTACTCATATGTATCGTATGTTTTACTTTTTTCCGTTAATTTACGGTTCCATTCTGCGTTATTCCCTATCTTGCGCCCGTAGCTTATGAAAGACAGCTTATGCGCCCTGCATTAGACACACTGGTACAGAAAATGGATGGATGGTGAATCTCCGTGACCCCGGTTACGGTAGCCGTTAACAGATGGCCGGGCTGTAGGAAATAAAAGAGCCTGAGAATTAAATGCCCCTCATTTGCAAGATACTCGTCAGCAAGAAGCTGGTTGAACGTGCACGCCGCACTGCAAACACCGCACGCCGTTTCGATTACGAGACACTTTTTGATGGCTTATGTCTCTCCTCCGGTAAACTTACTTTCACCTCACTAACTTTACTGACATGCAGGGCAACCTTCAGCGTATAGATTTATGGGGTAGCCGAAAGATTACATTCGACCTATTTGTCAGCTGGCCAGGCATTGGTGGAAGAGACACGAGTCTGGCAGATAAATCATAAATAGAGTCATTTTTAAAAAGAGTTTATTACAGTCGTTAACGGTGCGCCAGTTCAGTATGTGGAGGATTTAAAGGTATATTATGCAAAATCAGAAAAACAAACCTTATAATACTTAATCAAACATGCATAAAGCTGTCTCTGAGGATAAATAAATTCTCCCAATTAACTTGCTTGAAGATTGTGATTGCTTTTACTAATTTAATCAACAGTGTAATAATCTGAGCATGCGCTGTGATTGATGGCCAAATTGGGTGTAGCTGTAGATAGGAGGAGGAAGGCGGCCATCCAGGGACACCGGGGATGATTAAAATGGGAGGACGTCCTCAGCCGGAGCCCCTCAGCATTCCATCCTCCCGGCCCACCCTGCTGCCCTCACTGCTCACAGCTAACGCACACCAGCCTGTCAGTCTCTCCGACTGACTCTTGAGGCGCTTGTTTACTTCCTTGCATCTTCAAACATCATCCCAGGGAAGAGGAATTACGGCATGCAAACAGCAAGTTCAACTAGCGCATCCGGAATTTCCCAGTGACCACGATTTATTTTTTCCCCATGTTTGTCTGTTTAGTTGTTTACACTGAAAATTAAATGATGTTTTATTTGCCATTTTGCACAAGTATGAGTACAGGTATTTTGGAATTTTTTTTGCATATGCCATCTTGCTTTCCTTTGACACACACACAGTTCAGAGCAAAGCTTGGGGTCTGAGACATTTTTCTAGTACTCCTGGAACATTTCGGGGACTTTAGGGCCTTTCTCATAAGCCCAACAAGCATGTGACAGCTCTGCCAAGGTCAGAGCCTGAACCAGTGACCTTCTGATCACAGACACAGAGACATAACTCACTGTGCCACACACACCCCCTTTGTTTACCCTATGAACACAATATGCAGTCTAATATTTGTCATAATACTGTATAATATTAATAACTGATGTTTGAAGACAGCACTGGGTACCATTGTTATCTCACAACTCCTGGACTGGGGGTTCAAATCCCACATGTGCTCTGTGCGTGTGGAATTCGCATCTTCCCCCTTTGTATCATGTCTAAAGGCAGCCAGTTAGGCTAATTGGTAACTTTAAATTGTCTGTGGTGTGCGAACATGTCTATGTCTGTGTCCTGTGATGGGCTGGCATCCTTCCCAGGGTGTACCCCTGCTTTGTGCCCTTTGTGCCCAGGAGTAGTGTAAAGGCCCCTCAGTGACCCTGTCCCAAAATGGAGCTGACAGATGGATATAAATGGGAATACAATATACAGCAATTAAAAACTATCAAAAAATGTCTCTTTTGACCATAAATAGATCAGAGATATTATTTATCATCATTAACAGTTAATAGCACCATTAAAGGTAAACCAGGTAAAGAAACATCCAGTTAAAAATGCTCAGCACTTCTCTGCTGTCATGCTGAGGTTTCCCTCTTTGAACATCACTTGTCACCTGTTTCAGGATGTTAAAAGGTGTGGAAGGTACTGACAAGCTTCGCTCAATATGTTAAATGTCCGCTGTCCGTGTCAGTAAACGGTGATGAAATTCCTTCACATTTTGTCCATGCTGTTTCCTACCTTGTTCTACTGGACACTTTATGTCACCAGGAAAAGGACAAGAAGGGGTGTCAATAGCCTGGCAGAAGTCTTTCCACCCAAACCGGAGCTTTCATACAGCTTTACTGGATTTGGGGGATAATAGCATAGAAAATTTGATTCAAAGTACTAGAATGAAGTCTGTGGTCAGCAGAAATGTTGTTGCAAGCTAGATTATGCTGGACCCCCTCCTCCTTGATAATTTTTCATACAAGAAAAACATGAGACATGAAGAGAAAAAAATGGCTATGGTGACCTAAAGAAGCAAAACCTATAATCTGGTAATGCTAAACCCAAAAGGCTCTGCACACATGACTTATTTGCAACAAAAATACAGTCTCCTGCTAGGAAGGTGTTGATATAATTCAGGTTTTGCCCCTGCAGGTAAGGAGTAGATATATTACAAGGGGAAGAGAGACCCTAAACGTCAACGGTATGTGCGTCTCTGTGGATTTGGCATGGGTAACCTACTCAAATGTTAAATTGCACACTTTCACGCATGCAAGTGGGTATGCTTAAGACTAATACGGGGAATGAAAGAGAAATAAAGACAGTATAAAATACTACATTATTAATCATACATTAATGTAACTCATAATGCGCTCCTTTGACTTAGCATCAAAAGAGGTGGTCAGTTAAAAATGGCGGACATTTTGCAGTTTTACCACTAGATGGGGCTATTTATCTAATTTTCTGTGTCTGAACGGCATTCAATGGAATGGCAGCTTGCGGCAGGGTGGGAACGGCTCGTGCTGTTTGTGCATGCAGATTTCCTACCTAATGGAAAGGATAAATGGCTTTTCATATAAATACCACAAACAGCAACAATAAGAGTAAAAAGAATAAACATCATCACCAACGCTGATTACTGTAGCCTACAGCGGGACTCTGAACTGCTGTAGATCGCATTATTAGTCATTTCAACCGTACTAAATTCCCAAAGCAACCATTTTTACCTTTATTTATCCTTAGGGGCATAACGGCGAAAATTATATATTTTTAAGTGCCGCTAGACGGTATTGAACATTTTCCAAGTTACACATTAACAAAAATCATTTTCATAAATCGCGGCAGCAAAATTTTCAGCAGTTTTGCTGCAACGGAAACTTTAACCTTTTTAAGCGACAAACATAAAAACGTCATGGAGAGATAATTTCACCCAATTATCATTAAGTCATCACACGCGTAAAATAAAACTGCTCGAGTAGATCAGAGCTTCCATCCATCCACCCCTTTTCTGTACCCGCTTGTCCTGTCCGGGGTCGCGGGGGGTCCGGGCCCATCCCGCGGCGCATGGCAGAGAGATCAGAGCTTATAGGTTTGATATTTTCTGCATTCAGGTCACACCAGCCGAAAGTGCCTTGAGGTATTCTAAATCATTCCCCCTTCCACCTTCTTTTCATGGTTCCTTACTGGATGCAAGCTGCCCTTTTACACTAAGACTAGTTTCAGAAAAATAATTTTTGTTCTCCACTTAAAGGAACCCGGCTGCTACCCATAAGCTACCTCTCTGGCACAACAAGAAATACACCCTAATTGTGTGATATCGTTTCCCCTAATAGGAGCTTGTGAAACTGAGAATATTAGAATACGATCCAATTCCAGTTATCATTTATCCCAGTGGTGCTTTTCGCAGCAAAATTTCGCGCAGAAAACTAAAATACTAGGGATGGAATAAATTAATTAATTGTGTGCCCAGTGGTTAAAGTCCAGGCATAGGGGAAAGAAAATTAAATCCATTAAAGGAACTAACAGAATCAGAAAGACTTTAATTAAAGGAGGTTTAATTAAAGGACCCTTGAGAGGTGACCTTACAGCAAATTTTCAGCTGTAAAGTGTCGGCTGTCGGAAATGTTTTGTGGCCACATGCCAAACGTCCGAGTGAAATATCCTGTCACTCTGCTGCGGGGAAAATATGATGTCATCTGAGCAAGGTAAAAAAAAATACTTTCTGTATGCTGGGACTCTTTTAAACAGCTAAGGAAATTTCCTTTCGGTTGTCTAATTTGATTTCAGCAATATTATTTTCTAAACATTTAAGAATTTTAAAGCAGTATTTTTTGAGCAGATCACATAACTTACTCATTGCAATAAAACTCATTTTGCTGTGTTTGGATCCTCTCAGGTTCACTAACTGTGGTTTTGACTGAGGAATGACAAGTGCTATTGCAGGCTGAAAAAACTGAGAAGACTTGTGAGTTGTAGCTGGGTTTTTTGAAGTTGGAAGCAAAGACTGTATTATTTATATGGCAGCAGTGTTGATCGCTAAGCCACTGTGCCATCCAGGAGAGGGATTATGAATATACTAATTGAGAGTTTTACATCACAGTGATGAAGCCGGAAATTCATTTCAAAAGCACAAAATGCATAGGTCTGTCATTTTAAGTCAAAATTTTTGTGATTTGTATAAAAATGTATAGAGAAAATATAGATTCAACATAACAGCTACTTGAAAGCTGAAGAAAAAAATTAATACATTTTTATACCTAGAAGCGAAACTAAACATAAGCCCCCCTAATGAGTAACAAAGGGTAGGCTAAATTTTGTATGTGGAGAAAATTATCTGCAGAATAATGGTCTGCCAGTCCCTCATCCAAAGAACGCATTATCTCTCAGTCTATAACCTTTATATAGGAGAGCAATGGAGAGTTACATGTGTGTTTTGTTGTCATATGATAATGGAGGCTTTTCTCACCAGCAGCCTGTGCTTTACAGCCACGAACAGCTGGCTGAGAATAACTTCTTTTTGGAGAGGAAGTCATCTTTGCTTCTGTGGATTTTGAGTACTCGACGGGGCCTTGGAAGAGACAAGCAAACAGCCTGAGACCCAGAGAAGGTCTCCGGGAAGCAGGCAGTAAAGAACAAATGTGTACAGCGCACATCCATCCACGTGGGAGGAGAGGGGGCGTGAGGCCAGATGCATGCTGGGTTCTCGCTGTCGGCGCAGCTGGTATGCATGTTCATGGTGGGCAGATTAAAGACCCCCTGGCATATCATCTGCAGGGCTTGTGGGAAGGAGCGTCAGTGGAGTATAGACTCCTGGATGGTTTGTGCTGTACAATTCCCTCCTTCCAGTAGTGAATATGTCACACTAACAGTAATACAGTAATACCTGCGTCTTTTCCTTCCAAAACAGGTTACCCTTTTTCTGGGAAAATTAAAAAATTGTACAGGAAACATGAGGAATGTAAAATGTCCACTCATCGTCAGCATTTTCCTGTCTCAGTATCACCACCTTCTCAACAGGCACCCCATGTTAAAACCATTTCGTTGAAAGATCCATGGAAGTATGTATCTTTCTAAAATTCACAGCTCTACAGCCTTTAAGATAGTGGCAATTTTTTCCCTGGAACAAAGGAAGAAAATTAACACAAAAATGGAATCTTAATTATTTAAGTATCCATACATCTTGTACAACAGTGTTTCCCAATCCGGTCCTCGGAGACCCACAGACAGTCCCTGTTTTTGCTCCCTCCCAGCACCTTGCCAGACAGTCCACCTTTTTGCTCCCTGTCAGGAGCTGGAAGGGAGCAAAAATGTGGACTGTCTGTATGTTTCCTAGATTGGGAAACACTGTTGTAGGGGATCATGATGAGCCTGGCACCTATCACAGGTAGAACAGAGTACATGCTGGAGGGGGTGCCAGTGAATCATAGGCACACACACACACAGCCAACCTGTAGGAGTAATTTAAGGATTCACATACTGGATTGTCTTTGGCCTGATTGAGGAAACCATAGTACTTACTCAGAACATGCAGAAGAGAAGCAGGATTCAAACCCCCAACAATTACCCATAATAACTCTTTTTTTGAAAGTAATTTATTTTGTGCCATACTCATTGGTACTTAATAACCCTAACCTCACCCACAATTCCCAGTTTCATGCTACTATGGCAACACAAAAGACCCGTTCACTGTCAAACTGTGCCCTGGACAACGGTCTAAAATCACAAGTATGACTTTGCACAGATGGGCTCTATAAAATCACATGAATCATGTTGCTGAATTTACAGCTTTCGTGCTGAAATGCTGCATCGTTTAATACCAGCAATGTTAAAACTCCTTTGGTCTGTTATTATAAAGTGATTGGCAAACGGGGGCCATTAAGTTTAACTGCCCCGTTGGGTGGCCAGGGAGGGGGGGGGGGGGGGGTCGTTGCTAAC
>JAAGVU020000113.1:4475735-4526479 GCA_011763525.2 Mormyrus iriodes
TTGGGTTTATAGGGACGTGGGGGGGCGGGGCGGCGGGCGTTCGTGTAGCCGGGGGGGGGGGGGGGGGGGGGGGGGGGGTGGTGGGGGGCATTGCTAACAAGAGCCCCTCCTGGAGTGATGCGCTGAAAGGGGCAGTTAAATTCTGTGGCCGGCCCAGAACGGCAGAGTTAGACCCCTGTGGTGTGAGCTTGATCAGCCCTGGATGTGTGACCCCCCCATTAGTCAGATTACGTGGTGAGAGGCCACCAGGGGTCACCGGGGTCGATAACCGCTTCGATCGGAGTACGAGCCGACCAGAGTGACCTAACTCTCTACGTTGTGTGACTTATGTGCTGCGTTAAAGAAAAAAAAAAATCTATCGCTCTGCAGATGTGTTTACATCTCGCTTTGATTTACAAAGGGCCCCTGTCCATCTTTCCCGACCAGTCAGTTTAAATGGGCATTTCAAACGCACGGAGATTTATGAGTTAATTGGGTCACCTTAACATTGAGTTTTTACCAGGCGTAAAACTGTTTCATGTTCCCTCATGAAATGTTAAAATAAATTCTAAGAATTAAAAAAGACGTGATATGTCAGTATTATGTGTGATTGATCTGCTGTAAACATGAACAAACTCAAATAAAATATATATAAAAATTATTGACCTCAGTAATCAGGTGTTTACAGAATGAAGTAAACCGTTGTTGATTTGCACTCAGTATCAAAGCTTTTACAGAAATGCATAATTCAAGTCAAACTTTATTGTCATTTCAAAATATTGTAATTTCAGGCATACACTGAAACAAAACAGCTTTTGTTCAAGACTTTATAAATGACTTTACTCATAAGGTAACCCTTTCCACCCCCAGCCAAAGAATATATTGACCAGTACAAGGCACCAGGTGACTCACACAATTCAAGACTGACGTGGCTATCTTAGAAGCGATCGAGACCAGAGGCGAAGTCAGGAGATATCACTCTCATTAAAGTTACAGCAAGTACAAAAATATCGCGGGTGGCTTACGCTCTTCCTCGAGCGCGGCCAGGCCTGCGTCTCGTGTGGCTCTGTGAAGGGATACCTCAGCGACACCCGCTGGCTGTAGCCATGAGCTCAGGGGTGAAAAGGTTAAGGACCAGGAAGAGGGTGATGTAACCTCACAGATTGACCTTTTGGACTTTGGGGGGGCATCCCTTTGCAGACGTACTGCCCATGTACCTGAATAGCAAACTGTCAGCACCCCCCCACCTCCAACCTTTGCCTCCCTCTCTTCGCCCAGCCTCCCGGCACTGGGGACTCTAACTGTCTGATTGATTTTCCTGCTGCACAGCTCTCTGGGGAGATTACGGGCAGAGTCCTGTGTTTATGGGATTCTCGAAATTCGCCTGACCCCTCGCCTCCCGTTAGAAGGTCAGGCAGGTGGCGGACGGCTTGGCCTGCGCCCCTCCTGTCTGCTTCTCTCCTCTCAGTCACTGGACATTAACATCGACGCCCCCCCCCCCAAACTCCCCTGGCCGACATTCCGCTTGTGTTTGACATTGTCACCAGCTGAAAAACGAGAGACAGCGAGCCAATGAGTAATAAATTTACAACAAGTTTATAACATCTTTCTTTTAATTTTTTTTTTATTGAAAGGTACCTCTTTGGGCCATTTTTGGATCCTACTGTGATTCACTTTTCAGAATTCTATCACTGGACATTTTATTATATATCTTAGTCATCGCTTCCTATGATAACAGGTGTGAAGGTTATTAATCAGCTTTACCTTTCATTATATTACACATAATATACTTATTTTATATACTATATACACAACGGTGACACAGATTTAGCAATTTAACTATGGTTAATTTAAAAAGTTTATAAAAAAATTAAATTATATTTCATTTTATTACAATGCTATACTGCTGCATTGATATTTCTGATGTAGAGTACAGCTGTTTTTTTCTTCATTTAATTTTTGCTGTGCATTACCAGGCATTTAATAACTTAATTTTGTATTCATTTTAGATCTTGGAAAGAGCACAATTCATCAAAGACTAATGTTTATTGCAGACCGTGGCATCAATTACAAAATTTAAACTGGGGAATATTATAGGCCCAACGCGCCCTGTGAGCATTGATAAATTAACACATTATCTTGCTGTATAAAAATATCCCTCCTGGAATTCCTTCCTCTGTGTAAAAATTTCCTGGACACATTTCAGACTTGGCTCTTCCTGACCCCAGGTTTGATGGTTTTAAGTTACTCCAGCTTCTCCAATATTAATTGCTCGCTAGCATTATTTCCACCTGAGCTCCTGTTACTCAGGGAGGGAGGTGGTGGCGGTGGGGGCAGTGGGGTGTTTGCGGGGGTTGGGGGGGGTGTTTGGTATTTATGATATAGTTCTTCTTGAGGCCCGTGACTGTTTGCATGAGTGGGGAGGTGAGGTGGAGGGTGAAATATTTATGAATACTTGGCTACAGGAGGCAGAAGTGTATTGGGAAAACAAAAAACCCACAGAAACACATAGAGAAACGACAGCACTTTCACAGAGGTTGGCAATGTGCGAGGTGGCTGCTGCATGCCACTGACACTCCTATAGCTAACAGAAAATCAAGGAAAATAGCCTGAATTAGTCCAGGGTTACAATGGTGTGAAATAAAATTCGCTATTTGTGCACAGAAATGTGTTTCATGTTAACCTTATTGGTATTTTGTTGCAACTCAACTGTCCTTTATATTTGTGTTTTAATTTTGCTTATCCAAATTATGATATAAATGAAGCAAATAGATGAAAAGGTGTATGGGGGGGGTTCTTGTGGCTTCTGACTATGGCTAACATTGTCCTCTCTGTTTTTTGGCAAGCGGATTCTTGCGCTGTGTCCCTGCATTTCACCGGCGTGTTGCTGTGGGCGAGGTACAGAGACCGTTTTGCTGCTCTTGAATAATCCACAGGCTCCAGCAGGTGGGATGCAGGTGTAACAGGAGAGCGACATCTGACCCGGGGAAGACCCATGGGCTAGCTGGCTGGCTGGCTGGGGTGTGCCCTCCCCCTCCCCTTCCCCCCCACTCCTTTGACCTGCCATTCTCCATGGCATCTGCCACATCGCTCTTGGGGCCACTAGAGACTTCAGGGGGTTAAAGACGTTCCCCTGCCCATCAGCCTGACCATGTCCGGTTCTTATGCAACTGCTCTCCGGGATACCCCTAAACATGCATGCGCTCTGACGGCCTGTGATCGGCAAGTTAAATTTCGTAATATAGAGCAAATGTGGCAGAGTCAGTTGACATGGCTTCCCAGTGGTCACTGTGGCCTCAGTGGGTCCATGGCAGAAAGCAAGGAAAGGTTAGGCAGAGCCAAGAAAGCTAAATTAAGGCAGACCCGGGAAAGGTGAGGCGGACCCGGGATAGGTGAGGCGGAGCCAAGAAAGGTAAGGCAGACCTGGGAAAGGTAAGGCAGAGCCAGAAAAGGTGAGGCAAACCCTGGAAAGGTGAGGCAGACCTTGACAAGGTGAGACAGACCCGGGAAAGGTGAGGCAGAGCCAAGAAAGGTAGGGCAGACCTGGGAAAGGTAAGGCAGAGCCAGAAAAGGTAAGACAGATGTGGGAAAGGTGAGGCATACCCGGGAAAGGTGAGGCAGACCCAGGAAAGGTAAGGTAAGGCAGAGCCAGGAAAGGTGAGGTAGACCCAGGAAAGACAAGACAGACACAGGAAAGGTGAGGCAGAACCAGGAAAGGTAAAGCAGTGCTGGGTAAGGTAAGGCAGACCTGGGAAAGGTGAGGCAAAACTGGCAAAGAGTTAGGCAGACCCGGGAAAGGTGAGGCAGACCCAGGCCGACTCGGCAGACCACAGGAAAGGTTAAGCAGACGCTGGAAAGATAAGGTAGACCTGGGAAAGGTGAGGCAGACACAAGAAACATAAGGCAGTCGCAGGAATGGTAAGGCAGAGCTGGTAAAAGTGAGGCAGACCCAGAAAAGGTAAGGTAAGGTAGATCCAGGAACAGTGAGGTAGCCCTGGGAAAGACAAGACAGACACAGGAAAGGTGTGGTAGACCCAGGAAAGGTAAAGGAGACACAGGAAAGATAAGAAAGGTGAGGCAGAGCCGGGGAAGATGAGGCAGACCCACGCAGACCCAGCCGACCACAGGAAAGTAAAGCAGACACAGGAAAGATGAGGCAGACCTGTGAAAGGTGAGGCAGACCAATGAATGGTGAAGCAGACACAGGAAAGATAAGGCATACCCGGGAAAGGTGAGGCAGACTCAGGCATACCAGGCAGACCACAGGAAAGGTAAAGCAGCACAAGAAAGATAAGACAGACCCGTGAAAGGTGAGGCAGACCTGTGAAAGGTGAGACAGACCCAGGAAAGGTGAGACAGACCCAGGAAAGGTGAGGCAGACACAGGAAAGGTGAGGCAGCCGCTTAACTTTTAGCTTCTCCTTCTTCTTGAGGAGGAAAAAAATATACCTTTGGCTCCTTATTCCTCGCACTCCTACAGTTTTGCTCTTTTGGACGACAGCCCCACTTATCATACTGACAGCTCAATCAGTGCCCCCCCTCCCCTTCCCGACACACACTCACCCCCCCTCGCATTCTCCTGGGGCAGAGCTATCCAGCTCTGGGGAATCGCGGCGAAAGGGTGATCATGCCCCCCCTCCTCCTTCCCCCACCCTGACATGGATGATGCACTTGTGAGCCTTCTCCAGAATTGTTTTCCTGGTCTTTTTACGCAACCAGCCTCTCCACCTCTCGCTGTGCAGTTCTCCTGTTTGCCCCCCCGTCACCCTGCTGCCTCCGTTCCCGTCAGCTTCCCTAGGCTGATGAATGCCTGGCCCCCTATTGATCGCTGTGCATGATGGATGATGGGCCTGAGAAGAGTGATGGCCTACCCGAGAAAGGTGCCAATACGGCCGGGGGGGGCCATGGGGGGGGTTGAGCGTGAGGCAAGGCCTCGAGTCGGGTCCTAATGCAGAGAGACTTGCCCCTGAAGTGAGTGGGCTCCACCCCCCGCATGCCCCCCGGGCACCCGTGCACCAATGGCAACGCGATGGACAGAAGACTGCACCAGAAACGGGGTGGGGAGGGATCAGAGCTGGTGGGAGATGATGGATGACGGGGCAGGGGGTGAGCACTGTTTTGTCGCTCCAAATTGATACCCGACCAAATGTTTTTGTCTGCTGTGAAAAATGGTCCCACAGTCCTCATCGCTGTAGCCTCCTCCCGTACGCTGGCCCCTCCATCTGCCACACGTGTACGTGCTCCCACGTCCCGGCTGCAGAGAATTCATCAAATCGCTACCAGGCCGGGACCAAAAAAAACCCGAGACATTTCAGCCTTTAATCGGCGGGACTTTCTGGCTGCTTGTTTTCATTTACGGTCTTGAATGAAACCCGGCGGAATTTTCCAACGGATTACTTTGTAAAATTCCTGTGTTTCTCATATGCTGGAAATACAAGTGAGAGTTGGGAAGAGTCAGGAAGAATCTGTTAGATTTTTGCCATAAAACAAATATTTCCCGAGGTTTTAAAAAAGACAGCAGTCTAATCTGTGACTTTTCACAGCTTTGATGGTACTGTACTGCCTTCTTGGTCTGGTTAAAGCGGCAGTTTTCAAGTTTTGTAGAATAACAAAACAAATACAGAAGTAATAGGTATGATTTTTATAGAACTGAAAATAACTTAAGTATCGCGAAAAAGTGAAGTCAGTCTTCAGTGGTAAAAACAAGGAAAGCACAGGGCAGTAATGGGTCTTACACAAGAAAAAGAGGAAGGTGTTTGTGGAAATCTTTGTGGGAGATATTTGCAGAAGGATTTTTGTGGAAGCCCTTCATGGGAGGTCTTTGTGGAAGCTACAATGAGTACAATGAAAGTTATACAAACAGGAAGCAGATGCAACAGAAACATCAAGACCAACTGTCAGCTGGGTTTCAGCCCTTTCCAGCAGTGACTCATCACACACAATTTGACTAGTATGCATCATACAATCAGGAGAATATTGAGCAGAGGACCCTGTAGAGTGAGTACAAGTCAACTACCAACGATCAAGCTGATTCTTAAAGAACCAGTAATATTGGAAGATTTGGTAAGGGGAGAGGATGAGACTGTATCATTGGAAAGATAATGATGAGACTCTGCTTCAGGTTGTACTGGCAGTTTTGGATGCATGGGTTCTTGCTTATGAGAGCTTGAGCCTTGCCCCCCCCCCACCTCTTACATAGAGGATCATGGAAATTAGAGACGAGCTCTCCTCATCTCTTCAGAAGTGAGCCATCAGTAGGAGGGGTTCAGTGCTGCCCCATTAGGAGCTATCTGAGGCCCTAGGGCAAAGATTGCGGATAAAACACGGTGGTTACAGCCCCAGCAGCTTCTCCTAGCCATGGCTTATTTTATCTTGAAAAAAAATAAATATAAAGAATAATGACCTAAAACTACAAGAAGACTGTAACTAATAAGAAAAAATTACGATTACATTAAACAAAGCCGTCTTTTGGTGATATGTATAAAGAAGAAGTTTAAAAGCCTGGTCACTAAAACTTTGTGTCCTCCTACTGGCTCAGCAGTTGGTAGGCTGAGAGGGTGGGCCCGTCAACGTCCAGGCAGTTGCCTCTTTCATGAGCCTTGCGCTGTTTGCTATTCTGAGCAAACGGTCCAAGTAGATTAGGCATTGGTGACTTCTGTTCATTCCTCCATGCCGTATCCCAGCCAGTCGGGGGGACCTCAACTCCCTCGTGGCTTTCGGGGAAACCTATTAGACGTCAAGGCACAGGAGACCGATTAAATCTACGACAAAAGCGCTTCTTCTGGCGATCAGGATCGACAGGTGTGACACCACGACAGAGCTGTTTACTCTTTATTTCCTGCCAGACCACTACAGCGACACGGAAGCTTTGATGTCCAAGATTGGCCTTCCAGGTGGTCTCTCTAGGTAAAATACTGCAGAGCAGGACAGTGTCTGTTCCTGCAAACCCTTATTACAGGTGCCTCTGCCTTTGAAATCAGTTGAATGCAGTTGGCTGAAATTACAAGGTCGCATCGTGTCTTGAGCTCTTATACTTTGGAGTAATGTTTGAGAATTGTTTCCTATTCCAAAGGTGACTTTTAATTGCCTCTTGGGGATAAAAAAAAAGTGATTTGAATATTGAATATTACAGGGCCAGCTATAGCTATAGGCAGAAAAGGCAGTGAAATGATCATTTTTCTTGGTAGGGAGGCCTCCAAACTTAAACTTTGCCTAGGGCCCCTGAAAACGCTGGGGAGTCACCTTGTCCTCATAATATACCCTGTCTGTGCTTTTGATTTATTCAAACATTTCTTATTTTCATCACAGCCAGCATGACAATGGTCTACAGGTGGCAAAGGTTGAATAAGGCTAGGATTGTGAGACTTAATTACAATGAGGCTGAAAACCACAAAAAAAGTCTTTCCTTCAGGCAAACAGAGCAGTCACCTAAGAGACTGAAACCAAAGGACTCATCTATTGCCAGGAAAGAACATATGCGAGAAGCGTCCACCTTCTAAGGGAACTCTATCTATACAGCATGCTTAAGAAGCAGACAGATGCTTGTTAAGACAACCATTAACATTCTAATTGAATGTTCAAGATCATTTTAACCTGAAATAAGTACAACTGATGAATCCAGTAAAGGAAATCAAAAAAGGAAATCCCAGGGCCATATAATCCCTTGGGAATAGTTACTAGAAGTCGTGTTTTATATAAAATTTACTCTGACTATTTGAAAAAGAAGGCTTGAATGTAAGTTGTGTGAGAGGTATTAAATTTTCATATGCCTGTCTCCTTCACATAATATAACAATTAAACAAATACTATTTACTGTTAACTTACTTATTGTTAACTTGCTTACTATTAGTAACTGACACATGCGCTGCTCTCCCCATTGTCTTCACTTTGTTTAGATCTACCTGTTTTACTGTCTGTCTTTTTCTATTTTCCATTCCAACTGTTATTGTTTTACAATTGCTGCACGCGAAAAGATATCAACACAGCTTCATTGTACTGAAGTACCATGACAATAAAACTCTTATCTTATAAACAATAACATACATAGTAACACATACATTCTCTCCATGAACAAAGGCGTATACACACACATATCACACATGACCAGTGTTGTAGTCTGTTGGAATTACCGCACTGTACAGGCGTTATAACCCGGAAGTGTGTGATCAATTGCCCTGCATATGATGGTTACCCTCCATCTGTCACCCCATAAATTTCCCCATTTCCCCGCAAAGGTGATCTGGATTAATAAACAGCAGTGGATTAATTCACACTCAATTAATAATTTACCTGACCCCTTTATAAACTTTCTCTCTTCCCTCACCCTTCTCGGGGCCCAGGGCCGATGAAGAGTGGGGAATCGTGGGTAATTTATGGCCTGATCAATATGTCTTGGCCTAACATCCATACAGTGAAATAAGGAGGCAGGGAGGACTGTCAGGGTTTGCATAGCTCGGCAGGGGAAGACAGAGTGAAGGAGCAAGCGGCTGAGGCTGGATGCGAGGCGGATTCATAAAAGGAGAGGCCAGGAGTGGATGAAAACACTTACAAGTACTCTCAGCACCATGCCTCAGTTGGTTTATCTATTAATTATGCATTTGCCCAGAAGCCCATTGAGCATTCCATCCTAACAAAGATCACCACCCCCCTTTACACCTAGCAGGTGACAGCTAATGCGATACTTGCACTCCCCCCCCCCACAGCCTCTAGCTGATAAATAACCCCCAAACCTTCACTGGCAATGTGCTGGTATCATCCCCATGTAACTGTTGCAGATGGCACATGTTTGAAGCGAAAGCCTTTGAAATGCAAACCTTTTACAGAACATAGCATTAAACACAACACAAAGCTAATTATATCACCACAAGTTATCTATTATAGGTATGCATAAAAGAAACTAAATTAATCAATAATTACATTTTAGGGTATAATTTCTTCAAAATACGTCACACCTGCTGAGATAAAATCATCATGAAATCATCATAAACATTATAATGATAATTTACACATTTTAAAACACAAAGAACCTACTAAATAAAATATTAGTGCAGACTATAACTTGAAATGATTTGAATGGTATACATTAGTTCAATGAAGGAAAAAGTGTGACCTAAATGAGATAGATTTGCATCTGTAGATCCCAGCTGGGCTGGATTAGAATGAGCGCCTAGCTATGATTACTGGCACACGGGATTGTGGGTGGATGCAGGGGGTTACAGGGGCCCTGCTCAGACATGACGGCATCACTGAGCGGTTAACCACAAGCGCCCAGAAGCAAGCCATTTAAGCAATAGGCCCAAATCCACCTTCTTCCTGTCCTCCTCAACCCTGATTTGGCGTCAGATGCGCGCTTCTCTTTTGCCCCACTAGAGGAGGACAGAGAGTTCAAATGTAGCATGCATTGCGGAGTGTTTTTTTTTTGCATGAAAGAAGTTGCACAATAAGCACAGTTGGCATTTATGCAGTCGAAGACAACCTACATGTTCTCATTAAAATGTTATATGATGGGTAAAGTTAAGATTAATGATGTGCAAAGTAGCTTGAGTTTATAAAATCCTATAACCGCAATGCATATTCCAGAAACTCAAGCAAAGCAAGATATCAAATCAAATCAGCATATCAAATTTCGGATTTATATGACATTTTTAATTAGGTAAAAACAACTAGCTTTAAGTAAACTCTGTAGTTCTTCGTTAATTGTTTAGCTGGTGTTCATCAGCCAATTGAATATCACAGTTACTCTTTATCCAGGCCTATTACAGACATCAATATAAACAGAGTTTAAGAATTGTATCTCTCATTTCAATTCATAACTTTCCCCTTTTGTTTGTCTTTTCATTCCTCTGGTGTTATATGCGGCATCGGTCTTCACTTATACAAAAATCATTTGTGGGAAACCCAATACCTCAGTATAGGGCTTCAAAGCAAAATTTTCACTAAAGTCAGGAGGTGGGGATTTGGTTCCCTTTTCGGGTTTTTTTCCACCCCTCAGCACTGGGTCTTTATTTGCCCCCCCCCCTCCTTTTCTCTCAAAAGCATTTTATTTCGTTTTATCTGCACTCTTCACATTGATGTGTAAAAGCTGTCTGTAATCCATTCAGCTTTTTCTTTATCCACAGCATAATAAAACAAAAATATATAATCTAGTCTTTAAAGATATGAGATCTACTTGAGGAAATCCAGAGGGGGCATGCTGGTTTGAATGTCATCCGCCTGAAAGGACAGATCTTTATGGCCTGCGATGAATCCAGGTTACAGCCCCAGACTAGCATGAGTCGTACAGCTATGTCTGCTGTGGCATGTTATGTCCCACCGACCCACAGAGAATTTATATGTTCCTGTAGGTTCCCTACTCCCTCCTTACCACTGGGACTAGGCCATTTCCACTGGAGCGTGTGAATACGAAACTTGATATTTCTAGAGAAGGAGACATAAGAGTGAATCTAGTACGGCGCTTCCAGACATTGATCTGGCCCCCTTTAGGTCTTTAACCACGACATTCCTGCAGCCACAGCAGTGAGCCACACCCCCTAATGAAACTAGACGACCAGGAAATGGTTTCACAATAAAAAAAAAAACATATTCTGGGGTGGCACAGTGGGGCAGTGCTTAGCACCATTACCTCAAACCTCTGCGACCAACGCTTGAATCTCCTCCGTGGCTCCGGGTGTGTGGAGCTTGCATGTTCTCGTTGTGGGGTTTCCTCCTGTCCCCCCCCCCCACCACCTCCACAGTCCAAGTACATGCTGAGGTTGATTGGAGTTACCAAATTCCATGTGTGTAAATGTGCCCTGCAATGGGTTGGTACCCCATCCTGGGTTATTCCCTGCCTCGTGCCGATAGGGTCCAGACCCTTTCTGACCCTGAATAGGACAAGCAGTTACAGAGTTACAGGATGGATGGAGAGATGGATGGAAAATATACATTTCTTTAATTCCCATCTCTGAGGACTGTTGTTTTATTTTATCTTCAGTTCAAGGGACCCTTGTTTCCTTCCTTTTTGGTTATACATAAGCAAATCAGCGGGAGAAAATTTATGACTGAAGAGTACAGGATTCTCATTGTGTATATGTCTGTGTGAGTGTGTGCTTGGCTCGAAGGTTAAAATAATTTATGATCGCTGGGATCCTAAACAGTATAGCTGGAAAAACAGCAGATTTTTCTTTCTTGCGGTTTATTGGCGGGCCGCTCATTTCTTTAATACGTCCTCCAGATGCAAATGCGTGGCAACACATGCATCCAGGACAATGGCCCAATAAGAATTTTATGTAAAACGCGGCTATAACTCTGAGGCACAGCAGAACATATGACTCCTCGTAATCTCATTACGTTAAAGGGGGCTGCATGTTTGTGGGGGGTGGGATCTTAACAGGCAAGCGAACGGGAGTGTGCGTCTGTGCGTTGGGGGCCGGGGAGGACCTCTGCGATCTATGCAAATGCAGAGGGACCATCCATAGCCGAAAGGGGGGCAGGCACATTAAAGAAAAGGAGAGTCTTTTAGCAACATTTCAATAATCCTGACAGGGAGAAAGGACCCGCAAGCTTGGGTTTAACATTTGCAATTTATGCAGGTGAATAAATAAAATGAAAAAGCACAATTTTAATAATTACAATATTTTAAGTGAACATCTGACTGCATGTGACCCTGGCCTGATCTCAAAACAGCCTTAATAAAAATAAAACAAGACAACCAGATTAAGGAGAGACCGAATGACTTAAATCCATTTAAACCAAATAGTGGACAAGCTGTTTGAGTGCTATGAAGAATGCAATATTAAAATGACCTCATCTGTAAGGCTGCCGCACAGCTTCTTGATTAAATGACCAACGTTACGGGAATTTTGCCGCAGATAAAACAATGATAGGGGCATCGTTGCTGAAAAGCCTCTCTCCTTCCAATCTAAATGGTCCAGGATAACATCAAGGCTTGAAATCCCAGTGAATCCCTTAAGTGTAAAAAATGATGCGAATCGTATTGTTTCAATTCTCTCCATTCATCTTTCATAAGGACTGCAGACATACTGGCGATCTGGGTTTGAGGTATTAGAAACCATTATCCGTTAGTTGTCCAGCTGGGTTCTTGCTTTGTTTAGAAGATGCCAGGCAGCTTTAGCTCCAAAAGCGCTCACATTATTACCTGAGAGTTCATCAGAAGCTCAGTGAAGCTGCACTCTTTGACTCCTTGATGGCATGTATGTTTATAATGTGCTATTTTCCTAAGTTGAATGTCACTTAGGACAGAAGAGCCTGTGAAATAAAATGCAAATTTAAAAGTGTCCTGGATGGGATGCCAGTCCACTGCAGGGCACTATACCGTTGCATTTACTGTAAAAATGAACTTATTCTGGACCTGAGCTTCTACAGACACTAGAACTGGCCATGCTAACCCCATGAGACCTGGCTGCAGTACTCCTGAACTTTAACACATTCTCCTGTGTGTCTCTGTGCAACACAGTCTGATCTTTCTGATTTAGGTACTTTTCTGGAGAAGTGGGCGTCCGCACTGTGACGATGCCCATTAACAAGAGGATTTGTGTTCAGCCGTCTCTCCCACCTGAAATTCAGAGCAGCATTTTGGTTCACAAAACATTCAAAATAGTGGAAAAATAATGCAATCTTGTCTGAGAAATCACTTATTATTATTTCTGTCTAACACTGCCTGCTTATGCTGATTCCAGCATCAAACTACTACAGAGCCATATACTGTATATCCATACTGCTATGTTGCATGTTACCAAAAAATGTTTAACAGATGTTTAAAATTTAAAGGGTATTATCTTTTAAATATAGCATTTTGGTGTGTAAAATCTTGGATGATGCAAAAGAGGGTGATAACTGTAGTTTAAATTCCTTTTAAAAGATTTGTATTTATTTGCAAAAATACATGTATATGCATGGATGGACACACAGAAGACAGACATTCTGGAGATGAAAGAAGGAAGCGTGAAGTGACATAGATGCATCAGCACACTCACGCAATATATATTAATATAAAGACTGCTGATCCATAATGTGGAAATCATATGGCTCTGTTATCGATTGGCCATGCCTGGAAAATACACTGGGGGGCTGGTGGGGGCGTCCAGGCTCAGACACTTTGGTCTATTGGATTGAGATTCATATGCTATTTGAGGGTCAGGGATCGGGCCGAGAATCGCCCGGATCAATACTGGTGCTGCAAGATCCAGCCAGCCACAAGCATTATGTCACTGTAAATCCACCCACTCTCCCTAGCACCACCCACAAAGTCTAGCATCATATCTTTGCAAAAGCAGAAAACCAGGGTGGGACATGTTTCTCTTTTTTTATATAACAATGTGGTACATGACTGAGGACCACCTGCTCCTGTACGTCATCGTTGCATCACCCTAGACAGCCACTGGGTGTGCCGCTTCCCACCAGAGCCGGGATCTTGACTGCTTTTATTGAGGTAATTATTTAGACAGGAAGTCACTTCACCTGGTGTTTCAGGTGTAAATCAGACACTGCATTACCGAAACCTCAGGAACATGAATTTGACACCTCATCTGTATGTCAACATCAACTGTCTGCTTCCAAAACTTGTTACTGGTCACTCATTGTAAGCTCAGTCTAGCAGCACTTGTACCTAAATTGACCGCCAAGGTTGGACTTATGCGCAGGCTGACTTAGGCTGCAGCCCAGAGTCCTGAGTTGTAGGGGGGCCCAAATATTTCTCCGGTTGCCACACCAGCCTTTTATGCTGTAGGTTGGACTTTAGCCTAGGGGATCCCGCCCTCCTAAATTCAGCTCTGTTGACAGCTGTATGATTGTGGTGTATTATCTTTCTGATGTGCACATTGCTCTGGACAAAAGAATCTACTAAATACTAAATGTAATGTAATGTGTAGTACTTGTATTTAAACACCCAACACCACTCTCAAGGTGTTTCTCTGATTTGATCTGAAGGACCACAGTACCTGCGGACTTTGGCTCCTACTACAACCAGGCTCCGCTGGGTCATCTGACCTCCTTAAGTTCTCTTGCGGTAATCTGAGGCTCCTCTGGTGAGGTGAGCGGTCTGAATGCACAGCCGGCTGACCCTGTTTTGTCGTCCAGTACCAATCCCAGTTCGGCCATTACTGAACCATTTAGTTTTTTGAGCAGAACTTCCAGTCTTAAACAAATGACGTGTTTTGGTCTACACAGCATAAAAAGCATGAGGAATGCACATTTCCATAAAGTTATATATTTCCTGCAACAAAATACTAAAAAGCCTGAATATGCATCAGGTGGCGCAATTCAACACAAACACCATAAAGTGCCAGTTATAAAAGATCTGAAGAATCTGAAAGAAACTGAAGTGGCCCTGTAAGCCGCACTGTTACCTCCTACCCCAAGTCCAAGTCTGGCCCTGGGTCTCCCCCTCTTCTGTGGGATTCTTTCCGCAGCCCAAAGACATGCAGTTAGTTGCACTGGCTTCCTGTCCAGGATGGTCCCCTGTCTCAGTCCCTATTCTGACTACAGGCCTCTTGTACTCAGAATCTAGCTGAGAAATGGGTGGAAACCTGAAATAAATGGAAAGAATACATAAGGACACTATTTATGAAAGGTAAATATTACTTATTTCCATTTAGAAACATTAAATTCAAAACAACCAAATGAACTATATTCAGAGTTATTTTGGGTTCAGAATATCATAATCTATGTCCATCAAACCATATATGTTTTTAAGTTTAATTTTGATCCATCATGTGTTTGGTGATGTCATCGAGATATCCTCCAGCCTCCATCCCATAGCTTTTCCAACCAGCCTCTCTGTCATGGAAGTCCACACACAGTGTCCTTCACACACCCTTGAGCGGAATGCAAACCAGGCCCCCCTCCCCCCAGCCACCACTGCCCGCTTCACTCCCTCACATCTGCTCCCTCCCTCATTTGAGCTTCTGTCTCCACACACACACACACAGATACACACATGCATACACACACAGACACACACATGTACACACATGCGCACATGCATACACACACAGACACACGCATGCACACATACGCACATGCATATATACCCAGACACATGCATGCACACACACAAACACACGCATACACACAGAGGCACACGTATGCACACACACACACACACACACACACACATACACACACACACACACGCAGCCATCAGATCAGACAATATTTTCCTGCCTGTCTGATATCGTGGGATGAAGTTTCTATGAACACCAAGGTCAGGGACAACCAATCTATTCAATCCACTTACTTATTAGGGATATAAATAATTTGGATCAAGGCTGAACCTTGAACTTTGAACCATTACCTCAGGAAAAATTTATCTTTTAATTTTTTCCATCCCTCTGTTCCATGTACAGGGAGAACATCCATTAGGACAATTAAATGTATGCATCCATTCTGCATATGCAGTGGAAGATCAAGTTTTCATTATGTGGGGGGGGGGGGTTGCTTTCACTTTAAAGCACATACATTGACACAGACCACGCCCCTACCGTAAGCGTCTAGTGGACCCACGGATGTTGGAAAACGCTGGAAAATTATAATGCGGGAATGTGATTGCGAAACCTTTGCATGCTGTGCATGCGACGAGCGTATTGCAATCGTGACCACAGGATGTGATATGAACAGCTATGATTGGCAAGGATGGAGGATATGTTGCAAATGTATGCATTCTGCAGTAAAAAAATAATTGACTGTCAAAGAAATATGGAATTGACGTGCCCTATGTGCACCATTCAGAAACAGGAGGTCACAAAGCTACGTATAGATTATTAAATATATGTTGGCCCAGCCATTACAGCTTAGTGCTGTTCACAGCCTACATGCCTGATGGAATACCGGCTCGTACGTAAAAACGCTTCACAACAATCCCACCCCATATCCTTTGATAAATCACCCCAGCAGAATTCCTCTCCGCCTTTGTCCTCAATCCCCTTTGGACAACACTATAAAATCACGGGGGGCATGATGAGATTGCTGTGGTATTATTAATCTTCAATAAATACATCTTAGTTTTGGGATTAACTGGACACCCTCTCCAAACCTCTTGTCCGAATAAAGTAATCTTGTCGACATGAATTATAATAAAAGATTGACACATGTTTAACCCTGGATTGTGGCATGAAAGGCTGGCTTCTCCCAAGCTTTTCCGTGAGTCTGGAAACCCTGAATCAGTCTAGCATACAAAAAAATAACTGTATCCGATTTGCCATTTTGCTGAAATTAATGGTCGTCTCAAGGATTACGCCTTTTCCTGGAAGACAATAATATGCGTGAAAATTTTAATGTTAAAATATTAAAAAATGGAGGAGTCATTTTTCACTTTGAGAGCCGTTTCTGGGCAGAACCTCAGGAGAGCAGGGAAGCTCCTTAATAGTCTTTGCCAGGAGAAACATTACTCACGAAAAGCTGTGGAATGAAGTGAAGGGATTTGCTAAAATGTTAATATCGTGTCATTTCTAAATTCAGTGACACTTTCATCCAGATTATGAGCCCCCCCCCGATCTTTCTGAGGCTGATTAAATCAAACCCAGTCTCGCTAGACGCCACCGCCTTTGATCGATTAGCTATTGCTTTAATGCCCGGCAAGTTACAAAAATGGACGCGGTGTCAAACAAAAAGGAAAAAAAAGACAACTTCAGATTAAAATCAGTTTTATCTGGGTTTTTATGAGGATGTTCAACTTAAGAAGTGTTGTGGGGGGGACAGGCATCAGGATCTCTAAATTAAATAACTTTCTCATGCTCAAACGAAAGCTCTTCTTCATTTCAATAACTTCCTAAGATACAGTAGGGCACCAAAAAGCTTGATTAGGGACACATAACGTATCAATGTTGATCGGTATTTATGGACTGCTAGAGATGTGAAAATGTTACATGAAATAATAAACTGTGAGGATTATATAGGGTAAAATGGCAGCCGTGTCATTTTATTTATATTTTTAAAATGCGACAGCATTAAGTCCAGTGTATTTTCAAGAACTGCACTTACCAGTGATTTACCCAAAGGGTATAATGAAGGGTCTAGTGAACAATCTCAAAAACAGAGTTGAAACCATTAAATCAGTGTATTATATATCATAAACTATATATATTATTATATATTACATTATATGAAAAGCCAGAAGACAGATAGGAAAACGGTGTGGATATATGTACTACACTGAACATTTCAGCTCAAAGGTAGAATTCGTTATTAATTAAATGGCCGTTTTGACAGAAATTGCATTGTAAAAAATGATTTGATCCAGACTAGTATGGCCATTATGTTTCCAGTGCTCCCACTTACGAAGCTGTAATGGACAGGTATTTTAAACGCACATCGGTTAGACCGCGTCATGTGATCTACAGCCATGGCCTCGACGACCGTTAAGAGGGAAGTTATAGCTTGCTGCTTGCAGACTGCTGCTTGGCCTGGTACCGTTTGGTGTGGCTGTTTTGAGTCACGGCTTAAAGAAACGGTGACGTGATGTATGTACAATGGTGTCATTCAGGTGCGAGAGAGGAGGAAGGAGGAAGATCATTCTACATGCAGTGTTTGGTTTTCATACAGCGGTTTTAAAGGAAGTATGACGAATAAAACTGAGATTGCGCTATAATCCAACTATTTATCAAATACACACTCAACTGTAACCAAACAAAAATGTCACAACAAAATTTAGAGAGCTGAATTTCATTTTGGGCCTTTGCATATGCAAAGTCGGTCCATATTTTTGCTCTCTCCAAGCTCCCTGCCAGACTGTCCACATTTTTGCTCCCTCTCAGCTCCTGAGCAAAAACATGGACTGTCTGTGGGTCCCCAAGGACCGGATTGGGGAACACTGCTTTACATGGCAGTGGAATAGGGACTGGCTGTAGTTTACCTGTTCCTACATGTGATTTATGTGTCATCTGGTCCCATTGTTTCTGTTTCATATCCTGGAGGCCCTTCTCCAAGAGACTTACATCATGCGCGTGTGCATGCTGCTGCCTATTCAACAAAATAGTTGCTCAACTTGAGCAGCTTAGCAAAGGGGCATGAATTAAAGGGTTAATATTCATCATAGAATCATCATAGATCAAAGAAAAAAATACCTAGAAGCATCTAAGTTTCACCTGCTAATCAGATACATGGTTCTCTTGTGTGTCGTTGTTAAAAGAGGGCACATCAACCACACAAAGCTCCCAGTGCCTTGTGGGTCACCAGGCAGAAGATAGCGGTGCTCCTTCTCTGTCTGAACCCTGGGATTCTGCTAGAGATTTTGGGCCCCATGAAAGCATATTATATTGTGCCCCCAACCCAGATCAATCCAGTTATTTTCCAAATATCTTAGGGCCCCTGAGATGGAATCGTCGTAACTCCCCCCAGCCCCCTTTACAGCACCCCTGACTGAGACCCCTTTTAGCTACAATGAACTGCGCCTGTTGTGTCAGAGAAATACACAAAACCACTGCTAGCATAGCATTAGGGCTCATGTGGAGATGCTGGGTGGTGCAGCTTCAATATCATCTACCACAGCCTGTAGCTGCAAACAGACAAGCTGTTTAATGCCACAGGGTGTAAGTGAGCAGGATCTGTTTAGGAGCATGTCCCCCCCCACCTCATCAGGATCCCCATAAACCCACATCCTGGCGTGGAGGCAACACCCACGTGCCGTGTCTTCCGCGCGGAAGCCCCGCAGAGTGGCACGAGCGGGTAGGCCGGCCGCGTGAGCTGCCCGCCCCGCAATTACGCCGAGTGATTTATCACCCTTTTCAATCTGATACTCCGGCGCTGCGCCTTTGTTCTCCATCCCCGCCGAGGCGGTCTGCACGCCCGGGGCTCCCTAATGCAGGTCAGCGATATCTCCTCATCCTGAGTAAGGGCTTCATTTCCGGAGAGAAATAAAATATGTGCAGACCACACCGCACGCGCGTTACTAGAAGAGTGCATGTAAATAAGAAGCAACGGTGTGAATTACGTTAAATTAAAATTTAGAAGATTTAAGAATGAAACAACAAACGTGCTTGCATGATAAAGCATGGGCTCGAAGGTACTTTGTATTGCATGTATTGATTTCCCGGACTTTGTGAAAATGCGATTATAGTGTTCTCTTAAATCATACATGTCTGCAATACAGCTCCTGAGTCCATTTACAACTATATAAAGAAACACAATTTTTCTAAAATTCCTTTCTACCTATGACTCCTGTAATAATTCCTCTCTCATTGACTATTTGCAGGCCTACCTCTCCTCCAAGCCCTGCATGTTTCGGAGGTGTGGCAGCGGGTGGAGCTGTCATCATCTGCCTCCCTAAGAGGATCGGGGGACAGACGGGCGAGATCCCCACGGGGGCTGTTAACACTCCACGCCACGTGTACGCCAGAGGACCGGGGGGAAGATGACACCGCTGGGGGTTGTTTAACTTCCAGAATAAATGTGTGTAGATAAGAAAAATGAGAAGACCGGCGTCAGACGCAGATAAAGCGTTTATCGGCGTCCGTTACAGTGATTTTATCGACGCCTCATCTAAGCATCACTGCCGTAATTTTCACGCAGGTCACATTAGCATAACCCTCCTCCCACTGCGGTCCTGTGTATGGTCCAAATAATCTAATTTGCAATAAAAGCTCACTCTTTCATTTTTAATACATTTTATTTTTTTTGTTCTTAACGCACATTTTCAAATATATTACATAAGCAAGAGGAACGTGAGTATAATAATAACAACGAGTATTATCACTGTTGTTGTTGTTATTACTATTGTCATTGTTATTATTATTGTTATTATTATACACGTGATGTCTGTGATATATTTGTAATTATTTTCAAAAATAATTTCATTTAATAATGTTCAGGAGGCCAGCTGAATTGGTTGTGTCAGACTTCCTGGCAAGCCTGGGGATGTCAGTCACGCATATATTGGTTACCCTTTCACAAAATCAGACTGTACGACAGCTCTGCTTCCCAAATCCCAGGCACGCCCACTTAAACCTGGGCTCTCCGGGCCTTGTTGTCCGAACAATGGCACACAGTTCACTTGTCTTTTTCCAGCTTTAAACCCTGCATCTGCCCAGCTTTGTGTGAAAAAGGGCAGAGGATGTTATGCATTAAGCGGCTGGAGCAATGCACTGTTTAGTTTTCACTCGTTGTTTTCTTTTTCTGATTAATGCTTCCGTTCCTGCCCTGCCCCCCATGCTACACGTGAGTGTATCCAGGCCCACAAACAAACACACACATACACACACACACAGGCTTGCCGGCCTCCAGCTTCACCCCATATCTGCTCCATTAGCCCCGAATTGTTGCAGTAACCCACAGCCCCCATGGGAGGTGTTACTGTCAGGCTTGATTTGCTCTTGCCAGCTGACTCCGAGGCCACAGGATGGGGCGAGGAGAGCAAGTCAGGCAGCTGGCTTCGCTAACCGGCAGGAGTCATGGCTGTTATACCAGAAACACCCCACTGTCACACTGCTCACATTTAACTGAAAGGTCTATTGCATGTCTATCATTTCGTGAAAAATTCAAATGTCTATTACAAGGAAGTTGACAGGAAGTATGGTTATGTGTTTTCAAAAATTTGAAAATGGCCATAATAATTTTTGACTGTTCACATCTCCATGGTTACCTATCCTATTGCCCCTGGGCAACTCTCCGGCCAGCCCAGACCTCATGGGATGTTGTTTGCATCACATGGTAGGTAGGTGGAGGAATACCAACCTGTCAGCCATGATGCCCAACCTGAGAATGCTTGAGATTAACTTTCAGATAAGTGCATTGCACAGACAAACAATGCAAACCAGCTATACACATCATATTGCTAAAACTAATGCACGTAAGACTCATCACAATACGACAGATACTTCATTTTTCCATACGTGATGGGTTGGAGATCTGTCCTGAGTTATTCCCTGCCTCGTGCCCTTGTTTCTGGGATAGGTTCCGGACCACCAGAACCCTATATAGCCCAAATGATATAGCAGATGAATGAATGAATGAATGAATGAATGAATTTTTCCAACAAAAAAAATATATATATATACAGTGTATATTGTTGTTGTACAGCTTGATCACAGAGCGACTGCACAGCTCAGGAGTGCCTTGCCTGATTCACGAAGGTATGAGGTTTTTAAATTAATTAGAATGAGTGGATGAAATATTCTTTCCTGTTGGCACACTGGAGTTCATCCAGAGGTCTGTTACAATGCGTTCTCAGGGCACATCAATCTGTTGTTCGCCCCTTTCAGGGAAAGCACAATGGCACTGGCACCTGGGAAAGGATCCCCGTGTTCCAGCACACTTCATTCCACGCCAGTTTGCGTGAGTGTCGGCAACATGTTTCCCAGGAAAGGATGCGGTAAACTGACCAGGCCTGGGATTAACGAAACCTTTGACACGTCAGTCACCTGCCCATCTCAGCGGCCGTTCCCATCCCTCCCCCAGCCGCTCACCTGTGGCTCAAACTGATTATGTTAGTACCTGCTGAACTGCAATAATCTAATAATCTAACGTTCAGAGCAGAAATTCAGGAGGCGTCTAACTGCAGAAAGTCAAACTAATGGGTCACAAAGTCTGAAATTTTGCTTTTCTGTTCTTCCTTTACTGTTAATTGCCACTGAAAATCTGCTTCCTGTTAAATTAGTCATTACGTGATAGGTGTTCTGAAAGTCCTTTGTCTACCCTCGATAGTCTCTCTGCAATAATGTAATTATGTAATGACATCATGAAAAGAAATCTAGTCCAATCAGAAACAACTAACAGTAGAGATGGAAAATAATTATTGCATCTTTTAGGATATATGCGACCAGACTGGGAATTTAACTCTAAACTGCTCCTAAGAATTACCAATTCTATCATTATAGATCTTAAATTAAACAGTGCTTCTTAAATTTTCCATTTTCGAAAACTGACATACGGTAAATATGCTGTGTATTAAAGCAAAACCGGAAGGCTGCCATTTTAAATGGAGCTTTAAAACTGTAAACAAGACGCAAGTTTAGCTTTCTTTCTCTATAAAATTATTGCTCATTAAAAAAAACAATAAACAAGCATTCATGTTCTTTATGAATTCAAATTCGCATTTTTGCAAACATTTCTTTGTCAAGGAAGAGCATCGCAAAATGCTTAAAAATGTTTCGTTTCGTTTTATTAACTCCAATTCAGCCTCTATTGCAGGCAAATCTGAAGCTTCCAATGTTAATTCCCAAAGAACACACTTCTCAGCAAACCACCGCCTTCTGTAGATATGCAGCAAATGCCCAATATATCTAATTGAACCTGACTCTAAATAAGTAAACATACAGCGATATCCCTACAGGACAAGAGACTAAATATTTCAGCTTGGTAGGAACAAACAATGTTATCTCCAGATCAGACCGTCCCCGTACACTCTGCATACGCTAAAGACTCACTGAACTGCTGATACACCTTTGGTAATTGGCCAAGCGGGCAATTTGCAGATTCAGGTAGATGGCTCAGATCCACTCGGGTTTCCTAATCTACTGGGGCATAAAGGGGACAGTGTGATTAATTAAAGGAAATAATTCGGACAAATAAATACGTAAAAGACCGTTTTTGGGGGGATTTGGGGTGTAATAAGGCAAATAATTGTTGTAGGCCTATTACTGATTTTATCGGTTCTTAACTTTTACGTTTATTTTTAATTTAATTGTATGTATAAATATATTAATTGTGACCACTGGAATGATGGATAAATTATAATAATAATTGTGAATTTTATTATTATACGAAGTGCACGCTCCGACATATTTATTAACTTACTGGCAGTTCGCACTAGTTATTTTTTAATTCGAACCCTTTGTTCCGTGCAAATGGAAAGTTCTCCTTAACCGCCATTTAACAATAGGCTAACAACGAGAGACGGGAACGATACCTGACTGATTACAGGCTCCCCTTCAGCCGGATCGGAACGGAACGGAACGGAAAGCCACTGGGATCCTCCGTGTCTCCATCCACCCCCCAGCTGGTTTGCAGGAAACCCAACACCGCGCACAGGTTTGTTAGTACATCTACGTCTCTTGCATTACATATTGTGTTTATTTGTAATGAGTAATAAGTAAATACATACATCGCTTGCACTGCACAGCAAACAAAAATGCAAAGGTTATTTATCCGTCCTTCCCACTATCTTCCAATCGCTTATCCGGTACAGGGTCACAGCCAACCTGGAGCCTGTTACAGGAAACGGCAGACAATGTCTCCGTTTTGGTGCCATTCGAGGAAAGAAATTAATAGGTATTAATAAAAAACCTATTAGGGGAATTCCATCCATCTTCCAGCCACATATTCTGTACATGGCTGCAGGGTTTAAAGAGTTATTTCTGTAAATGTATCAAAGCAATATTCAGTCAATAAGTAGACGGCTGCCTACAGCAGCCCAGTTCGTGCAAATTACGTGATGTGTCATGCTGTTGGTTTAGTGTATAAATTATAGCCAACACTTTGAAGGAAATGTGTACCAGCAAAGTAGGCGTAAAATATATATGTTTGTAGTCAGCCAGCAGAATAAAATAGTTATATTTTCTCTGTTCATTTTTTTATTTGCTGAGTTAATCTGGCAGTGAATTAAATGGAGCCTGACTTTAGAATGTGTATTTGTACATCATACATTTATTCACCTTTTTGTCTGTTCTTTCTTTGCATCTGTGCATTCTCAGCTGTCTATTCCACTACTCCACCTGAAGCACAAGCGACTGAAAAATAATCCCTTCATCCCCACTGGCCACACCCTGCCTGGCACCGTAAGTCATGCAGTGCATCATGGGAGTTGTTCCCCTCACTGACGTGAACCTTTCCACGGTCACTATGGATCATGTTCTGTGGATGCAAGCTAGGAATGTTCCGACTAATAGTGTTTCAGCCGGCACTTGCAGGAAACATGCTTTCTGCATGAGTACTGTTTGTTTTAACCCAGTAGACCTTAAGTAGCACTTTACAGAATAGCTCAAGGAAGCAGGCTTTTGTATTTCATTGACAAATTTATTAAAGACCAGTATCACGTGATCATCGGATAGAATAAATAGACAACATAAAACATACTCCACATAAACAAACGGTTACACTGGCTAGGTGGTTTCAGTGTTTTGAAATTAACATACATCTGAGAACACACAAATGCATAGAAATACTCCCAATTAGTAAAGGATCACATTTACATTTTATGTCAATCCATCTTTGTCTCCAGGGGCGGTAAAAATGAAGCTTCCAACGATTATAAAGTGTACCGAGTACAAGGGACATTTGGCAACAGACGGACGGAAAAAGTACAACGAGAATAGAAACAGTGAAAAAGGTGGATAGGGCTGGAAGTGCCTGGTGCAATGTTTCCCGGCCGGGGCCAGCCACGAGGCAGACAGTCTTCCCATACACAAATCACACACTTTCACCAAGGATGAGGACTCACATCAGTGTAAAGATGCAAAGAGAATGGTTTCTTCTGAGGAGATATAGTGCTGGTGTATCCTCCTACTCGATAAGAAAATAGGAACGCGGTAATAAGTAAATACTTTTTTTTTTCCAAAAAATAAATGTGGTCTCAGGCATCATGGTGTGTTCAGAAGTCCCCCACGCCTTCTAGAGCAGGGCTCTTCAAATCTGACCCTTGATACCAAATCCAGGCCGTGTTTTCAGTTCTCCCAGGTAGTTAGTTTGCTAATTACTGATTCTGATTGGCTGGAGGCTTCACACCCGGCTCACAGGTAAAAGGAGGCTGGAAAATCAGCAGGGCTCAGACCTCAAGGACTGTGATTTAAATAGCCTTGTTCTAGAGTTTTTCCAAGACGATTCTGCAAAACCTTTCAGATCTGACGAAGATTTCAGGAGAGGAGGTAGCTTCAGCAGCAGTCAGACGGGTGTCTGGAGCAGACGCTCAGGTGTCGTCCAGCCACAGTAAGCCAAACTCATGGGCACACTGTGAAGCACTATTTTTCTGTCTTCTTTTCCTCTTGCCCATTAATTTCCACCGAAAGTCTATTTTCTGCTAAATTAATCATTTCATGATACCTGCTCTTACAGTTTTGGGTCTACCCTCAAGTCTCCCTATGAGCCCTCCTCCACATCCAGGCCATGCAGATGGGACTGAATGAAATATGAACTGAATATGCAGTCTAAGCAGAAGCATAAGGGCTTTTGAAGAGCTCAAAAAAGGACAGGGTAGGGCTTCATCAAACGGTCTATAGTCAGAAAACAGCATGATGGCGGGGCCCTTCCCACGTCATGAAAAAGACATTTGTCCGGAAACACGTATTTTGTACATGTCACGTTTTCCACCGATCGGTCTTTAGAACTGAGTGTGGTCCACCTCGTCCAGCCAGGAGGCGGGGCTAGCTGGAAAGTCTGGATATCCGCCACTGCTGCCTGTGGATAAGTCTGAGCTTGGGCCGGTACCGCCTGCCATCACCCGCATGGCCTGGCTCATGTTGGGCGGCCCACCTTGGGCCATGATGGACAGCCCAGAGTCTGGGTACACCAGGCTGGAGATGAGCGGCTGATGTCCAGGCAGAGCCTGCAGGGAGCTCGGGGATTGGGGCAGGCCGTATGGGCTGCTGGATCGGACGTCATGGTATTGATCCTGTGGTGGGATGACTCCTTGGTCTAGGGGGAAGTTTACGTGGTTACCCCCCCCTCGGGCGATGGCAGGGGACGTCTCATTTAGACCACTGTAGATCCCATTGGAATGGCTGACGTCAGGCATGGATGGCTCATCTGAGACCGTGGAGATAAACGTGTAGAGTCAGGAGGAGGCTGACTACGCCACATGTGTTCAACTCATCCATACAAGCACATTTCCTTACACGTTCATTCACAGTTCAGTCAGGAAATATTGTATCTAACATCAGGGGGGATCCTTTAGGTTTTTAAAATTACTCTGCACGTTTCTGCATGCTTCACACTAGGTTTCAGTTTTTCATCTTTTCCCTAGAGGGTTAACTGCGTTACCTGTGAAGGAGACCTCAGCATCACTGTCCATGCCGTCTTCCTGGACACTGTCCTTGTCCGACTTCGAGCCACCCCGTGACCTTTTCATGCTACGGAAATACTGCCCCCACCTCTGTCGGCCTGCGTCCTTCTTCAGTCGCTTCTCCTTGGCGCGCCTGTTCTGGAACCACACCTGGAGAGGGCAGCAGCCATCAAAAGTTGAGGCATCGAAGGTCCTCTTTCTATATACAAAGTTTATTCGTGACAGATGTCCAAAAACACTGTTTTGCCCAAATGATTTCATAGTAACTTGTGTGGAAGCTTTAAAGGCACTGAATGTCCCTTCTTAACCCCTATGTTATTTTTGGGGTTGAAGTGACCCCAGTCCATTTTCAAAATAAGGATAAATTCTATAGAATCTAGAATTTAGAACAGAAGTAGTAAAATACACAAGGGTTAAACCTCTGAGCACTCGACCCTCAAAAATCTCTGCAGAACCCTGTCAGGATCTAGCCGTTTGGATTAGTGGATCTTTAGCAGTGTGGTTCAGCGGCTCAGTGTGTTGCACAGTAGCCTTAATTTGGATTTCATTCTCAGCCCCAGTGTGGAGCTTGCATTGTCTCCCTGAGTTAAAGCAAGTACTCTAAATTGGTCATAATATGTGTTGTGTGTGCCCTGTGATTGCCTGCTATCCTGCCCAAGATGTCACCTGTCCTGTGACATAAACTGTAGCACTGGCCAGATAAGTGGATAAGGAAGGTGCATGAATGTATGGATATTCAGCAGTTGATTATCTCTCTCAAGAGCAAATTAAAAAGTTACCTTCCTGTCAGCTTTCCACCATAAATTCGTTCTTGCTTAACATAATTTACAATATTTTATAAGTACAATTACAAGTACATTGCACTTTAAGGTTGGAGGTAATTAAGCTTGCGAACCAGAGGATGTGAAATATATTTTTTAACCTCAGACAAAAAGACTGAAGGAGAGAGACGTGACAGTAACATTAAAGCAATGTGTTCCAATCTGGTCCAGGTTTTTGCTCCCTCCCAGACAGTCTGCATTTTAGATCCCTATCGAGATCTGAGAGTGAGCAAAAACCTGGACCGGCTGGGGAACACTGCATTAGAGCCTTTTTGCCGTCGGACACAACATGATCATGTGCAATTATCTCACAAGTCATCCTTAAGGTGTAGAGTATAAAGAATATCCTTAACCATTCCGGTCAAAAACAAAAACATCCAGTGCTATTTGCCTTGGTTCAATTATTCATATTCAACATGGATTACACAATAAAATGCGATATAAATTGGGCTTTGGAAGTATAGGTAAGCTATCATTTTCATACCTTATTTATTGCACCTGCAGCACTTAAAAGTATAAGTTCCAGGATTTTGATGGTCCTTAGACAAAAGTGAAATAACTTATAGGTTTTTTGGGGGGGACACAATCGTTTGACTAGGCTACAGTAGGGAATTCATGCTGACATCCTTTTTATTTTACAGATCCCTTAAAAGGTGAATTTATAATGGAGGTCAGGAGTAGAGTCCCATTCGTGGGCATAAAACAATATATATGACCAGACTATGCCACAGCAGGCTGGCTGAAGACAATCCAGGAGGGCTTTGTCCTTTGCCATCTGACTTTCAAATGTGAAATTCACTTAACTGTATCATTTTGCAAATTAAAGCCATTAAGGTCCACCCCCACCCCTCCATCAGACTACTCTGGTCTGCCACCTAAATAATAAAAGCTTAATATAACACCAGTCTGTGCCATTTGCATCAGAATTCCAATACGTACTAAAGAAATGGTCATTAATGTTAGGATCATAATAAAGTTAATTAAGACCATGGTAGCGTTACCTGCACCACTCTCATGTCCAGGCCGGTTTCCGAAGAGAGCTGCTCACGGACGTGCCTGGCCGGCTTGGGGGAGTTGTTATAAGCGTTTTTCAGCGTTTCCAGCTGCTTCGCCGTTATGGTGGTCCGTGGTCTTTTCGCCGTAGAGTCTGCCTCTGGGACACACAGAACTGGGTTAGCCACTGTGTACTATCCTGAATGTCCAATGCGGTCCACAATATGATTTAATCTTATATACCTTTTAATCTTATACCTCCATGAATTGTTAAGACAGGCTCCATTTTGTCTTATCACTGTTACTTACTTCTAAGCAAACACTGGTTGCAGACCTTAAGTTCATGTTGTACTCATTTTCACTGTGCAAATAAATAACTAACACGCATGTTCATCTCCACTGCTATGTTTTGTTGCAAATTACATCAAATTAAAGAAACATTTTTAAAAATCAGCCAATAAAAACAGTTTTAAATAACACATGCAAGCAAGGGCAAACTGAAATCCCCACCGACTCAATTAACAGTTCAAAATGTTTTATTCGCTACTAAACGAAACACTATTCTATTTTTATTTTATCGCTACTACCGATGCTCTCGCGATAAATCAAGTCGAGCCTGAACTCTCGCGCTTTTACACGCGGGCATTTGGCCGCAGAAGTGCGTAAGTGCGCGTGACAACACGGGTCGTAAATAATGGCGCCCCCTTGTTATCAAAAAACAAACTTGTGTGTTTTTACTGAAAACGTGCATCGACTCCCAAAGCCAAAGAAATACAGCCGTAGATATAAATGGCCTATAACATGCAGAGTTTTCTTCTTGCTATATTGCATGACATTTAATTTTGTGGGGCTTATCTGTGTAATTGTGCGTTTAGCAGTACTCTTTAATACGATGATTCCAACAAAATCCAATGGAAACTATCTTTCTGATTAAACCTAAATATTTGCACATTATTTAAATAACATTTTTGTGAACCATACTATAAATGATATTGTATTTAAATTGGCTATAAAACCTCGTATTTATCGCATGGAATTGGATACAAAATTTGAAGAATTAATAAATAAATTTAAGAAAGTATGTATGCATCTTATTTTCTTGGTGTTATATTAATATTAACAAAATATTGTAATGTCACCACTAGGTGAATATTCAGTTAGGTAGCAGCCTGGTAAAATTCGAATTTTATATCAGTGGCTCTAGAAATCCCAATAACGCGAGGTCATCAGTCGCCAAGGCATCGGGGAAAACAGCATTTTGTCAGCAGGTACGGAGCTTAATCGGTTCGAGGAATGTGCACTTTGCATGAATGACTCCGGGTAACAACTGGGGCAGTCGTATGAAATATTCGTCGGATGCTCGGACTGTTTTTTCGTTTTTCTCCCCGTGATGCACTTGGATTTGAATGGCTGCTGTCCAGCTTTGTGATTCGGAAACAGACACGCATGTCGTGGTAGCGGCTCCCATGGATCAAGTGTTATAAGACCTATTGACCTCAAGTTCACTCTGTTGAGCAGGGGTTCAACTAGGGGTTATTAAATGCAAATCTAGAGTAGGCTAAGCATTTACTAAATCTTTAATTTACAGAATAATTAATATCGGCTATACTTATGTAGGCTAGTACAGCCTTTTGCGGTTCGTTCTTCGAAGCAACAACGATACTTGTCAGCATTTCGTTTAATTTCCTAATTCCGTTTATTGATTTAATCATTTCTCAATAATCTCAGCTTTTAACCAAAGTTATGCACAACCTAGAGTATGTTACCAATGTCACCAGGAAGCGCAGAAGCATTTCTTTCACCCAGAAAACCATTTTCGAAAAGGTATAGGAGTCGTGCGGAATTGCTTACGTGCCTAGTTTACGTATTGATGTGCTGCGCTCACCTCTCTGTTTAGCAGTCTCGTAGTCAGCCTTACACACCAGCCTGCTGTCCTCCATCAAATAATATTCGTCGCCAGTCGCCAGCTGCCTCTTGCATACAACGCAGGCGAAGCAGTGCAGGTGGTACACAAAGTCCTGTGCTCTTCGCACGACTTGGGTCGGTGGGATACCTTGCTGGCACGCGGCGCATTTCGTCCCAAATCTCCTGTTCGAAACAAATGCAAACAAGATCGACAATTTATATGGCAAAAATATACCAACAGAAAATAAATGCACTTCAGTCTACTCAAACAGCTATACATACACTCATCTCATTATCTAATAATAATAATAACAATAATAATAATAATAATAATAATAATAATAATTAATCTAGGGTACGAATAGGTGTAATAATATACAATCGTTTATCGGACAATCGTTATGTAAGAATGGTACAATACGAAGCTATAGTAAGTGATTATTTTTATTATTACTTTATACCCAGATTCCTTAATGATAACTACTAATGTAGCCACTCGTGATTTCTGAAGAATCAGCTACAGGTGGTCGCTAGTATCAGTCGCTCACTTGAAGAAGTCCTCTTTGCAGTAGACGCTGTCGCCCCTGCTGAAGCACTTCTCCGCCAGCTGGGACTGACAATCACTGCATTTCAGGCACTTGCTGTGCCAGTGACGGTCCAACACTTTCAGAATGAACCGGTCCACTATGTGCTGGTTGCAACCTGCGCAAACTGGGATCTCTGTTTAAAAGCAGAACAACAAGCAATGTCTTTAGGCCTAGACACTTTTTAAAGGCAGTATATACTTTGTGCACACCACAAACAGACATATAAAACATCATGAACAGCAACAGTGATAATAATAACAACAATACTGAATTTCATACACTTAAATCCAGAAATACTCACAATAGTATAAAATGAGTCAACAGCTTGAATTTCACTATTTAATTTTTTTTTCAATTGAAAAATCTGCAGTCGAATGTGTCAGTTACTCTGTAATGGGATAAGTTTTGGTCAGTCCCAAAAATTATTTGAAATGAAAATGAAAAACAAGCTTAAATCCTGCCATCAAATAGTCATCCTATTTGTCCTGGATGCACAATAACAACAGCAATATATCAAGCACTTCCAAGTAGGCGTGATTCATTAATTCATTCATTTCAGATGATACAATCAGACTGGAGCGCCTTCTTAGAGCAAAATCATTTATGATGCTAAAATTAACATGATAATATTGAAAACCAAAATATATAAGATGTTTAAAGGTATGTTTAATAATCCCGAATTAATACAGAACACAAGATGGATATTTGAAATAAAACAAATACTGCAATGTGCCTTTATACTCAGCAAACACAGTAGATGTCATAAAGTCTTTTGATAGGAAGAAGGGGTTGTTTTTCCATAGATTTCCTAAACCCATCGGCTAAAATTTAAACAGACAAATGCATATCAAGCACCAAATTTAGAATTTGTATAAAAATGTATATGTTTCACCTGCAAACCAGGTTTGGTTATTTCTGGTGTTCCACCAGTGTAACAGAATTTTCACAAGTAAATTATCTATTTTTGTCATTAAATTTTGCTTTTTTACCACCGTGCATCAGGTATATTGCTTAAATGACTTATTGATGAATGATTTGCCTAACAAACGTAGCAATGGAACTTGGAATATTATGGAACATTAACGAAAAGATTCTTACAAACGTCACAATATCGCTTGTAAACGGTCCTTCTCGTGCACGTTTATAGATTGCGAATCTGCTGTGAATCTGGAGTTCTATAAGGAAGGAATAATTTTAATTCGATGAAATGCAATACCTGCAATTCTTCGCGGATAAATCTGATTCGATCAACGCAACCAGACCCACCAACAGTTCATTTAACTCAAGATGTTCAATTATCCGATTCAGGGATGAGATATCTAGAATATTTCGAACGAAATTCAATTCAAATTGTTATCATTATGAACGTAAATATAACAAGGATTTTAATGAGAAAGTAAGACACAAATGTTGTCGAAAAAAATACATTCACCAACAAGAGAATATGTACATTCTCTCGTGAATATCAACGTTGCCAAGCAACTTTACAGTAAAAAGCCACGAGATGCCACAACGATAAAGCTTACTATCAGACAGGGACCAATCATCCGCGAACTACAATATTTAATCTCCCACATCCGTACCGATTATTGCATAATCATTCAGACGTCCACCTCTTCCTGCTTCTGCCCTTCACCCCAGCGATAGGAGTAACTGAACTTCAGGGCACTTACTTTGCATGATGTTGAGGGACAGAAGACAATGTGACCAACACGCCAGGACTGCAGCCTCTCTTCACGTCCCCAAATTACAGACAAAAATAGCGTCGCCTCCGCCGTGTGTTTCAGAGCCTATAGCCCATCCCTCGCTGCAGTTAATTGTAGGTGGGTACGCTTATCCCTCTCAACACAAGGTTCAGTTTGTTCCTGCCCAGTTAACGGAGTGATGCTGAAACAACCTTCTACACCAGGACCAGTAAAATCCCACAAATGCGGCCCCTCTAGCCAATCACTGTCAGCCATAGGTGGCTCTGCACGTTTGTCTCCAGTAAACGTCGAATATTACCAGGTAGAGAAAAGAAATAAATTAAATTTAAAATCCACGTGTCTATTTCAAACCTACTACGGAGACCGCCTAAGCATTATTTAGAGACGGGAAAGATTTAAACACCTGTCGATACACGGTTCCGACTGTCAATCACGGAGTTTACCGCTGTGACACTATTTCTTTTTTAAGACCTAATATGTAAGATTTCTGGTTCCGATAAACGCTCACGCGTGTTTACAGGCAACGTGATTTTTGTACCTTATTTCACTAATGAATGGTATTCTTTAATGAACTGTTTAAGCATGGTTTCAGCACCACAGGTGGACCTTCGAGTATAACTGCAACTTATACAACACATGTCCCTCATTTTTCCAGCAGTATTAAACTTAAACATTTATATGTGAAGTTTCTTCACCAATTTTTAATGAGTGATCGCGTGCAAGATTTTTCAGGACGATGCCTAGCCCAGGGTCCACACAAAAACGTAACTTACCGTTAAGTGCATGGTTATTTTGCGCACTTTGAATGGATTTAAAACAATATGTTATAGTTTTTATTGTAAAACAGTCGTCATATAGGCACAAACGATCTTGGAAATGTATAGACTTGAAAAGCAGATGACAGAAACCTTGAACCTCTTAGCTGCCTTTGTGAACATTAGTAAAATCAGTCTGTAGAACACTAACTTTTTAAATAGATGTGTTCTATAACGTGGTCATCAATTTTATCTAACATAAAATTCGGTTATGATGATTTAAATAGGTTATGGATGTAAATTATTACAATAGCAAGCAATATTCTTGAAGGTATAACGAGATTTTATAAATCAACAATAAATTAGGTTAATTCGATGTTAATATTCATTCAAATATCAAATCTAAGAAAAACATATTAATAACGCGAAAATTAAACGTATAATAACAATGAGGGTATTTAAACTAAAAATGTAACCCACTGATAAAACAAAAACCATCAGACCCACTAAAACCAGCGGCTGTTTTAATAGCTATTTGGGGAAATTTTCATTTTACCGTTTCTGCATGTAAAAGCAACATTGTGTTAAAATTCCACTCATTTCTGGCAAGATTTTAAAACGTGAATGGTGTTTTAATAATATGATTCCTCAAACAGGATTTAACCATTAAAATGCAATAAAGTTAGATAATTATTTGCAACTTTAGTTGGAGGATTAAGCCAAATAACTTTTGATATTTTTATCGTTAACGAGTCCATATCTCAACGAGGGCAACATATTAATTGGTTTAGTTTATAGGTCAGCACAGGAAGAGTTATGAACTTTCTCACGAAATAAAAAAATGTAATGCACGTCTCACAGAAATGTTTTTAGAGAAAAAAAATCATTAAAAATAACCTCTAACTGTTCTGTTCTAAAAATAAACTGAAAACACTGTTTCTCTAAGACATTTTCTGCGACGTCTGTGAAAGAGTTTTGTATTTATGGCGCTGTGTGACATTTACTTTAGAATGCTGACTTTAAGTGGGCCTCTAGTAAAAGAAACCCGAAGCCTTATAAATTGCAAGTACGGTTACTTAAACTATCCAAAAATTAACAGCACTATTACTAATAATATAATAACATGTGCTATGTCTTATGTTGATAATAATAGGTCATTGGCGGCCTTATTCCAATGTTCCTGTAAGAGGCATTCTGGCCGGAGTTTTATAATCGTATAGCATTCGTAATAAACTCACGGGTAAGAGTGCTAGCTAACGGTTAAGATATGATTGTTATTAAAATGAACTCGGACTGATCGATTACTGTTGTGCACTTATGGTCAAATCGTCCTTTAGGATACCGAGTAATCTTTGTCAGGGAAACCCCAATACGTCATTTACCGGATCTTCTCTTTAGAATTCATCCGTTCCTTCATTTAGCGAAATTGAAAAATACGCTTAGAAACGAGTATACACGTCGCATTTAAACAGTACAACGGAATGATAAAACAATACAGAAATTACAAAAGCAAATTCTACGCTATATTTCAGTATTTCACCTAACCACTTCCGCTACCACCGCTAAAACCCGCCGCCTTCAAAAAGAAGGTTATTTTAACATAAATGTATTAATCAGTATTCGAATTTTGTAGGCATCTGTCAGTTGGATTGATTAAAGAACTGAACCAAAGAAGAAGCAGCCCCCTTGTCTGTAAAGGAAATGTGTGATCTTTCAAAAGCTGTTCATGTTAAAGCATTTATCGTTTGGTTTAATAGTAGGCTAGCTAGATATTCCAAAGTTACACTTTAACGATAAAAATGCCATGTCAGTTCATTTCTATTGTTTTTCAATATAAACTTCTTCGAAACTTCGTAGTAATTATTTTCACACTATATTGGTTTGGATTTAATGGAAATCTACGCTATAAAATATTGTTTTACTGTGAGCCTTGTCGCCGTTGTTTTACAATATACTGTAAAATGGAAGTAAAAATATAAGAAAAGAATATTTTATGAAAAGGAAATTCTAACGGGTAGTGGAAATCAGATCAATCAAAATTTGTTTGAAGTCTTCGTTTTAATCATATGACACTTGATATCCACCTATCCACCACTGCACTGGCACAGTGGCGAAGAGCATTACCGATAAAACGGGTTTAAACTATAGTTAACATAGACTGGGGAAACGTCTTCAAATATAATTTAAATTAATGAAGCATCTGTCAACCCACTTCCCGGTTTGAAATATAATTCTAAATTCTAACAGGCTATAATACTAAACAGATGTACAGCTGTCTCTTATATTTCCACATATTTCTCACAACAAAGGCCTGCAATTAAACGAAACGCATATTTTAAAGGCAACGATTCTACAATTTTAACTTATGATAAGTCCTAAAACGTCGTTACTCATAATGTCAAGTTTAGAACTGAAGAGTATTCCTGTATAGACATTTGAAGTGATCGCATAAGCGACTGAACATTCATAAAGTAACAAATCAAACATGAGTCCACCCCAAGTAAATATTGCGTAAAATCATGTATTTACGTACCTTTGCGAAGATCCTCGTTCTGAACCAATAATGCAAGTAGTATTTCCGTGTTATTATGCGTTACTTTCGGAGAGATGCGTTCGTTAAAAACATCCATTTCTCATTATCTTGTCATACAAAGCAGGGCAAAAAACGTTGCATGCAGACCGAGCATAAACTCCACTCAGCCACTTTTCAGCGTTTTCGTCGACGGTGGAAAATGCCCTCCGCGTATAAAAACGGAATACGCCGCGTTACCCAGGTGACTCAGCCACTGAAGCAGCAAAAGACGGTGAATCGTCACACTTCACGTCCGGCCTCTCCGACAGAGCAGCGAGTGCAAATGAATGTGTAACATGTAAGAGAACTATAAGTACCGTGACCACATGGCCTAAAGTTACAGATTTCCTTTAACTGCACCAGGCTCTTTAAATTTGGGTTAGTGGTGTGTGGGACATATAACCTATTTACATAATTTTGCATTGTAGTCACCATGTACAATGGCACGTAAATGACATCCAGGTTTGAAATCTACAGTTTAAATACTGTGCTCACGTTTCAATGTGAAGTTCATGCAATTAATTGTTTCAGAGCCTAATTGCTGAGCTACGGATAAATACAGAAAAAAACGCACGCTATAAAAAAGTAAAGCAAACGGCCTATGTACAAAATAAACAAATTCATAATCTTGTTCCAGATGGGAAAATATTTTTCAACCTAGGTCTAAGATTGCTTTACAAATAATGCGTATTAGCCTGCACAATACCACATACCAACCATAAATTATCCGCATTAAATCAGGCTAACTGACTGGCAGATATTTTGGATTGGGCGTTTTGTGTTTTGTTAAGTTTTTCTGCGAATAATATAATTAAACAAGTTAAACAACATCGTAAAACAAAATAATATAATATCCTGTACTGGTATTTTTGCAAAAAATAATATGGCAACAATGGCCTTCTTAATAACACGGTGAGATAAGCGATTTAACTTTTTCTGAAATCGCAGGAAACCAGAGAAATCATTAATGTATTGTTTTCATTTCCGTCTGTGTATACACTAAACACTTAAAAAGGCCTTATATAGGTTATGTATTTTTTTGAATATATAAAAATGAATCCAATGCCATACTTCATCGTCAACAAAATGACTAGGCACTAGAGAACAATATTATGTTAACTGTCATCGATGTGAAATAATTGTCTCCACCTAAAATTGAACAGCCGACATCTGAAAATAAAATGTGCCATCGTAATTTAAATATTTTTTCAGATGGTCACTAATTTCTAGTAGGCATACGGCATCTCGCACTGAACATTGCGACATAACAAATACCCCGCAGAGAGCCGCACGACTTCGCCCCACGCAATATGCGGCACTGGACGGCTGTGTATTTTTCAGCCCGTGGGGGTTATGTAAAAGGCATCACTTCTCCGTGTTGGGACTTCCAAAAGACAATTGTTTACTTTAAGGAGGATTGGCCGCTCAATAAAATGTTAAGTTTGGCAACACCCAGATGAATTTTATTGACACGAATCTTTAGTGAGGAAGAGCGCCATGGGAAATCAGACGTAGTGCCACCGTGGACCCTTCCTCTGATGAATTCAAAATCAATGTCCCATTTGCCTGCGTTTTCTGACTATATGAAATACATTTTGGCGAAAGGGGCGCGATGCTTCGATGCTCTTTACAGGTTTTGAACTTTAATAATATCTTTATGTTTCATTGATCGTGCCGTTTTGATGGACGAGAAGACAGTAATGGGATAAGACGACTGACGCTTACGATCATACTGATGAAGCGAATTGGAAGACAGACGGATCTCAGTGGGGCTTCCAAAAAGGCACATTATGGAAAAACACATTCCTCATTTTTAATTTGCCCTCTATTGGGGAGACCAAAGTCGATGTACCTACCGTTAACAGTTACAAATACATTTATCTATCTCCTGAGCTGTAATAACAGAATTCGTAAACACCTTATATTGCCACATAAAGTAAATGTATACCGGAGAAAATGTTTTAAATAGGCCTATATTAATTTGTGAAAGGATTGCATTAATTTCCACGGCGTAGGTGCTGCTTTGGGGATGATTTTAGGTGTCAATGATTAGAATTCCCATAAGCTTAAAGAAGATATTGTTGTTTCGATGAATGCCTTAGGCTATATATTTAGAGTAAAATATCAGTTCCAGTTTTCAATCGTTTACATTTATAATGTATAACTTTAAAAGTAACACCTAGAATTGCTTTTTTTTCTAGGCCTACAAAAAATAGAAATAAAATAGAAGTAGCCTTATGCCAGGCTCTGAAATTTTGCGATTTAAATGTAGTTTGCCAGTGTTCCTTCAGTTTCTATGCAATTCTTATTCTTATTCAATTCATGGCACCCGCATTAGTTTCAGACGTATACAAAGCCTTCAAATAGCTGTCTCCGCATTTGCATTTTTGTATCATTTTTTATTATATTTTATACGCAAGATAACCTCAGGTGCCGCAACTGTTGAGGGAATCCGATACCTGTTGAGTGTTTTGTCCCGAGTGCAGGGAGACAAGCTGGCGCGGTGCGGCCCGCCGAGAGTCGGCCAGGCTCCGTCACTGGGGGAATGGCTTAGCTGCATCGCGGTGGTCTCATGACAGCAATGAGTGATGGTGTAAAATGACAGCAAGCGCTTAACATCTGCTCATATGGGGCGCTAACAATGCAGCTCATTACGTATTCATAACGTCTCTCTCAGGGCTGGTGGACGCAAATAAATAAACATACTAATAACATTTTATTGTTTTATCCTCATCGACAGAACGGTAGGCCTAATTTAAGTATTAAGACAATTTCAAACAGCATAAAATAACCCAAGCGCGTAAATATAACCACCATTAATGTAACTGACAACGCAATGAAGACAATGAAGTCATTCAGATATACTCTTCAAATAATTGTGCTTAAACTATTAAAATAGAAAATACATTACAATATTAAATATTTGCATAAAAATGTTTCCGGTGTACGTTTATTGTGGGTGATCGGGACAATATTATGAGAAACTCCGATTTTAATTGCATAACTACGCAGTGCATAAATGTCCAGCCTTCGGACAGTCATGTCAGCGGCGCATTTAAAGCATTGATCAGAAGCGGATTCCCCACAGCGCCCGTTTACTTTTCTGTATATTACGCGATTTCCCGCTAACCTACACCCTACTGCTTAACGAGGAGAAAGTAATGGGCGTAAAATTGGCATAACGCCGTTCTTTGTAACATCACACAAGTGCCGCAATCAGCATAACAGAAACAACACGGCAAATGCATGCAGTCGTAACATTAAGAAGCGAACAGGTTTCTTACCTTGACTTGAACTGTACCTGGAATAATTTCCGTGGTTCTGACAACTCGATCCTGGATTTTCGAGCAGCATTCTGAACAATATGTTTTTATTTTATTAAGCCAAATCTACGCATGAAATGTATTACTATAGTATTATACAATATTTCACTATGGTATTATATTACTATAGTAGTAGAAGACCCTTCTATTAAAAAAATAGTAATTATATGTTTATTCGGTAGTTAATTTTCAGTAGCGATTGCTCTCTGCAGCAGTTTAACAACAGTGAAATGGCAGGCCTATTAAGTAAAGTATTAATTATAATGTTCGCACAAAATCGAAAAAAATTTGACTGGACAACTGAGTGAAAAATTCACGATCCTGCTGCCACTGTCGCTGAGAACATTAAAATGCTACAACTTGCCGGTGGGTTCAAGAGGCGGACGGGGAAGGAGGGGGATCCCTGGCAATTAAAAAGAGTCAGCTGACCTCGGGCTGCCACCGGTGTCCGTTTTAGCATAACAATAGTAAACGGAGCGGGCGAGCAGAGTGGGACGCGTTGCAGTGAAAGGTTTCCACTGTCCAAGGTGCTGAAGAAGAGCATCGCGCGAGGCGTGTGCCTCCTTCTCCCCTTAATGTTCCCGCGTGCAGGCCGGCCTCCCTTATCTGTCTAGCTGTACACGTGTCCATCTTTCAACGCGCACAATAGGGCGCTGCGTCGGGACATTGTCGTGGTGCGTTTGCATTTTAATGCTTCGCCTCTGTTCAACAAAAGACCCACGAGAAAGAACACTAACAGAAGTGGCAATTGTCCGAGGAACAATGCTATTTAAAAAAAAGTTTTTTTTTCTTTTGTGGGTGATATATAGAACTTGTACATGTACACTTTTAGAAATGTCGTGGTATTGCGAACTTTGTAACACCATCTAGAAAATAGTGAAATATTTCTATAAAATAATACACTCTCTTCCCTATTTGCTATTTTTAACCTGTAAATGAAGATTACATAATCAGTCCATTAAATCTCATTTAGTTCTAAATTCCAAATAGTTCATGTGTAATTCTAGAATAATTATAAGGATGTAAGAGTACTAAAAACGTCTACAGACGAATTTATTTGTATTTATTAACTGCTACAGTAAAAACTCAAATTTCATGTTTTCCGTTTTGTGCTTCTTGTTAATCGATTTAAATTATAGGTCTACTAAATTAAATCTGACTTCGACGCAAATTCAAAGCTCTCCCAAGATGTAAATATGTAATACGCAAAATAGCACCATGGGAATGATGATATTTATGATTCACGTATAAATGTCCCATTCTTTATGTATTGTTAGATATCTCTGCCCGGCATTCCAGTCCTGTTACTTTGGCCAGTGCATCACAAGATCCACAAAACACACAAACAGAATGCAAACAGAATTTATACTAAGCAAAAAAGCCAGGATATTGGGCAATGAAATGTCATCATGGGTCAAGGAGTATATCCTTAAAACACCCCAGTTAACTCTCCCTAACGCTGAACTTCTCCCTGTCTGCACTGGCTATCTGTCGGTTATGCACTCTTGGTCTGTAAACTCTTGTCTGACTGCTAACGAGCACTTGCCACTGGTCACTCTTTAGGAGCTCATCCTAATAGCTCAGTTGTATGTTTGTGGTGTGTTGTCTGTATTACTTGTAATTTGGACAAAAACTTGTCATTTTGGATAAAAAATCTGCTCAATAAAGAAATGTACATGTAATTTGAATGTAAAATCCCAAACCAGGATGGTTTAGGTTTAGTCAATTCCAAATCAAAATCATATTGAAATTTTTCTAGAAGATTCCACTTGTAATTGTGCTTGGAGTACTTAGTGACCCTTTAACTGTGTAATTCTATATAGCAGCAAAAACAAATTTATTTCTCTTTTTGTGCATCTGGATTATTGTAGGCACAAAATATTACAATAATCCAGACAAAATTACAAAATAAAAGACATATTTACATACCCAAAATACTTTTATACAGGTTGTTTACAGCTGGCAACGATACCCTATTTTCACAGACGCAACAGCTGGAATAAGGAAGAAATTTGCTCTCTTATAATCCACTATCAAAAGTCCCGACCTCTTTACTATGCATGATTTAGGACAAACAGGAATAATTAAGGAACTATGAACTGTGATTAGAATTAAATCTGGGTGAAGCCTTGGAGGGGTTATAGAAATAGAAAAAGACAGATGAAATCTCTCAGAAATTAGCAAAGGATATTACTTTTCTGTTGTATGATTTTTTAATATCGTTTTTTCTTTGTTTTACTGGGTCTGATGCAAATATCTATTTTTGACTATAATGAATAGTTAATATCACAGTATTATCAGGGACAGAAGCTTTTATCAGTCACTGTAGAATTTTGTGATAAAACCTCAGTAGTTATAAAATATTGATATATGTTACTGAAATGCAACAAGCTACATCTGGACTGTTAAGCTAAAACATATATTTGGTGCGCTGGCATCCCATGAACTACATTTCAAAGATGCATTGCATATAAATATGTTCTGGTTTTCTGTGATTGGCTAGATGGAATTAGTTCTACATCTAAGTATATTCTTATGTTAACCTCAAGGATATTTATGACTGCCTTTCTGTACATATGATGATATGCTTATTATTTAGTACTGGCATGCAGCCTTGTGGTTAAACTGTTTAAATGATATAATTTGTAATTCAAGGAATCATTTGTATTTTGTCCCATGACCCTGTATCAGATGGGTGGTTGAAAAATGGATGGACGGATTTATTTTTTGACCCTGAATGCTTATTCTGTTAGAATAAGACTGTACAAAATGACATGTGAAAGTTTGATTGATTTGGCAGGCAAATTGCAGTCAAAGACAATGATAATTATTATAAACAGTCTGCTTTTCATATGATTCAGTTTTTATATTTATACAAGCCATTTATCACTATCTCTGATTTGTATCAGTTAATGATTACCCTAGATTTTAAACATCCTAAGGAGTGTACATTGTAACTAATTATGAGATACATCATACTAAATTCTTTCTAAAGCAGACTTATATCTGAGATGTATATGTTCTTTTCAGTTCACGTGAATTTGCATCAACTTAAATAAAACAATGCACAACTATACCATCTTTGCACTTGAAGAGCCAGTATAGAGCTAGCATAGCTTCCTGTATCCTGTGTCACAAACACTGCACTATGGCTTATAATTAACATTTTGTCACATATAGATAATCAGCCTCAAGGCGACTGTGTCTTAATGTTTAATGTCTTCATTAGTGTGTTCTTGTATCATTGCAGTTATTCCCTAAAATATACTTTACAAGTACATATTAATAATGTCTGTGAAAAGTCCAAGGAGGAAATTATATTTCTCTGTACAGTTGGTTTAATAGTAAACAGTTTCCATCCATGGGAAAAAGGAACACTGTCTTTGGCAAAATGAGAAATGAGATGCAGCTTAGTTGCATTGCTGCACACGCCCCGGTGCTACAGATCGACTCACTCAATGTTCTCCTTTCCCCCAAAATAAAGCTAATTTGAGCTAAAAATATGTTATGATCCTTTACTATATCGGTAAGCGCTGAATGTCATCTGAGTAAAATTAGTGTCTTGGGGATACAAAATTTACCAAACAAACCAACCTTTTCATCTGATTTGGAAAAATCACCTGGGTTTAAATTCAATGAAGCTGGATACTCCGGCATCGTTTAGGTGTAATTTGCCCACCGTACCGTGAGGCTTTGCTGGAAAGTTTGTGTGAAGAGGCTGATGCTTTCATCCAGCGCCTCTTGGGCACCCTTAGCCCAGTGTGGAACTTCATTACCTCAGATTGGCAGAGAAACAACACACCTGGGTCCCAGTCAAGAGGTTTGCCGCAATCGAGACCCTGACAATGGAGAGTGTTTATGCCCGCACTCACGTCCTCCCACTTGGACTGGGGGGGCTGTGAGAGGGTTTTAGGTGGCCCTCGGTCGCCCCCAGGGACAAGGAGTGCAAGTGTTGGCACACTTATCTTCTGAAGGGTGAAGTGAGGCTCGAGATGCTTTTCCCAACCTACTTTGTGTGTTCTCCTGTTGCAGGTCCCCGTTTCATCTTCTGGCAGCTTTTCACCAGGGCGGGAACTCAGCTTGGGTCCCCCGTTGCCGCGGGCTAAGTTGCTTCTTAGTGCTAATGGCGCTCGGAGCGATGAATATTAATGCCAAAAGTGGCCAGCGCTTCAGCCTGGACGGAATGATTTTTATCAAACAGTGAGGAGCCCTTGAGGACAGGAGTGAGGCCTTTTCGAAATTATGCCTCCACAGGCCCAAGACAATAGTAACTGCCATTTTCCAACACAATCCATCTCAGTATGCAGGCCCCTTGTAGACCATCATCTTCTCTTTTAGCACCAAACAGGGCCTTCCTCTCCCCAGATCTATTTGTGGTCCATGCACCACAAGGGCCCACCGCCATTCCCTCGTGCGAAACTGCCCTTCCGTTAACACCGCTGCGGGATGACTGAGTCACCACACCCCCATCCATCAGCAGTGCCTCTCACTCTCCTTTATTCTCGCAAACCGTAGATTTGTGCGCCTATGCGAGGCAAAGTGGAGTGACAGGGAACAGATTGAAAACAGGAGCAGCAAACTGATTAAAAAAAGGTAGGGTGGATTTCGCCAATGCTTACATGCTGCAATTCCTTATACGATTCACAGGTATTTCGCTAAAGGCAACACTTTGACTAATGACATCAAACTTGGTAGGAAAATAGCAGATTTGTTTTTTCTTCATTCATTGCTTTTGTACAGAGCTACTGTTTTAACATTCATCATTGATATTCAATGTTTGTGTGTTCACTGTGCATTGAATAAAAAAAACAGGCAGTTGTAAAGAGTCGTACAGTGGATCATTGGACAGCACTGTTACCTGACATCTGCATAGTCGGGGTTTGAGTTGCACCCCTGTACTGCGCATGTGGAGTTTGTCTGTTCTCCCCATGTTGTCCGGATTGCCATAAAGTACTCTAGCGTTCTCCTGCAGTCCAAAAAACATGCAGCCAGGTTAAGTGGCATCCAATGGTGATGAAGCTACATAGCTGCATTACTGTAAATGTAAATAAGACCAAAATATCTGCAAAGAGGGACAACATTATATTATTAATGTTTTTATAGACATTTCATAAACGCTTATCTATGCACATCATATTGAAAACCATGGGTTTACACAGAATGTAAACCAGACATGCACCATAACAGCAGAAATAATAGAAAACTAAAGGTCTAGTTTGGTAAGGCTTTGGAGCACATGACATAAGAATGTAAGCAAGGTCAGCTGGAGGTCACAGACCCAAATTTAGCATTGCAAAAAACTCTAATACTCAGTTCAGCCCTTTAAAGGGCTTGACGCATGTAGTTCTAAATGTTTTGTTATTATTAAAAATCTGATTTATTTAGGCAGTAACATGTGCCTAATTTCAGGACAGCCAACAGCCTTGTTGAGGATTTGGAAAATGACATTTTGCATCCTCTTCTCTTCTTCTCTTTTTTCTGTCACTATAAAGAGATACAGGACGTAAGGGAATTGTTTTTACTGTGAAGGACGGATTTCTATCTAATTTCATTATCTATATGTTTTTTTTACTATAACTCATCCATCCATTAATCAGTTTCCATGACTACTTATTCAATTCAGGGTCTCCTAAGACAGGACCTCAGAAATATTAGATACGAGGCAGGGGACCTTCAGTACGGAATACCAGTCCATGACAGTCAGAAAATCCTAAAATGACTTGGATTTAACAATATTCACTCTTAGTCGCCAAAATTTCGCTTGTTCATATACGACTGTGCATCCTTCTGAATGCATAGCAGAAAATCAAAAGATTATCATAAAATGAAAAGCTGGGTGAAAGCTCCAACACTTCTGTCTGAAGCCGCACATAAAAATGTTTTTATTAAGCTAAAATGTGATTATGTGGCACGCATGTTATACGACTAGAACTGCGCATGATCATTTTTGGACTAATTCCCCGTAATCTTAAGGTATGTGAGTACAGCCAAGAGCGCAGGCGTGATTGATGTGCGCAGCGAGAAAAGTTTTATTCATTAGTTAAATCTTATTTCCCCTAGGAAAGTTATGCATTTGGATGTCTTTGCATATGCAAGAACCATATTTACTTAATGGTAATATTGATTACGAAGTCATTCCAAATTTATGGCTCGCTCGGAAATCATATACATAGCAATACATAACGACAAAGTGTGAGCAGCAACAGAAATGCCACAATCAACCAGCGCCCTGAGGGAAGCATAAAGCAAAGAAAATAAAATCTGATATATTTAATTCGGCAGATTACCATTTCGGGGGTCGCGCAGGGGACCGAAAAGGTATGCACCTCTCAGCAGAAAAAAAAGTTCGGATCGTTAGGAAGTGATGGCTTTTGATGAGTCAGCTAAACCGCGTTACCGGCATTCAAGTCCGCAGCCGTCAGTCGGCAAAATGCCTGGCATCGGTAGCTGCAGTCTGCAGCCCGCTGGCAGCGGAATGAATCATCTGCCGTAAGCGCGAGCTGCAATGCATCACCGAGATTTCGCTTCTGGGAACAGCATGAGCGCCACGAGTGCAGCCAGTTCTCCCGGTAGATGTGCATGAACACACACGCACACACTCACACACGGAGGCAGAAATCTGGGCGAATTCATCGGGCCAAAGTGTACAAACTCACCATAAAGATAAAAGACTCGACTGATGTGAAAATTATGTGAAAACTGTATCACATCGTATATGCGAGGTGCACGCAGCTAATACACACACTGTGATACACTTCTGTATCTTTTTATTAGTGTGTGTGAGGCCTCCTTTAATCATCACAACAGATAGAGATTGATAAGGCACTGTTTAATCTGCTGGCGTTGGTGGGCAGTAAGAAATCTTGACACAATCAGTACTTAAATCTTAGAGTACAGATTCTTAAACAGTACTCGAAGGAATACTATTACTAATACATTTAAGAAACTGTGTTTCCTCATGAGCCAATAACTGTCTGTGCTATGTACATGGTAAATTATTAAGGTAGAAAATATTGATTATCTTACATAGTTGAACTCCATGGTAACCTCCAGCATCTGTCCTTGATATTCTGTTCAATGAAGGACATTTGCAAGGATAAGAAAATCATAGAATAAAATCAGTTAAAAGATGCATAAAAGATCTGTAAATTTATACACACAAATTTACATATAATTATTTCACAATAAAACTTGATATGGTTGAACTTGCTGTAGTAAACTTACAGGACTACTTTACAGGAAGGCATCGCTTTTAAATTTCATTTGCTGCAATCAGAAGTATTATTATAACAAGCTACTACACGCAAAGTAGTCAGAAGCTAGCGGAGCCGAATATTGTTATAAAACCGTTGCAGTAGAAACCCCCCTGTAACCGTCTGAAGACCCTCTCCAGGGTGGCCTGGTGATGCCTGCAGCCAAAAACTGCTTAAATATATAGTGACTCACTCCCATAATGTAAAGCTTGTTCTTTGTTGGACGTATCACAAAAGTAACGAGAGCAGTTACATTAAAAAAGCATTTTTATTAAATTATTATTTCATATTATTTCATAATTATTAAATATATTATTGAAAATTGCCTCCTAACATGCTAACATGCTTCTTGAAACTACCATGTGAATCAAGGAGATTCTGGCTGTATGATCAATAGAGATGGAGTGTTTTTCAAAAAAGAGAGGGCCAGTGGGGAACCCCATGCACTGTCCCTTTACCAAAGTTGTTGTGTGGGTATATTTGAGTGTGTGGGGGTGGTGCTTAGTTGGGGGGGAGGTGTCTATTCAGACGACACAATCCAGCCACCTCCTGACACTAGACCCTCCTATTGTGAGGCTGTCATAATCAATCACACCGCTCAATGGCCAGGCTTGTGCCAGTAAGGAGGGCTTGAATCATTTGCCCCATTACCCCGACTTGGTCTTTTTAGTGTCGGAGTCGTCTCAGAGCACTCAGCCTGTTGCTGTCTGAGGGTAGGGTATGACTGGGGGAGGGGAGCTGTGGGGGTCGGGTGGGTGGGCGCTATATTTATTGTCTTTATTGGGCTTGAACCTTTGCTAACGTGCGTGGCCCATGAAGGATCTGAGCTGCCACCTGGTAAAAGTCTGAGACAGTGAAGTGGATCCGTAGGCAGGATCAGTGAATTGGTCAGTGGAAAGAAAAGCCCTGTTTTCACTGCTGCCCTGGCCCAGTTTGGGTGCAGCCTTTGAATTTGTGAACACAGAGAGTGAGGAGGGCCTTACCCCCCCAGGCTGGCGCAGTGGATAGACCGTCGGTGGCCAGTGGCTGGTGCGCAAGCGTGCCGCTGTGCCTGGCGAGGTGACTGCCCCATTGTCTCCTCTGTCTCCATCTGTCAAGTTTTACTGGCCAACGACTGATGACCCCCCCCACCTATGGCAGCTGGACAAACCGCCCAGTCGCTCAGAGTAACTGACATTGACCCTCCCAAGGACCTTTGGCCTGGGGGGGGCATCTCTGAGGTTTAACAACTATGACGGCTGACTGAAAGCACTGGACCATTATCTGACTGTAACTGGGTTTTAATGTTGCAGAACTGCAAGCACTGGCAATTTTAAAAAGTCTATTACCATACCCATCCATCCATCCATCCTGTTTCTGTACCCGCTTATCCTATTCAGGGTCACGGAGGTCCGGAGCTCATACTGGAGGCTACTGGTGCAAGATAGGGAACAACCCAGGATGGGGCGCCAACTCATCACACTCACACACCATTCTATTACCATGCCACAACAGAACACATAATTCTTTTAACAAAAATGTTAATATTAAAAATACGTGGCTAATAATTTAGCACAATACAAAAACAAAGCGATTTTGCCATCGAAAGTCTCGGAGTCGTGGCTCGTGACCGTTGATGGCAGGTTGCACTGGCGGGGACGTCAGCTGGCCTTCTTTGGAGCTGAGAAAGACTATTAGGGGCCCAGGGAGCAGAGGGCATTTTAAAGGAAATACCGTCTCAGGCCTCAGTATGGTCAGATGCTAATGATGTACAACGCTGGGGACAAAGGCTTTAAGGCTTTGAGTGGGGACAGCTAACCATTACAATGGCCTTTAACTCAAGCCCGACACTTTTACCACTCAACATGTGTCCCCCGGCAGTGGTGTCACACAATAAGCGGCAACAACTGTCCATGTCACTGGATTCCCCAGCCTCTCCACTCCTCTTTGACCCTTTGTCTTGGGACTTCGTCCATTCGCTGCCTGAGATAATGGCAACGAGAATAAACCCTGCTATAAAAAAACAGGAATTTCATTGTTCCCGGATTCAGCGCTATGGGCTAGCGTGTGCCAGACGACGTCAGTTACAATGGGATGACGTCGTTCACGCACTCTGTGGAGGCTGGAGGTGGACTGGATTGATATGCGCAGCGCAGTGTTCATTGCACCAGGCTGGCCCTGGTGTACCGTACGCATCCGTGATAACCGAACCGTGAAGGGGCTGGCACATGGTGGGATGATGGGAGCAGGCTTGGGTGTGGGGGTGTCAGGTGTTTGGTTATGGGGTGCAATGAATATAAGGTAGACCTGATACTTCCTTCAACAGGACACAAGGATTTGACCCCCTGCTTATTCTTTGACCCCCTTATCTTTTCATTGGTCTTACTACACTTCTGGTGAGTGTTTTTGGTTTGAAACCAACGAATAGCAGTGGGCACAAACACCCACTTCGCAATTGTGCTCTTGGAGTAAATGAGGCCAGTAATTAGCTTCTTTGTTGCATAAGGGAGGTCCTTTCTCACAGAAGAATGGGGGGGGGGGATAAGTGTAATTGTTTCCCAAACCCAAAAGAGCTAACATCCACATGATGTGATATCTTCTGCTCTGTGAAAACACTCTGATATTTGTGAGTTTTTGGTTCACAATATGCACCACAAGGTCCATGGAACTGGAACCTTCAAGTAACTGGAAACGCTTTACATAAGCTGCACCTTCATAATGCCTTTATAATGGATTCATAAAAACACATATAACATTAATAAGCAGCATGTAAGTATACCTTAACATCCTAACATACCTTATCAGCTTTAACATACGTTAATAACAAACATTGCTTGATTGTAATGTTTGTTATTATTTACAAGCTATCATAACTAGTTCATTGAAAGAATTATGAATGCCAAGCTTTAAGACATGTTAAAGTATACTTACATGCTGCTTATGAATGTTCTGTGAATGCATTATGAGTGTGCAGAAAATGTTCTATGAATTCATAATGAATGCATTATGAAGGTGCAGTTAATGTAAAGCGTTTCCTAATAACTTAAAGCTTTGCTGCAATGGGTTGGCGTCCTTGTCTAGGGTTATTCTCTGCCAGTAGATTCTGAGATAGACTCCGGACTCCCGTGACCCTGTGTAGGACAAGCAGGTACAGAATATGAATGGATGAAATTGATAAAACAACTTTAATAACTATCTATTAACTTTATTAACAAAAGCCTGAGTTATATCCATGTTATTTAAAAAAAAAAACAGATGGTTATATTTGAGTTGTTCAAAAGCAAACAGTCAAGTGGACATGACTTTACCCCCTCCCCCACCATGAACCCCACTTGTTCACATGGGTTCCATGGTCCATGGTGCACCATATGACCACAGCAATGCCCAGAAATATTAATATTTTAACATTCATATTAGCTGCACTTAACTAGTGAAGTCATAATTGAGAAGAAAGGTAGACAAGTCGTAATCTAACCAGAGATGTATCCCCCGTCCACACCCTGATTTAAACTTCTGAACCCTGCTGTCATATACCTGAGATAAGTTACTGGACACAATCCTTCAAAATAATTTGAAAATGAATTATGGTCCCCTGTCCGGAGATATTTAAGGCTCACATTATCACGCACAAAAGGCTCTTCACGTTTTGCTGGCGTGCATCTGTGATGACACCTACCGAGGAATTGGCGGCAGTGAGATGAGCAAGGGATGACACGGGGGGCCACATACTCCTCTTAATGATGGATGTAATCAGCCAGCCTTGGAATTAATGTAATTATTATTTATAATTTATTTGAGTATTAATCATGCTCCATGTCATCAAACAGGCTGCCAATGAGGTCAGGAGGATCGAGCATTTAAACGCTTGCATTTATCATTGTGCTGTTATTATATGTCATTATGTTGCCGGGCTGCTCTCGACTCTATAAATTAGAAAACAATCCATTGCACGTCCTGCGAATCACGCATATCTCATTCAAAACCGTGACGCTGACGCCTGCCAGGAATTTGTTATTTTATTTTTGTGCCGCAAATTGTTTCCATCAGAGGGAAATCTCTGTATATCCGTCTGGCAGCTGGAGCGTATCTACAACAATCTAGACACGCCCCAAAACCGACGGCACCTTGAGGGCGTTTTTACGGAGATCAGCAAATCCATCTGTGCGCAGAAACAAACAAACTAGCAAATAAAAAAAATTTGATAGAGTTGTTGTGGATTATACTGGTGATTAAAGGAAGCTGAGCGGGCTTGGGGGGGGTGGCAGTAGAGGGGAAGGGGTTGATGTAATAGGGAATTCTTAAATTGCAGGAGGGACACAATAACTGCAACCTTTTACAGTTACTGGCTCCATTCGCTTTCTTGGATGTCTGGGGCAAGCAAGGCAAGATCATGACATGTCGTCCGGAAGACAGGCCAAGTAAACGGCGTATAGACTGAGTTCAAACAAACCCACAACAACACTACCTGACTCTGACCTGGCCTCTTTTAGCCACATCAGAAAATACCCTTATTGGTCACCATGCCAACAGAAATCCAAAGCTCCCCGGCTAATGGCTCCTATGAATTATGGAATCATGGCCTTAAAACGAGCACAAAACATACAGTACCACCTGAAGCGGCCTTATAACCCACTTAATGTAACGTCTTACTGAGGAACTGAAAGCTAAAGGTGCACAAAAGATCAATTACTAGTTCATGTTCCAAGTTGCCCTTGGGAAAGATTGTAAAACCACCAGAGAAGAATCCCTTCCTAATCCAAAGGAGGGAGAGATACAAGCTGCACTATACAGGTGAAACTCGAAAAAATAGAATATCGTGCAAAAGTTCATTTATTTCAGTAATTCAAATTAAAAGGTGAAACTAATATATAATATAGACTCATTACATGCAAAGCAAGATATTTCAAGCCTTTATTTGTTATAATTTTGATGATTATGGCTTACAGAT